>SSNS01000027.1:2183785-2565471 GCA_006937985.1 Aphyosemion australe | reverse complement strand
CTGACCTGATTAAAGACAGTCCACCTGCCCTATGTCTGGAGACTCCAGCTGACCTGATTAAAGACACCCAAACCGAACTAGTTCCGGAGACTCCAGCTGACCTGATGAAAGACAGTCCACCTGCCCTATGTCTGGAGACTACAGCTGACCTGATTAAAGACACCCCAACCGAACTAGTTCTGGAGACTCCAGCTGACCTGATTAAAGACACCCCAACCGAACTATTTCCGGAGACTCCAGCTGACCTGATGAAAGACACCCCAACCGAACTAGTTCCGGAGACTCCAGCTGACCTGATGAAAGACACCCCAACCGAACTATTTCTGGAGACTCCAGCTGACCTGATGAAAGACACCCCAACCGAACTAGTTCCGGAGACTCCAGCTGACCTGATGAAGACACCCCAACTGAACTAGTTCCGGAGACTCCAGCTGACCTGATGAAAGACACCCCAACCGAACTAGTTCTGGAGACTCCAGCTGACCTGATGAAAGACACTCCACTTGAGATACTTCCAAAGGCTCCAGCCTAGCGAAAAGAGAACCCTGTGGGATTTATGTGATTAAATCAAGCAAATCTGATTGATTTGTCCAAAGCTTTTGATACAGTGGATCACTTCATATTAAAGAAAAGACTTCTTAGTATTGGACTCTCAGAACACGCTGTTTGATGGTTTAAAAACTACCTGTCAGACAGATTTCAGAGTGTGAAAGCAGGAGGCATTACCTCTAGCTTCCTTCATGTAGCCAACGGTGTTCCTCAGGGATTGGTTCTGGGGCCACTTCTATTTATCCTATATATCAACAATCTGGATCGAGGAGTGTCAAATACTAACTTCCATTTCTATGCCGATGACACTGTGCTGTACTCGGTTGCGTCTTCACCTCATCAGGCCATTCCTCAGCTTCAACAATCCTTTAGTACTGTTCCACACACTTTGTGAAATTCTAAATTAGTTTTAAATGCCAAATAAACAAAAGTTATGATGTTCACCAACTCAAAAATTTAAATCTACAAATCTGCCATCAATCACCACTCTTCAGGGTTCAGTCATTGAGTTAGTGTCTACGTATAAATATTTAGGAAATGTGATTGATGATCATCTCTCCTTCAAGGCTCACATCCAGCAGCTGATAAAAAAACTTAGGCTTAAACTCAGTTTCTTTTTCAGAATCATGCATCCTCCCAATGTCTACATGCTCTAGATACAGTATACCATGGAGCTTTGAGGTTCATTACAAATCCTAAAACGTTGACTCATCATTGTACATTGTACTCTCGTATTGGATGGTCTGCTTTGTCTCGTCGTAGATTAAACCACTGGTATGTTTTTATCTATAAAACTATTCTTGGTTTCCTTCCAACATACTTGCAGAAATACATTTCTCAAAGACTACTGGAGGCTACTGTATGCGTTCACATCACTTGTTCCTTTTAAATGTACCAAGGGTTCGCACTGAGTTAGGGAGAAAAGCATTTAGATCCTCTGCTCCTTATTCATGGAATCAGCTCCAAAACCAGCTGAATTTGAAAGAACGGGTCTCAGTGAATGAGTTTAAATGGCTATTAACCATTTTAGATACTGAGACATCTGGGTGTAAATGCCATGATATGTGATTTCTGTTATTGATTCTGCTGGTTGTTTTGCTGATTATCTTGATGATTTTTTTTGTTCTTATTGTTCTTGTTTTATGATTTTTATGTTCTGTAAGTGTGTTGATCTTTGTTGCTGGTTGAGCTGCTGCCTGTCTTGGCCAGGACACTCTTGTAAATTAGATTTTTAATCTCAAGGGTTTTCTTTCCTGGTTAAATAAAGGCTACATACATACATTTGGATTCAGAGACAGTATATGGTTATTTTTCTCTTTGCTTTTTGATCATCTTACTAGCGTCAGATGTTTTTGACATATGGAATGTTTTAAGTGCATGTAATAATGCATTCTGGATGGATCAATGACAGAAATGTTGGAAATTCCAGTTGGATGTCGAGGCATTAAAGCATTAAAATTCTCTAAATAGAATAAGCATATATTTGTTTGGAGTAAATAAAAAATGTTTGAATAAGGATGAAAGCATGCTCGTAGTATATAGAGCAGTTGTGATTAATTGAAAAACGAAAGGTGTTTATAACCTTTTAATTAGCAGATTAGTTTTATTTCAGTCCCTATATTTTATTGAAAAATGCTCAACATAATATAAAACACACTAATATATGCAGATGTTCCTCATTATTACATTCCAATATTTATACCTTAATATTCATATAACATTTAATTTATTTCATTGCTTTTTTTTTAGTGTGGAAGTATAAACTTTAAAGACTAAGTTCACTAGTTTAACACATTTGCGGTGGTCTTAAGGCCTGGTGAGTTAATCTCTGTGGAGAAAAAAGCTTTTGCAGTCTTGTTTCAGGAAGTAGAAGTGAGATGCGGGAGAGGTGAGCAGAAAACGGCAGGATTTGGGCCCAATCCCAATACTCGCACTGCGCCCTACGCCCTTCTGTGAAGTGCGCTTAGAAGGAGGTATGCAATAAGGCTTCGAGTGTGTAGTGCACAAGTGTGCCGAATTGGGACAGGTAGCATTGCGTCATTGACTGTGTGTTGGTCAGAATGTTGGTCGCTGTTTGTGCTACTTTAAAAAAAATCTTTAACAACTTTCAAACAAACAATTATTTGACTAAATTTAAATTCATTACTGTCCACATTAAATCTAAATATCATTAATCGTCTTAAAATGAACTTTCATTTGAAAATACAGATTTCCAGAAAAGGCACTTGAGCCATTGCTCCGCCTTCTTCTCAAAATTCCCACACAGCAGTGGATTGTGGGTAATACCCTTGCCCGAAGTCCGCATCGATGCAGACTTGGGCGAAGTATGGATCAAGGGAGCAAAAGGGGCGTGGTCACCTTTCGCACTTGAGAATCGGGACACCCTACGCACTTGCACCCCTTGCACGCGCAATTGAAGGGCGCAAGGGTGGAAGTGCGAGTATTGGGATTAGGCTTTGGAGTCTTACTCATTATTTCCTGATATTTGGACATCTCTCCTCTTATTGGCTAACAGTAACGCGACTCTACCACTGACTCCGTTTGCTCTGCAACGTTGATTTTTTATCTCCACAAATAACTCAAGCCTGGAGGAGTTCTGCCATGTGGTGGAGTTGCTAATGCTAATGGTTAGCTTCTGCTGGCCGAGACACCCTCTGCTCTCTCCTGAACGCCAAACCAACAACAGTCTTCCCCCGTCACGAGCCATGATGGTTGAGTCCATGACAGCTAATTTAAAGTGTGACGTAGATTTGTGCGGCTTTTTCTGACTTGATTGTTTCCCCGTCTATTTTTTATGGTGGCCAATGCAGGAAATTAGGTAGAAGACTGTTTTCATGTTCAGCCTGCATGTTAAACTCAGAGTGACCAATCATGTTTAAAAAACAATTAAAAAACAGTTTATCAGTGAACTTGCTCTTTTTAACTTGACATAATACTTAAGGTCAGCAAGTATCTGTCCTGTTTTATCAATTATCCTCATGTACATCAACTTATTTTGACAAAATCAACCTCAAATCTTCAATATTTTTATCATTTATTTTATATTTCTCACATTATCATAATATTTAATGTCAAAAACATGCAGATCGACATGTTTGCAAAGCTATGATGTATTATCTTAATTTCTTTGATATTTAAGATTTGACACTCTGCAAAGCAAGAGTAATCTGATACCGATGTTGCACATCAACACATAACATAAGATAAATAATATAAATGTTGAAGATTGGTGGGTAATATATTTCACCTTAGCATGAAATTGGTTTTAGTTGGAATTCCCCTGTGGGCGGGAGCCATCAGTCACGTTTCAGTGAAGCATCCCTCTTTTCTTCTATTGTGGTTTCTGTAGGTGAGATGAAGGCTATTGCTGTGACAATGGGAGGTACGCGCTCTCTTAAACACTCCTTCTCTGTGTCTGATCCATGCGATCTCTTTGTTCCCTTCACTTTGGAGCGCTGGAGTTCATGAATGGAAATACATTAACACACGTGAGTGAATGCAAGTACCAGCAAGTACACACGGACCTGCAAACATGCACACACTTCTGCCGTTTGTTGATCCTTGTAAGAGTATCCCTCTAATGTCACAACCCCGATAAAAGCACAGCCCTCCAGATGTCTGGAGTGTGTATCGTGCTGTGATGATAACATAAAATGAATGCTCACCTACAACGAGGATAATTCACAGTTACCTCTCTAACACACACACACAGCCAGAAGGTGTGATCGTATCAGATGCTGAGAGGGGATGACACACTGCCTCATACAAAAAGGAATGTTGTTCAAAAGATGTGCAAGACTCAGGTGGGAATGTCTGGTCAAATATTATGTCATGTTCAGAAGCTGGCAATTACGAGGAGGGATGTCAGGAATGACACTCGTCGGACCAATCTTTTATTCAGTCTCACAAGGTGAACCCCCACAGCAACTGACACTGATTTATCTGGGAAAACAAATGTATTAATGTTTCTAGAGTAATTATTCTTGAGAGCTGTCTTGCGAGTAATTTTCTGAAACTCCTGCTCTCCTTTTTCAGGGGTAGAAGTTTGTTATGAGTGGGGGCGGATTACAAGTCTTACTCATTAATAGGGGTGGAGCCAAACCCGAATACAATATTTAGGAAGAAAATGCTCCATAAACGCTCCATAAAATCCAGTACAAAGTCAGTTTCTCTGCTATATTCTTATTTAAAAAGACGACATTCCACACCATCTCCCAGCAAACCTTTTCAACCCCTTCCAGGAGAGTCCAAGTTATTGCCAGTTAAGAAATGATAGCTGATCCGTCCAGCAAGTTCTGGTTCTGCCCATTGGTCTACTGAAAGCCATCTCAGCTGACCCCATTGAATGTGGAGGACGACCTTTGTCTAAGGCTGAACCCAGCCACTCTACAGAGAAATTCATTTAAACTAGGGATGCTCCGATCGTATCACGTGATCGGAAATCGGTCCGATCGCGTGACTTTAAAAAGATCGGATTAAACCTTTCATAACAACAAACGTGACTTTTAAAACTCATCCTGAGATAGAGATTTTCAAATGGAATAACAATGGCTTAGTTCCTGTACATTAAACTTCTTTGTTTCTTGGACAAAAACGCCATAATGTCACACAATTTATGGCCGGCATGGATTCAGACACCAAGATGCGGCTGTTAGCTAGCAGGCTAACGCAAAGTTAACGTCTCCTCAGGAGACCTAAAATGTCTGCAGCTTGGTGGCATTTTAAACCAGACAGTGGCAGGTAGAGCTACAACCACTTGTGATGTGTGCATTATGGGCATAGACAGAGCTGCATGATACGCCGCCTTCCAAACAAACTACTTTCTCTTTTGGTTTTTTCCTTTGGGCGTCAAAGTGAATTATCGGTTTCCATTAAGTCCAAATCCGCCACTTACAGTCCACAGCGGCAACTCGGACAAAAACACGGAGCCAACCAACAGTGAGAGATACGCTAATAAACAAAGAGAAATTGCAAAGGCATGCAAAAAGTCAGGGTTTTATTGTAATGCTCTCCTGAAAACGTAAAGGTTCAGGAAAGGTATAGTTGTCTCATTTTATGGGATTATAATGTTTAAAACAGGATATCTTATTCAAATTCTTTGTTGTGTTAGTGCCACCTACTTGTAGAGCCGTGTATTGCGCCTTGAGGTGTGTATGCTTTGAGCAGATGATTAATTGAGACAGACAGGCTGCTGGAGACTGAATACTCAAGCTGGAAAACAAACTAAGGACAAAATACAATGTAAATAAAAACAAAAATGAAAAATATGGACTGCAGTTGCTCTTAAAGGCTCACACAGTAGGCTTGTGTATTTATTTGAGTATTATAGTCAGCTTTATCTGTAAATTTAAAAATTGACCATCTGTAAAACTGCTCATTTAGATATGGTAAATAAATTATTGTTTTGGAATTAAAGTCAATTTCAGCTGGTTTTTTTTCACCAGCCACCACTTTGCTCGATGTGTATGTATTAAAGGTCAAAACATGTTTTTCATAATATGCCCTCCAGATCTTCCTGATGAAGTTCAGATATGGAATTCTGCCCTCTTGTGGGGTGGCCTTCTTTCATTGGGAAGTCTGCAGAAATTCTGTACATACTGAGCAAACAGTGTCAAAGCGTGCACATGCACATACGTATGCAACCTCACACTAACACCTCTGCCTTCAGCGTGGGGCAGGTTTGAACACTGTAACAGCTCCCCGGCACTCCCCTCTGTGCATGTCCAAATCTGTTTGTATCACTAATTCTCACCTTAATCTGCTCCTGATCACCTTAGAGTGTCACATCAGGATAGGAGGGTGGGAGGTGGCAGAAATTATGCATCTTGTGTTTTCACTGAATGGGGCAGTTCTTTGATAGGAACTGGATCTCTAAGGCAGTTTCGAGGTAAACTGGAAGAGCAGCAGGGTGCACCTGTGGGTTTAAGTGGTGGGGGTGTGGGCTACAAAATGAAACAGGAGCCCTGAGCTCCAGTCACACCTGTACAAAACAGAAGGTGAAAGTGTCCTACATACCATACTCTTCCATTTAGTTAAACAATTATAATGTATACTGTACTCTGCATATGTAGGAGAAACAGATGTTGGAGGGAAGTGCAGATTAATGAAGTTACATTTAATTTGGCATCAAAAGCATTTATTGGCACCTTTTAGATGTCTACAAACCCACAATCCACAGTGTGGATTTTTGTGCATGTGTGAGCATATTCTTTAAAGTTATGCTAACAGTCAATGAAGGCCCGGCAGTTTAAATTGTTCTCTGTATCGGCCCATGTTGTGTCACAGTCTGCAGGCAGTGTTGCCCTCCGGGTTCATGGGGAGAAAAAGGAGGGCTGGACAGGAGACAACAGAGGGAGGAAAAATGTGAGGAATGAGGGGTGAGCTCAACCCGGCAGGTCTGTGCAAAGACAGCGTGAGCAGTGAACTCTAGGTAAGGTGGTTGAAATGGCCTAAGGATACATAATTTTCTCTTCTTTTACACAAATAACTTGCTACTGATCAACCTGTGCCTAATCATCTCCCACGCCCATCCTTATCTCTAACTCTCTGGCTTTAAAAGTCAAATACACAGCTTAAAATGTATCTGTCACTCTAAATTAGGACGCATTCAATGTGTTGGTAAAAGGCTGCAAAGATTTATTTTATTAGGAGCCTGCCCCTGAAATACATAAGGAGAAAGCCTTCCCCAGGCCATGCACCTTACACTGAAAATTGGGCTTTAGTGAGGTTGTGGAAATGAAATGATTGTATTTTGTGTTAAATACATGTTATTAGAACATGATCATTTTATGTTCTTCCAACATGTTGTAAGAACATGAAATGGTCATGTTCTAATAACATGTATTTATCATGTTGACATTATATAATGAAGTTATAAAAACAAAACATAACCTAATTTCATGCAACCAATGTACTGTACATGATTCAATTATGTCAATCCAACAGACTTTCTTTCAGTAATGTATTTGTTATTCTTCAATGGTTTGTGTAAAGAGTTGATCAAAAAAAATCAGTTTTGTTTAGTTTTGGCCCTTGTTTGCAACTATTTGATTTTGTGTGAATGCATTTTACTAAGTTCTCTAACTATATAGGCCTACTATTAAAGTGACAATGTGTAGTTTTTACCATTAGTCTGTGGAAAATCAAAATGTTGAAAATTAATAAAATCATGTCCAGTTGTTGAAAAAAACTGGCAACTTTGTAACATATGACCATAAAACCGGGTCTAAAATACATAGGGCGTGGGTTTAAAGCGACTGTCCGGAGTTTTCCCCTTTCAGGAATTATGTATGATTTTTCAGAAATCCGTAAAAGTGATTGTTTTATCATGTAGTGTGATATAATGTAAGCAATACGTCTTTTTTTTTTTGCTAAGCCCGCCCCCTGCCCCGTAAAATCCGTGCAATAGGAAACTGAGCGCCGGTCAGAACTAACCAATACCGTTAGGCTACCACTTACGTGCTTCAGAGTTAAGGAAGTACCTCGGCTGAAGCAGAGTTGATGAACCATTCACGGACAAGTAAGTCTTTAAAATATAAATATATGAAAACACAACATGACATGAGAATAATAATTGTAAAACAACGTGTTTTAGCTCTGTTTGTCGGCTACAGAAGCACATTCATAAACAAGAAACGTGCAGTCGCCATCTTAAAAAAACGAATCGAACGACTCTTGGTGTGATATGCTTGTCAGCCACTAGATGGTGCCGTCAGATAAAAGAAATACTCCAAACAGGCGCTTAAAGTCTCTGGGTGACGCCATATTAGACGCCATGTTTTCTTCTACAGGAGCCAGCTCAGTGTCCTGCGCCTGCCGATGACATCACACTCGATGATTGGCTGGACGTACGACTTACGGAAATTATGTTACCACGTTCAAAAACATTTAGATGGTAAGAAACGTAAATTGCAATATATTATATATATTGCATCTCTATATTATATATATAGAGATGCAATATATTTTGGCCGAGTGGTATTGCCGTAGTTTGATGTCATTGGCAGGCGCAGGACCCCGAGCAGATCCGGAACCTACATCGGCAGAAAACTAGCATCAGCATTGCATTTGTACGTCTGAGGTGGTTGTGTGCAGTACTGGAGCTCCGCAGGGTACAGTGCTCTCACCCTTTCTCTTCACCTTCTATCACCTCGGACTTCACCTACAACACCAGCAGCTGTCACCTCCAGAAGTTCTCTGATGACTCAGCCATCGTTAGCTGTGTGTCTGAGGGGGACGACCAGGAGTACAGGTCAGTCATCATGGACTTTGTGGACTGGTGTGAGCGTAACCACCTGTGCTTGAACACCAGTAAAACAAAGGAAATGGTGATTGACTTCCAGAGAAACACTCCCCCTCACTCACCAGTAAACATCCAGGGAGCAGACATTGAGGTGGTAGACACCTTTAAGTAACTGGGTGTTCACCTCAACAGTAAACTGAACTGGTCCCACAACACAGATGCTCTGTATAAGAAGGGCCAAAGCCGCCTCCATCTCATGAGGAGGCTGAGGTCCTTCGGAGTTAACTCCCAGCTGCTAAAATCCTTTATCACTCTGTTGTTGGCTCTGTTATTCATTCAGCTGTGGTCTGCTGGGGTGTAGGCAGCTCTGACCTAGACAGGAAGAGACTGAACAAGCTAGCTACCAAAGCTAGCTCGGTTCTGGGCTGCCCGCTGGATTCTGTTGAGGAGACGTGTGAAAGGAGGATGCTGGGGAAAATGACCTCCATCTTAAGAAACCCCTCCCACCCACTGCACTCCACTGTGGAGATCATGGACAGCTCCTCCAGAGGTAGACTGAGACATCCCAGATGTAAAACTGAGCGCTATCGCAGATCTTTCATCCCCTCTGCAGTAAGAGTGCATAACTCCTCAGTTTAAGCTGTACTGGTATCATCCTGGTACACAATAACACCAATGCAATATTCAGTATGTGTTCTATACTTGTGCAATACCGGATTCATATTGTTGTCTGTGTCTCTTACAGTATGCTGCATAGTGCTGGTACCAAGTTTGTTTTTATCTTTTATTTGTGGTTTTTTTAGTGATCTAAGATTACAATACTAGATTACTGCCTATGTGTATATACATGTATCCTTGTTTTTATCGTTCTTCTAATTACCCTTTGAGTGATGGTGCTGCTGTGACAAGTGAATTTCCCCACTGTGGGATCAATAAAGTCTATTCTATTCTATTCCATTTTGTCGATGGAATTAACTGAAGAACTATCAAAGTCTGAGGAATCACGCCGAGGTCGCATGTTTTCTGCTCAACAGGTAACATTTACCGTAATGTTTTTTTAAACTAGCGACAGTCACGGCGATACAGTGTCACTTTAAGTGTCAGACGGAAGTCTGGTGCCATTCCTTATGAATTTCTTCATGACAAGTCCCTGCTTCTAGTATTTCGGTATCACTTTTAGTGTTTTAAATAATTTAAAGAAGTACTTAAACTTTTTGAAATGCTAATTTTATTTACTTTTGTGAAAGTAGAGCCCAATCATTTAAGAATTAAAGCATTTTTTTCTGTTTTGTTTCAGGCTGTACATGCAGCTGAGGATAGTTTTTTTTTTCAAGGTCATCAACTTCTTGACCTTGACCAAAACCAAGGTCAAGAAGTTGATGACCTTGAAAATACAAAAACAACCTTCCAAGTTGGAAATGTAAATGTATTTCAGTCAAAGTATGATGATTATTGTGCATTACAAAAAGAATTGTTGAAGAGGAGGCTCACTGAGAAACATATAATACTTGTTCTTTTGAAAATACGACTGGTCATGTTGAGTTTCACATGCATGCAGAAAGTTAAAAAAGCCTTATACCCCTATTTCCTGCATTAGCAAAAGAAATAGGCATATGCTCAGGTCAGAAAAAGCCACACAGATCTACCGTAGCAGAGTGGAACGCAATTCATTCAATCATTTGGTTTTCAAACGTACTTGTAAAGTTAAATAAAGGCTCCCAGCTTATTGCCGTAGATCGACTTAGATGCACAAGTAAATGCACTGGCTCTAAATTTTGGCTCGTGACTGCGGAAAACTTTGATAATTTAGCGGGCCAGGAGACAGCAGAGCGTGTCTAGGCTAGAAGCTAACCATTAGCAAAAGCAATACAAAAAGGCAGAACATGTTCAAGCTTGTGTTATTTGTAGACATAACACATCAACATTCCATTTTTTACCCAAGAAAGAAGAGTGAATGGAGGCAGCAGAAGAGTCATGTTGCTGTTAAGCTGCTATAGCGAGTCCAGTAGGGCTCCCATTGTAGCCACAGCCACCAGGGCGCGCCCGTAGCCACAAATGGCTGTGACTGCTGTCCCGTAGGTACGACAACAGCCAATGGCTATAGCTATGAATTGCTGTGGCAGCACCCACTGCTGGGATGGACTCCTTTACGTTAAAGGTTTTGCGACAGGTCAACGCTTAACTGAGAAGCATTGTTTTGGCAGTTTGTGAGTACAGTAGGTAAAAACTTTGTTCATATTTGAAACTTTGTTCATATTTGAAACTTTGTTCATATTTGACCTTTGGTGTACTTTGAACTCGTGCTCCGTCATATTATGCTAATGAGGCTGTGCTGTTCTCTGCTCGTAGCCACTGTGGCTGTGCTCGTAGCCACTGTGGCTGTGCTCGTAGCCTCTGTGGCTGTGTTTATAGCCACTGTGGCTGTGCTTGTAGCCACTGTGGCTGTGCTCGTAGCCTCTGTGGCTGTGTTTATAGCCACTGTGGCTGTGCTCGTAGCCACTGTGGCTGTGCTCGTAGCCTCTATGGCTGTGTTTATAGCCACTGTGGCTGTGCTCGTAGTCACAGTAGCTGTGCTCGTAGCCACTGTGGCTGTGCTCGTAGCCACTGTGGCTGTGGCCTGGATTAATGCACAGGCTAGATATGGCTTGAGCCTAGGGGCCCCCATTGGACAGTTACAAATATATCATTTTATTTAAATCTACAGGAAAGTACATACGTAGAGTGAATTGGCCCACAATAATCTGCATGATATGTCGCCAAACCTTTATCATAAAGGAGTCCGTCCGGGCAGTGGGTGAGTGGGCAGTGGGTCACAGCAGTTCATAGCTATAGCCATTGGTTGTTGTCGTAGCTACGGGATAGCAGTCACAGCCATTTGTGGCTACGGGCACGCCCTGGTGGCTATAGCTACAATCGGCGCTCGGCTGCGAATCTGCAAACAAGCTAGGTTTTGAATTCAAACATGGTCACGGAACACTCCCCCTTCCCCCGCCGGTATCTTCACTGGTTTCACGTCCACCGGAAGCTCTTCAAATGGTGTTTTTCTTTTTGGGACTCTGGTAGTTTGTCCTAAAGTTGAAGTGGTAGCAGCCGGCTGGTTCGCCTTCTCTGATATTCTTGAGCAGAGAACCTCTCACACCAGTGGTGTTCTGTTGCTAAATATGTGAGTGCGTAACGAGTGGAGGACCCAGGGAAGTGCAGCGGTTCGGCGAGACCGACAACCGGATGGTCCAATAGTTGCTTTCAGTCCAAAACGTGTTATTGGTGGAGGTTTTTTAGACAAATGCGAGAAAACCACTTTATGAATTTTTTTTTATCTCCATAATATATTTATAACTATACTATATTAGAAGGTTGTTAAGAGGCATGACAACAAATTTTTTTAAGCTAATTTGTTTTCCAAATTTGCTATAGCAGCTTTAACCAATCAGAGGTGAGATGTTCGCATATCATAAATATTAATGAGTAAGACTCAAAAATCATGCCGTTTTTTTGCTCTCCACTCCACTGACTAACTTCTACTTTCTGAAACAGGAGCATCAGAATTTTTATTTCCACAGAAAATGCAAGGCATTCATTCATACTAGAGATCACAGCAGATTTATTGACATAACGAGTATATACTCACTTTAGGTTATTTCAATGTTCACTGGACACAGCTATCAAAGTAGACCATAAATTCTGCAGACATTGTACCTTTGAAGGTAGCAGGAGAAAGCACTAGGTGATTACAGAGCTGCAAACTAAAATTGACTTCAAAAAGTAATTACCTGATTTTGGTTGTTTCAGAACTAAACACACCCTTTGAGTTTAAAGGTCCGGCCTGAGTAAAGACCGTGGCTTTAAGTCCATCAAGGGTCAGCAGAAGAAGAAAGAGGGAAGGAAGTGGAGAGGGCATAAATCAACCCTCTGAGCCGTTTCAAATTAAAGAGTACCATGACTCATCCCTCAATCTGTTATTAATTCTGAAAATGCTAATTATACGGTCTCAGAAGTTTGATGGTGTGGTTGATGATGCAGCAATTCTGTTTGTTTCGATTAAATAGTTTATAATAGCTGGACAACCATGTGATTTTTAAGGAAGTGGGCTGATAGCATTTACAAGCTAGAAGGTCAGGAGAAAGCTGAAAAATGGGACCATACCCGAGGCCGTTAGAGGATAAACGTACTCATTTGTAATGAATGTTGGGTTCAAAAGGGTTCCCATGAAAGTAAGAGAATGCATCACAGTCGAGGGAGGAATGCAGAGATAAAAGACCAAACAATGGTACATTAAGCTCAGTGTTTAGTTAGAAGGCAACAATCAAGATATCAGACATTCTCCTATTTACTTTTGATTTGATCTCTGAGATGAGTGAAATAGTTTCAAGGACAACAGGTATTTTCTTTTGCAGCTTTAAAGCCGTACTATGCAACTTTTTCATATTTTTAAATCATGTTCTTGAGCCAGTATGTGCTAAAATGACCCTTTACCCTTTAATGAAATGTCACTCAGACCCCTACCAGCCCTCTGTGGCTAGAATATCACATTTGCAACTTCAGAGTGGCCGTCCGGAGCTGACATGCCTGGTGCTGCAGTCTGCTTCCAGCATGTTTCCTGCATGTTTTAGATCATGAACTCAGCTGATTTGTTTGATTTAGTGATGAACCGCTCCTGTAGACACTAATGAAGGCTGAGGAGACATTTCAGCAGTTAGATTGAGGTGGTAAAAAGACGAACGCACAGCGAGGAGATAAGTTTCACTTTCGCTAAGGAAGACTAGGGGGTGCTAAAAACAAGCCATTATGAATTTAATGTCAGAATCAAAAAGTTCAGCTAAAAAGAAAATAAAATCACTGGATTTTTTTGTACGTGTGGTTTGATTGGTGTAAAAACGTGAAACAACTGAGAGGGGTAAACATTTTAACTGATCAGTTCTGTTTTAGTAGCAAAATAAGTGCCAAAAATCCTGATTTTTACAACTTTTTGGTCATTTTTTGTATTTAACTTTTGCAAACCATTCATTCTTTCTTCTTGTATTGTTTTAAAGGTGGGAAACTTGTTTAATCAATGCATTTGCAGTGGTCTCTGGTAGGGATGAATGCCTTGCAAGCCATAAAAAATAAAGCAAATAAAGCAATATAAATAAACAAAAAAACAAACAAACAAAATAAAAAACGCTTGGATTAGCAGGGATTTTTGGGGACCACTGGTGTGTCAGTGTTTTGTTTGAGGACCTTGTTGGAGGTGGTGGATCGGCGTGGGGTGAGGGCTCTGCTGGACGATCGGGATATACAAAAAGCTGTGACCAGGGTAGTTTGCTGAGCTAGCGTTGTTGAGGCAGCATTTTCTAGAAAATTGTTGCCCCCCCCAGGGAAGACCAGTGTTGATAAATCATTTTAATGTTCACTCAAAACATAAATTCATCTTATTTATTCAAGACATAAATGTAAAAAACAATAAAAATTATACAATTAATGAGTACATAAATAATCAGAATTTTAAAATATATGTTTCTGCTGCTCACCATTATCAAAAAAAGTTTATATCTCCACAGTTTTTTGTGAAGACAGCAACAGGTGAATTAAACAAAAACAAAAAAATTCTAAAATGAATTTTGAAATAACATTTCAAATAACTGAAATGTATTTTTCAGAAACTTTTGTGTTTCTCAAATTTGAGTTAAGTGTTTTGGATGCATATTGTTTTTTTAAAAAAAGAATAAAGGAGCAAGCATTGCATCGCCAAAGGCTAAACTCCCCCTGATACCACAAGGACCATTTTGGTATGCCACCCCAAAATTTTCTTTGGCCCCGTCTTGCCACCCTTATCAACAGTTTCTGGAGGCGCCCCTGGACTACTGAAAACCTTTGCCAGGAGATGTCCAGTGTTTGTTCCATGCCTACCTCCACCTCCATGATCCCAGTTAGCCTAAAATAAACTGATGGATGATTAAATAAACTGATTTATTAAAATGAAACAGACGTTTCATGTTGATAAAAAGTGTTTTATAATCCATATGATGGAGTTTTGGTTTACCATAAAATATCTGTCCCAAAAGCAAGGCACCACAGGGAGTCGAACCCCGTCTCATTACTGAGAGCACCATCACCAGAGCCTTCAGCTTTTGGTCGTGACACAAAAACATAAAGCAGGACCTGCATCAAGCATGTTTGTAAAAACAATCATTAAAAAATGCTGATTTGTTGTTTTTTTGGTGTAAGGTAACCTGCTTGTTGTCTTTAATATTTCAAAAGGTTTTAGAATCACTCTTAGTCTGACCCCTCACCTGAGACCAGGTTGTCATGGGAGACCCACCAGAGGCTGGTGGCAGACCCTGAACAACTCAGACCTGAGGATCATGGGGGCACGCAAACCCCTCCACCGCGGTAAGGTGGTGATTCATCGAAGGGGGGTGGTTTTTTTTTTGGTTTTTTTTNTGGAGCGTTCCCCAGTCTGAGGGGGTTTCAGCTCGGACGATCTTCTTTTTGTCTCGCTTCCTCTTCTTGGCCTTGGACTTTAGAGGAGGAACGGTTTCTTGCTCTGGTGCTATAACATCTGCAGTTGCAGATGTTTCTGCATCTTCAGAAGCCAATTCTGTTATAAAAATTTCATTCTGCTCTGAAAAGATGGCACTTTGGTCGGCTTCAGAAAGTGATGAAGTCTGTGGAGCTGCATCTTCCTTTTGTTCTGTGTCTTTTGATGTTTCCACATTTTCAGCAGCCGCCTCTGTTGGTGGCTCACAAACTTCTACTTGTTCTGAAACAGAGCAGATCTGGACTGTTTCAGAACAAATAGAAGTTTGTGCAGAAGCAGCTTCTGATTGTTCAGGAATTGCTTCTTGAATCACTTCAACAGTAACGTTCTTCTCTATCTCAGGGTTCTTTCTGGCCCTACGAGAAGTTCTTTTAGAGTCTTTCTTGTCTTCGTCCTGCTCCTGGATGGTATGACCAGATTCAACCATGTCAAAAGCTAAATCCGTTAAAAGAACGTCAAACCTATTTTCTGTGTCAAATTCAGAAAGAAGTCCTGAAAATGACGAGTGTTGGAGCGTTCCCCAGTCTGAGGGAGTTTCAGCTCTAGGGACGATCTTCTTTTTGTCTCGCTTCTTCTTCTTAGCCTTGGACTTTAGAGGAGGAACGGTTTCTTGCTCTGGTGCTATAACATCTGCAGTTGCAGATGTTTCTGCATCTTCAGAAGCCAATTCTGTTATAAAAATGTCATTCTGCTCTGAAAAGATGGCACTTTGGTCGGCTTCAGAAAGTGATGACGTCTGTGGAGCTGCATCTTCATTATGTTCTGTGTTTTTTGATGTTTCTGCATTTTCAGCAGCCGCCTCTGTTGGTGGCTCACACACTTCTACTTGTTCTGAAACAGAGCAGATCTGGACTGTTTCAGAACAAATAGAAGTTTGTGCAGAAGCATCTTCTGATTGTTCAGGAATTGCTTCTTGAACCACTTCAACAGTAACGTTCTTCTCTATCTCAGGGTTCTTTCTGGCCCTACGAGAAGTTCTTTTAGAGTCTTTCTTGTCTTCGTCCTGCTCCTGGATGGTATGACCAGATTCAACCATGTCAAAAGCTAAATNTTTATGTATTTTTTTGGGGGGGGGGTTATTTTTTTCCACACTCGCACACGCTCACAATAAAGTCATAAATGAATGGAAGGTTGGTCTCTAGGGGCAGGTGTCAGATGTTTTCTGTTGCCTTCTGTTTTTTTTCCTTGTAGGAGTGACGTCTCTATCATCAGGAGATTCAGCCATCTCATTCGCTAAATCAGTTAAAAGAACACTAAATCTATTTTCTGTCTCTAATTCAGAAAGCAGACCTGAAAATGGCAAGTTATGGAGCGTTCCCCAGTCTGAGGGGGTTTCAGCTCTAAGAGCGGACTTCTTTTTGTCGCGCTTCTTCTTCTTGGCCGTAGATTTTAGAGGAGTGGCGTTTTCTTGCTCTGGTTCTAAAACATCTGCAAATGCAGAAGTTTTAGTAACTTCTGAAGCCTCCTCTGTTATACTAACTTCATTTTGTTGTGTAAAGATGGGATTTGGGTCGGCTTCAAAATGTGAACAAGTTTGCTGAGCTGCATCTTCTGTTTGTTCAGGAATTGATTCTTGAACAACTTCAGTGACAATGTTCTTCTCTGTCTTTTGGTTCTTTTTGGCCCTACGAGAAGTTCTTTTAGTGGCTTTCTTGTCTTTGTCCTGCTCCTGGACGTTAGAGGATTCAACCATGTCAAAATCTAAATACGTTAAAAGAACGTCAAACCTATTTTCTGTGTCAAATTCAGAAAGAAGACCTGAAAATGACGAGTGCTGGAGCGTTCCCCAGTCTGAGGGGGTTTCAGCTCTAGGGACGATCTTCTTTTTGTGGCGCCTCTTCTTTTTGGGCTTTGACACTAGAGGAGCGCTGTTTTCTTGTTGTGGTTCTAAAACATCTGCATTTGCAGATGTTTCAGCATCATCAGAAGCCACCTCTGTTGTAGAAACTTCATTTAGTTCTGTAAAGCTGGGATTTTGTCCAGCTTCAGAACTTAATGAAGTCTGTGGCGCTGCATCTTCATTATGTTCTGTTTTATCCACATTTTCAGCAGCCGCCTCTGTTGGTGGCTCACAAACTTCTACTTGTTCTGAAACAGAGCAGATCTGGACTGTTTCAGAACAAATAGAAGTTTGTGCAGAAGCATCTTCTGATTGTTCAGGAACTGCTTCTTGAACCACTTCAACAGTAACGTTCTTCTCTATCTCTTGGCTCTTTCTGGCCCTACGAGAAGTCCTTTTAGTGGCTTTCTTGTCCTGTTCCTGCTCCTGGACGTTAGAAGATTCAACCATGTCAAAAGCTAAATCCATTAAAAGAACGTCAAACCTATTTTCTGTGTCAAATTCAGAAAGCAGACCTGAAAATGACAAATGTTGGAGCGTTCCCCAGTCTGAGGGGGTTTCAGCTCTAGGGACGATCTTCTTTTTGTCACGCCTCTTCTTCTTTGACTTTTGAATTGTGACGTTTGCTCGTCCTGGTTCTTCAGAAGCCACCTCTGTTGTAAAAACTTCATTTGGTCCTGAAATGACAAGAATTTGTTTGGTTTCAGTGTCTGATGAAGTCTGTGGAGCTGCAGTTTCATTTTGTTCTGAATCAGAGCAAATTTGAACCGTTTCAAAGCTGGGTGACGTTTCAGAAGCAGCCTCCGTTTGTTCCAGGATTGATTCCTGAATCACTTTAATGACAGAGTTTTTCTCTGTCTCACGTTCTTCACCAGAAGTCTTTTCAGTGGCTTCCATTTCCACCTGGGTGTCATTAGAAAACTCACCTATGTCATATTTTGTCCCTTTCTCATGGTTCTTTCTGGGCCTACGAGAAATCCTTTTAATGTCTTCCTTGTCCTGCTCCTGGATGTAGAGAGGAGATTCAGCTATTTCAAAGGCTAAATCTGTTAAGAGGACAGCAAATCTGTTTTCTGTCTCAAATTCACAGGTTAGCTCAGAAAACGACTGGTTTCTTAAGCTTTCACAGTCTGAGGAGGTTTTAGCCTTCAAGACGTTCTTGTTTCTATCTCCTTTCTTCTTTTTAGGCTTAGACGTCTTAGGACGAATATTTTCTTGCTTTGATGCTAAAAGCTCTGAACTTTCAACTTTTCCCACAAAAGTATCGTCCGTTGAAAGGATTATCTCTGTCTCAATTTCTCCTGGCGGCGTTTGAACGTCATGTTCTGAAACGTTTTCGTTTTGAATCACGTCAGATTCTGTCGATGTTTCTTGTTCTGATGGAGAAAAATCATCAGAAACTATTTTATCAAGCGTATCTTGACTCAAGTTGACGTCTGTCTCACATTGAGTGATTCCCATGTGAGATTTCTCTTCCAGAGGCGCCAGGCTTGCCTCTACGTCCGAGCAGTCTTTGTTTCCAAGTCCTTTTTCTGAATCCCAAAGCAGAACTGATTCAGAGACGGTCTTTTTACACAAACATTGTTCAGTTTCAGTTTGTGTCGAGATTTCACAAAGAACCGTTTCAGTTTGCGTTGAAACCGTTCTGCTTTCTGTTAATTTAAGGGACATTCTTAATTCTGTATTCATTTTCTCCTGTTCCCTTAATTTGTTAGCCAAATAAACAATGGTGGCGTCCTTATCCTTCAAAAGTTTCTCAAAAGTATCGAGATCTTCCAAGATGTCGTCCACTAAAATATTCCTGGATTCAGGAGAGAAATCTGCGTCAGAAAGGTCCCGTTCTGCGTCCATGCTGCTGTCAGATTTGTAAATCGGGTCGTATGGATGAATAATTGTTCCTGTATCAGGTACCTCACCGACTTCTGCTTCAATCATGTCACTCCTGAGAGTCTTGTCTGAAGACAGTTCAAACTTAGATAGAAAGTTTGCTGAAGACATGTTGGAGCTTTAAAACAGGTGAATAAATGCTTTCAAAATCGTTGCCAAGTTCGGAGACACACGGCCGGTCGCGATGTTACTCCCACAAGCGCTCGCTGAGTTATGAGAGACTGGTCTGGCTTCTGTCAGTAAGACCCCTTATATGGCATCGATGATGTCATAGAACACAATATCAAAGGCACAATATCTGTCACATGTTGTGTCACATGACCTTGTTGCTAGGCAACCCCTGCCCCCCTCCTCCTTCCCCCTGATAGAGGATGAAGAGGCTGCTCATGGGCCTGTTGTTAATGTCTTCCCTACTGGGACAATAAAGTTGAGTTGAATAAACTCCAGTGCAGGTTTTGGTCGACGATGGAGGCAGAGCCGTACTAGTGCTGATCTATTAGGGTCAAAGGTTATACAGGGTGTACGTCAGGCTAATATTGCATGAGAATGCTACCTTAAAATAAAAATAATAAATAAATAAATGTTTTTAAAGTCATTATTATTATAATTTTATTTAGGGGTGTCAAATTATAGCATTAATTTAGATTAATTAATCACAGCTACATTTAGTGCACTATTTTTTTAATCGCGTTAAACTCAATTTTTAATCTATAAATTTACTGGGACTTTTCTAGCCTACCTGTTGGGATTTTTTATTTAAAATTTTTATTTATTTTATGTAATTATTATTTATATTTAACTATCATGCCATACCATATGTCAGATTTTGTGAAAAAGCGTAATATTTTGTGATATTTATAGGTCTATTTTAATTTTAGATAAATGTTTTAGTAACAAGTTCTGTCATCACTATTTGCATTGCTCAAAAAAGTGTTCCTTGATGTGTTAACTTAGATTATTCTATATGGACCTGATGTTTTATTTTTAATTTCTAATTATTCCAGACTGACAAAAGAGCACAGAATTATTCCACCTTGGTGATGGAAAAGGAAAGTTTAGAAGTCTTTGTTATATATTAATCTTTTAGTCTGACACAATAATGTAATGAATTTAAATAAAAATACATCAAAATGAGGGCTTTTCTCAGCCATTAGTAGGTGAGATTAAAAAAGAGATTAATTAGATTAATTAATTACAGGTCATAATTAATTCATCTAAAAAAATTAATCTCATGACAGCTCTAATCTAATCTAAATATCCAAATGTTTTCTGTCATTTTTGACTCATTCATTTAAAATGAATTTGATCTTTTAACTCCTAAGAGGATATTTTTCATTTATTTTCATTTAGTTTAGCTTATTGAATATAATATTTTTATACTACATAGGGGTAGGTGTGTGGGTGGTGGGGATGATGGGGGTGTGACATGCTGCTCATCGCTCTCACCTCCCTCCTGAGGGTCCTAACAGGGATTTGTACAATATTAATGAAAACGTCGCTACAGGTAAAAAGTTTTGGAATTTATCATTTATTTTCTCCTCAGATGAGAAACGAAGCATCCTCACAAACAACGTCGTCTCTGTTTCACCCTCTTAGGGTGGAGCTGTGATGTTTTTGTCTTTCTGAACTCTCTGTCTGCGTCAGAAGATTTCTTGTACTGTGGTGTTCCTGGAAAGTAGCCATAAAGTCTGCTCAAACGTCATAAAGATGTAGAGAATCAGCCTGGCCACATGTGACAGGAATTCTTCATGTATATTTATTCATGCTATAATGAAATTAGGCTTAAAACGTGGTT
The DNA here is from genome assembly GCA_006937985.1 of Aphyosemion australe. NCBI lineage: Eukaryota > Metazoa > Chordata > Actinopteri > Cyprinodontiformes > Nothobranchiidae > Aphyosemion > Aphyosemion australe. The sequence continues at coordinate 2,544,641 of SSNS01000027.1, read as the reverse complement.
TTTTGTGTATTATAATATATTATAGAGGGGTGTAAGTTGATAGCCTGGCCAGCAATACCAATGCTTCCTTATGGGAAGCAATGGGTCTGGCAACGCTCCTATTAAAATAACCCCACCCCCTGAGTATTCTAGCTGAGCCAATGAGCACTGAGTAGCGAACGTCACACACTGCGATTCTCAGTTTCTCATAAACAAGGAAGATGGTGCCTGAAGCGGAGCTCGCTGCGGCTCTTTCCTCCGTTCTAAATAGCTGCCTATTGGAACTGCCGTAGTGGCTGGCCGCCATCTTAGATGGGTCTCCATTTGCCCCAAGTGTATTCATTTCTACTGAGGAAGGTGCTTACCCAGCTAAAATTCTTATCGTGGTGTCACCTTTACTTGTTAGCAGCGCTACTTTGACGCCATCTTTGACTACAGCTAAAAAAAAAACAACAGCGTCGCGCAGTAAGTTGTCATTTCCGCCATTTTTCCGATTGGTTATTTTTGAGCTGGCTAGTCCCGCCCCTCATGGTTCAGACTCTTCCGCTGTGTAGAATAGACAGAGGGAGAGCCTGACAGGCCAGGCTAGTAAGTTGAGGGCTTCCAGGGGAGCTCATCATCCTTTCAGGGGAGCCGGGCTCCCTTTAACTCCCCCGTGGAAATAATCATTAAAACATGTTTTTTCAGTGTTCCACACCTTTAAAACATCATCAACCATTGCAGAATTTCTAATTTGATATCTGCACTAAAAGTCAAATGCAGTCAACTTTTGCTTTCGTCTACTTTAAGAGTCTCAACTGGTTCAACAGCATTGGTGAAACTAAAAGTTCCTTCTAGGAAAACCTACCGGACCAGAGAACTTAGCCTTTTTTCTACATATAGTGCTTCTTGTGAGGAAATGGTTGACCCTTGTGTATCAATATTTTAGAAAAATTGCTCCTTGTGTCACTCCCCATCTTCCAAGCTGACAAGGACAGGTACGTAGTATGTGTGTATGCGAGTGTGTGAGGCTTGAGTTAAAATCAATTCGTCAGCAGGGCCGTGGCGTTTCTCCACACCATCTTGTTCCCTGTCAAGTTCCAAGAAAGTGGAACTCGGATCCAGTGGAGCAAGAGTCAGTTTAGGTCGAGTGGAATATGTTGCAAATGGTGTTAAAAGCATGTACTCGCTGGCCTGCCTTCTCAAAAATGAATGAGGGAAAAAGCACACTAAAAATGATCCGTGTTTTCTCTTCGATCCTTCCCTGGTGGGAAAGGTCATGAATAAATAACACAGATCAAACTGCAGTGTTAGCGCAGATCAAGTATTTGTAAAGAACCTGAAAGGACTGTATACAAGAGGGGCCCTATGAGATCATGTGGATGTGCTTTGCGTGTTCTCTGTTCCTGTCACATCAAATTTAAATCACAGCGGGATCCCACAGGTATACAAACGATGAATTAGTTATTTCAACACAAGCTCTGTCTTTAGATAGAGATGCCTCGAAAAATGCAATTCACAAAGCTGCATCCAATAAGAGACAACTTTACAAATCTGAACTTTTAAAAATGGCAAAAAAGAAAAGAAAAATGGAGAACATACTTGAACATCATTAAGTAAGTAAGCCGACGGCAGCAGCAGATCACTTTGAACTGATTTAACCTTAAAGAGCTGCCTTGTTGAAGCAAATTGGATCAAATGTTCCACCTGTGTGGTCTTTTCTGATCCAGTCCTCATCTATGATGTGATGTGTCCTAATTGTCCTTCAAAGTATGCTCTGGACGATACATTTTAAGTCATCAGTCGTGAATTCAGAGATTTAAGTTGTTCAACAAGAAAAATAGGATTAACAACTGGCTCTATAAGAAATCATCTCACAACATGCTAAATGTTATAATAAAATAATAAACCACTGCACAACTTCAATTTAGAAAGTAAAGAGGTACTCCTGTGGATTTGAAAAAAAGAATCAAAGTGTTGCCTCCTTGAGACGCTCCTCTTTGCGTGCTGGTCACTGTAAATCCTTCCTGCTCCAAGCCTGGGAATTCTGTGGTTTTCAATAGCCGTGTTTCCACTAGAAGAGTTCTGGAAAATTCTTGGAGGGGGAAAAGTGACAGATGACTCGGTCCTCTCAGCCATTGTTCCTTTCAGGACTTTGCTAAGACGTCCTCATATCGCGGTTATTTTGGCAGTGAGTGACGTCACTGATCAGCGCCAAAAGGCGTCTAAGGACATTAACCACTGAATTACAACCAATAAGCATGCTTTCTCCATGTCAGGGACGAGGTCCTGCTGCAAGTGGAGGAGTTTTGTTCACAAATGAGGGAAAGATGGAGTGGGAGATTGATAGGCGGATTGGTGTTGTGTCTACAGTGATGCAGGGGTTTTATCGGTCTGTCGTGGAGAAGAGAGAGCTGAGCCGGAAGGCAAAGATCTCTGTTTACCAGTCAATCTACGTTCCAACCCTCATCTATGGTTAGAAGATTTGGGTAGTGACCAAAAGAATGAGATTGCAGATACTAGCGGCCAAAATGAGTTTTCTCCGCAGGGTGTCTGGGCTCTCCCTTAATCTTGGGTTATGCTTGGTGCATGTACATTCCATGCAGAAATGAGATGCGCAGAATCAGGCCAAGACGACTTTTGTAGCGTTTATACCTTCTGCGGCTTGTCCCCGCTGTGAGCCAATATTCTCCCAGAGTGTAGTGAGCAGTATAAAGCCCTACAGCAGGCATACAACATACAATAGCCAGTCCGTTATGTTTTTCCTTGTGGGACCGTCGTAGTTAGAAAATTTCCTAGGTGCGCGATGTAGAAACTTTGAGCCATGCGGAGACCGCGCGGAGGGGAGTGGTTGCTGACATTACGTAATTTGGCCGCGTGGAGCTGTGCGGACCTCACTGATGCGTCAAGCATAAACCAAGCTTTAGAGATAGCGTGAGAAGCTCGGTCATCCAGGAGGACCTCAGAGTTGGACTATTGCCACTTATACACTAGCATCAGCTAAGCTCTGCACTGCCCGCCCCAGCCTGGCTGCATTCGTTCCACACTGCCTTAGGAATGTGAACGTAACTGAGCACATGGGCGGTATCTAATATTTACGCGAAAAATTGGTGCGAAGATATCAATGATGTCACGAGCGCATCTACAAGCACCCGCCGGCGGATTTTATTTGCCAATTGGAGGCTCCCCCTAATGGTAGGCTTGAATTTGAGCCAGCCAATCAGTCGGCAGTAGATGTGTTGGACCGGTTTCAGCCCGAGCTGAAAATACGTCTGGTATCTAGGCCGTGCAGAGCCAATGCTAGTGTGTAAGTGTCAAATGTTTCTCTGCTGGCCAGGGAATGTCTTAGGATTCCCCCAGAGGAGCTGGCCCAAGTGGCTAGGGAGAGGTAGTCTAGTCCTCTCTGCTTAGGCTGCTGCTCCCACGACCCGATAAGTGGATTACATTGGACAGATGAAGCATGAATTAACCATCCACCCAGAGTCCCACCCAGAGACTATCGGTCATTTCCGAGTCTGTACCGCAGTTCAGGTACTCCACTGGTTCCTGAAATGGTCCAGAAAATGGTCCTGTTGGGCTGGCCCTGTGAAATGGAGACGCATGAATGCCCTGAAGGTCCAGTAAAATTACCCGCATGTTCCAATAGTGGAAGAGGGCCTAATATTTGACAATTTAGTCTCTTTCACAGGTAATGTCTTTGTCCCTGACTCATAGGTTCATACCTGATTGCACATTTTTCATCAAAGTTATTAATCATGTTAGCAATGTTATGTTTTTTTTAGAGAATATTAAAAAATAAGTATTTTAATTACATTTATGATTCATTTAAGCATGAGTCATCAGAATATTCTCTACAAGCATTTTCACAAAACAACAATACCGTTTCAGACATTGTGGTTATGCCTGATGAATACATTTGACAACTATTTGATATCCAAACGATCAAACTTGTCTGTGTTTTGGGGAATTACGTCATTCCTGAGTTTACCAAGTTCGGCTAAATTGTTGCCAGAAATGTAATTAAACAATACAGAATGTCGGCTCTTTTGTGGTGGTTGAACGTACCAACCCATTATTTTAATGGTTACTTTCTAATAAAGACCACAACATGTAACTCACAATGATTTCTGACTAATAACCATTTAGTGGATCTCCCAAGCAAATTTTAATTGGAGTTTGATTTAAACCAACATTCCTGAACTTTGCGGATATATGCTCTCTGTCGCCCTCTCAAGGCTTGCTGCGTAATGTCACTGTCGTAAGATAAATTTTTAAAATCAAACATTTTAAAATAAAACAACCCTAATGTCAGGCAAAACAATGAAAACACACTTTTTCCACCTCCACACATTGAATAGATAGTTTTATCAGGACTGTATAACAACTTTATGCCCGACCAAACACAATAACCCTGGTGAAATCATTTATTACTTACCTAGCCATTAGCAGCACGGCTAGGTCAGAGTCTGTAGTTCATGCCTTTCTTTCTAAAAGAGCTCTCCAGCGAGGAAAAGCCGGCCCTAGAGTCTCTTTTTCTTTTCCTAGATTTCTTTGATAAGGCATTTCTAGCTTTCGTTGGTGGATCTGCCATTTCTAAACCGCCGGTCTACGTTATGCTACTAAGGCAAGCCAAAGGGATAAAAAAAGCGTGTGTTCTAAACGAGCGTTGTATCCGCCAAAACACACGTACAAGACACGCATTTTGGCGGACATAATGCGCAATTTTAGAATGCGCTCCCCCCCCCCCCCTTTGACGTCAAAACGCGCGTTCAAGACATGCATTTTGGCGGACATAACGTGCGTTTAGAATGCACGCTTTTTTAATCCCTTTGGCTTGCCATATTCTGCCGTAAAACGACATGCAGTCAGTACTTCCTGCTTCGACCCGGAGCATAAACTGTATAGTGCGGTAAACTGACGTGGGACCCCCTAACACTATCACAGGTGCGAAAAATGAACATAATAGATGATAGTATGCTGCCAAAACTCTACAGAAAACATTATTTTAAGGTGTAAAAGTTGCGGAATGTTGCTTTAAAAACATTATTAGCATGTGTTGCACATCAAAGATGCACTCTTTAATGAGTTGCATGAGTCCATTTTGGCATCGCTGCTTCAAAATCTGACCCTTTTGCAGAAAACAAAAACAAAAGTAATGCAGGCGTGCTTGTTCATGTTACAGCTTAATAAATCTAGCTTACCAACGTGATGTTTTTTCAGCTCAGATCTTCTGTCACTTGTGACCTGCTCTCTATCAAAATAACAGCCACTGTTCAAATAAAATCAGTGCACAAGTCCAGACCTGGTACTCCTCACATTCATAGGATCTGTTCCTGTAAAAAAATTATGTTTTATTTAATCGTTGATGAACCGATTATTTCTTATCAGAATTTTGTCAGGTTTGCAAAAGTTAGGACTGTTTTGTTTCATTATAAAATAAATAAGGAAGATCTTAAATCGGTTTCTCTTTACAGATCAATCAACTTTGTGTCCGCTGGTGCAATAAGCCAGCAGCAGTCTCAGCAGGTTGCTCCAAACTAGTTTGGGGTTCTTTTGAAAAAAATACCACCATGCATGAAGAACACCAAAAAGACATGCGTAAATAAACACACTTGTGCATTTCACCAACAGGGTTACTCTAAGAACATGTTCACGCATAAAGTATTTACACGTGTAGATAGAAACCTTTGAGGGACGTGCAGAGCATTTTCACTTGGATCCGTGTGCTGAAAAGTGAGCTGTAGATGCTAAACTCATCATACCGACGGGGCATCGGAGAGCAGCCGTGTGTTTGGATAAGAATAGAATCGCATGACTCAGAAATAGCACCTTCTTACTTCACATCTGTTTACTTTGAAAGGGTATCTCTTGAATTCTTACACATGAGTTGGTGACTTCATCGCTTCCCCCTCGAGGCACAGAATATTTAAGTGAGTCAGGACACTCAACAGGATTTCACTCTGCACGCAAGCGGCAACTGGTAAGGGAGGGTCCACACTTGACCACAGCCGTGTGGTCTTATCTGGTTTGAGGTTCATGAAACATTCAGGTGATGTGGAATAAAAAGTAATAACTATAATGACAACACAACGGCTTTTTCTCATGGTAATTTAGTGACTGCGAAGAGAATTAAAACCTCTATGAACATTTTCAAAGGAATAAATATCATGTATGCTAAACCACACCCACAGTATTAACACCTTTGTATCTGCAGAATCTGTGTAAGAAAATTTGTTCACGTCTACACTAAGAAATTAAAAGCTGAATTTACATAACCAAGTTATGTCAACTGGTTCCACTAAACCTAACAGCTTCATGTAAAGACATTGTTAAATGTTATGTTGAAAGTAGGGGTGGAACTCGATTAAAAAACTTTATCTGATTAATTACAGGCTTTGTAATTAATTAATCTTGATTAATTGCATTTTAATCGTTCAAGAAAATTTGCCCCGAAAGCAATTTTTTAAAAATAAAAACAATGGGACAGAGAATCAAACAATAGTCATTGACATTATTATTGTAAACACAAGCTCTTTTAATTTCTAAAAAAATTATTTTAAATAGTATTTCAATTTAAAACAGGAGAAAAAAAATATATGTAAATCACTGGCAAAAATAGGACAGACCTAAAAGTACAATACTATTTTAAGTACATTTTGATAATGGTATTGGTCATGCAATAACCAGTGGCGCCCCCAAGGGGTGGGCAGGGGTGGCCAATGCCACCCCTAGAAAATTGCTGGCCACTCCAGGGAAGACCAGTGTTCTTTAATAAATCATATTAATGTTCACACAAACCATAAATGTATCTTATTTAATGAAGACATGTAAAACCCTATAAAATTATACATTTAATGAATAAATAATCAGAATTAAAAAAATGTTTATGTCACTGCTGCTCACCATTTTCAAAACAAAAGTTTCAATCACCATAGCTTTTGTGGCAAATTAAATACATGTTGAAACAACATATCAACTGTTTCAAATGTCTTTCTAAAATTTTTGTGTTCCTCAAATTTGGTGTAAGTGTGCTGGATGCATATCGTTATTTATTTTATTTTTTTAATGAAAATGAATAAAGGAGCATTTATTGCATCACCACAGGCTAAACTTTCCCAGAATTACCATGAAGATCAATTTGGTGTGCCACCCCAGAATTTTCTCTGGCCCCAAGGCCACCCCTATGAAACTTTTCTGGGGGCACAACTGGCAATAACAAACGAAGAGAAAGACAGCAGCATGTACCCAACAAGGCCTGGTTTATTTTCTGTTCTGTTTACTTTGGTTATGGGGGTGTCACAGCTGATGTTTTTACTAGTTAAGCACCTGGACATCTACATATTTCACACTGCTTTTGTGTTCGAATTTCTGTCTGGCTCCATCTGAACTGCTGAGCTTGATGTGTTCTGGAATCATAGAGCATATGTCCAAAACACATCCATTGACTATAACATGACTAATTGCAGTGTACTACTCTTTGCAGACATTTTGCGATGCCTACGCGTCCCATGGACAGGGCTGGTAAGGCTCAATATTCAGTAATGTGGCCCGACGTTTTCCTTATGTTGGCAAGCCTCAGGCTTACCCCTGCTTCACACTGGTGGCATCATCAGCCCAGAATGGTTTACTCGCATGGTTCGATGTGCGCATATCCAGACCGTGAGAGTCTCAGAAGCGGCTTCTCCGATGTCCTTCTTGCTGGACTCGCGAGATCACAAAATCCCTCGAGATTTCAAAGGTCACGGTTTGTTTATGCCATCTATGAAGGATCTAAGAGGGAAATCACGTTTGATGTCATTTATAATGTTCCTCTTCACTGCCAGGATTAAAGCCATGAAAAACACACCGTTGCACTTCTCGAAAGATGCTGTGAGTAAATAAGCTGTTAGGTCACACGTATAGACGTAATCTACATAGATATGAAATCGCATCGCTACAATAGTCTTTTATTTTGAAAATTACCGGTCGTTTTACACTGAAATCATGTGTGATTACCCATAGATATCATATATATTGCTAGATGCCTTACCCGCGCTGTTTGTCAATTGGAACGTCCCTACGTGGCGGCCATCTTACTTCGGACAGCTGCCCCCTTTCGTAACATTGGTGTCAATGGTGCATGTACTATGTAAATAAGTCTAACTTGCTAAATTTTCAACTGATTTTAACTCCTTTTTTTAACTGCGGAAATTGTCCCAGAGGCAGCTTGCGGCAAAAACAGAACCCGATCCTGGGACGCGCCTCAAAATGTCCGTGCCGCAGATTCTACTGAAGCAGTGACTGCCGTTCCGCGCTGCTGATGCCTCCTGTGTAAAGTACGCTTTAGAGATATGCTGACTGCTGAGAAGCTGTTTCATCTGTGAGAGATGTGGATATTTGTGCCTGCAACTTCAGTAAACAAGAAGTTTCAAAAATCTGGGTGACTTTGAAGCAAACCTAAATAAAGTCTTTGTAGCATGATGAGTTTAAGTCTCCCTTTGGATAACCACTTTTTTATATTGCAATAAAATTAATAAAAATCAAAGAAAAAAATCTGATGTAATTTTTTTTAGGTCATCTTAATTTAGCAGATCTTCAAAACAACTCTTCATAAATTTACTTCACAAGTTTCGGCGTTTTGGAAGTGTCGTCCTCTAATAAACACTTGGAATTTGATGAAAAGATGCCAGAGTCTCTGCATTGCTTTTATGCATCAGAGTCAAAAGAACACAAAACCACATTTTTAATTAGATTTTTGCACAATTTGAATACCAGAAGGTGCTGAAAAGAGCTAAATGTTCTTGCTTTGAAACAATTGGTGTTTCTGTGCTTAATAATGTTAACGTCTGTTAATACCCTAAGGTTCTCAAGACTTATGGTTAAAATGTTCTGAGTAAACTCATTGCACCTTAGGAAAAACGTAAACACGACTAACCTGGAAACTGGTGAATTACTTGAAGGCCAGACTCACTAAAACAGTTTTTCCTTGTTCTTTTTGAAAGATGATTGGTCAGACTGAGTTTAACATTGAGGCTAAATGTGAAAATAGTCTTATATCCCCATTTCCTTGATTAGCTGCCGATAGAAAATAGATGAGGAAACCTGATAAGAAAAGCCAGTGACTATTGCACATTCATCCATCCATCCATCCTCTTCCATTTATCCGGAGTCGGGTCGCACGGGCAACAGGCTAAGCAGAGAAGCCCAGACTTCCCTCCCCCCAGCCACTTGGGCCAGCTCCTCCGGGGGAATCCCAAAGTGTTTCCTGGCCAGCCAAGAAACGACGGGTGTTTCTCAATCTCTGCCAGGCCAGGCGTCTTGCTTACGAGGACACTGTCCTTCCTTGGTCAAAGAAAACGATTAAATGGAACAGACTTGTCCCACGTGACCGTGGCCGGCCAGAGCCCGCCCCCTGCTTACGTGTACTGTTGATGTCCCTCCCATCATAGTAATGTTAAGTTTAAATATCGAGCCTTTTACTTCTTTAATTGTGTATATATTGGTTAAATCAAATGTGTAAGTGAGTTAGTACCTGTTAACCACCAAAGCTGCAACTACTAAGCAACAAACCAACCATAGATAACTGGTTTGGATTTAAATAAACATTTTACATATAAGCCCAATAGCTACAATTACATTTAAACTGGAACTTTTCCCTCGAAGTAGCTGCTGCCGGCTCCTGATCACATCTGTTTGAAAATACTGCGCTGCATTCTGGGAAATTTTTGACCAAGAGAAGGCACCAAGGCATCTCTCATGTATCCTTGCTCAATTAGCTAAACGGCTAACAAACGGAGGACAGATGCCTTGCTAGCACATGAACATTGGAACCGATTGGAACACACCTTGGCGGTTTCTAATGACGTATCTCCTAGGCAACCGGGTTGGGACCAAGGCATCAAGGCGAGGTTCCTTGAGATTGAGAAACACCCATAGTCCCTCCAGCGTGTCCTGGGTCTTCCTTTGGGTTTCCTCCCGGTTGGACGTGCCCGGAAAACCTCACCAGGGAGGCGTCCAGGAGGCATCCTAACCAGATGCCCGAGCCACCTCAACTGGCTCCTCTCAATTTGGAGGAACAGCAGGTCTACTCCGAGCCCCTCCTGTAAGACCGAGCTTCTCACCCTACCTCTAAGGGAGAGCTCAGACACCCTGCAGAGAAAACTAATTTCGGCCGCTTGTATATCCGTGATCTCATTCTTTCAGTCACTACCCAAAGCTCGTGACAATAGGTGAGGGTTGGAACGTAGATCGACCGGTAATTCGAGAGCTTCGCCTTCTGGCTCAGCTCTCTCTTCACCACGACAGACCGGCACAACACCCACATCACTGCAGACGCAGCACCAGTCCGTCTATCGATCTCGACCCCGAGATACTTCCACTTGGGGCAGGACCTCAACCCTGACCCGGAGAAGGCATTCTACCCTTTTTGACCACAAGACCATGGTCTCGGATTTAGAGGAGCTGATTCTCATTCCAGTTGCTATTGCACGTCACATTGTCAAATTAGCATTCATGCATTCACCCATCTTGGCTCGCGACTTATTTTTATCTTGTATTTTTTTATCTTATCTGTTTTTTATCTTATCTGTTTGTGTAAAGCTAACTATGTGTCTGTTACTGCTGCCTCTTGACCAGATCGTCGTTGTAAATGAGAATGAGTTCTCAATCGACTCATCTGGTTAAATAAAGGTTAAATAAAATAAAATAAAAATAAATGGCTGTTGTTGGTTTAGAGTCCAGGAAAGAGCAGAACACGATCAACTAGTAGAAGCTAACCGTTAGCATTAGCAACTCCAACACACAGCAGAACTCCTCCAGGCTTGTGTTATTTGTGGAGATAAAACATCAACGTTGCAGAGCAAACAGAGTCAGTGGTAGAGTCGTGTTGCTGTTAGCCAATCAGAGGCGAGATGTCCGAATTTCAGGAAGTAAGACTCCAAATCCTGCTGTTTTCTGCATAGATATCATATAAACACTAGATGCCTTAACTGGGAGTCGACAGCGTCCCTACACGGTGGCCATCTTACCGCGGACAGCTTACGTTCCATTCTCAATGGTAGCAGATGGAAGGTGAGTGAACAACTTAAACAAAAACACTCTTAACTCGATTAAAAATGAACGGATTTACAAGCCGGTTGCATTATTACAAACCTTATAGCACATAGGCTTGATAGGACATACTTTAACATTTTTAAATTAACGGGCCAAATCCGTCATATTTTAGAGCCACATCTCTGACGTTTATAACAAATCAAACCGTTTGAAATTCGGTTGAAAATTGAGCAAGTTAGAGTTATTTAAATAGTACATTCACCATTGACACCAATGTTACGAAAGGGGGCAGCTGTCCGAGGTAAGATGGCCGCTGCGTAGGGACGTTCGTCCAATCGACGAACAGCGCGGGTAAGGCATCTAGTGTTTATATGATATCTATGGTTTTCTGCTAACTTCTGCTCTGGCTCACTTCTAGTTCCTGAAACAGGAGCGCTAGAGCTTTTATCCCTGTAGAGATAGACTCACAAGGCACTCATTTATACTAGAGACCACTGCAAATGTGTTAAAAAAATTAGTGAACTTGGTCTTTAAAAAATATGCATTGAATTCAATGCTGGCATGATCACAGAAAAGCCATTTTCATGAACACGTCTGTCTTTATTGTTTTACAAATATTAAGTTATCCACAAAAATAAAAAATAACTTAGATAATATCCATATTAAAACATAAAAATACACACAAACACACATTACACTTAACACTTAAAAAATGCACGTTGAAGATAACTTCCCAGAGTTGTCCTGGACACAGATTAGTATGTGCAAACTACTCATCAGAATAAAGAAAAACAATCTGTTGCAATAGAGACATAATCTCCGAATAGGTTTTTCTTTTCTGTTTTCAACACAGAAGCCTTTGCTCAAAATAAATTACACCATCTGATAAGAAGCTTTACTCATACAAGCATCTTGAGACCACATACGGTCCCATGAAAGTTCATAAGCAGTATTACTTATATAGTTGACATCTTGATGTCGCTGTAGTACTTTGACAATGTGGAAAGACGGTAAGTGGATATATAACACGAAGCTTACAGTGTTGCACACAGGACATGCATCACAAAACAGGAAACACTTTGATTGATGTCACATAAGGATGTTTAGAGTGTGCGCAACTGGAGCTCATTCATGTGCGCTCAGTCTCCTGAGGCTCTTAAACATTATTGATGGCATTTGTGCAGCATTACTCATTTGTATTTACAGTGCTTTTCAGATCACGTTGAAGATGAAAAGAGTACTCGTTGAATCTACCGTGCACTCTGACGCTCCTCTTACATCACGGATCACATCACACAAACCACACGGGGCACGTTTTGGGTAAATGAACGCAGATCCGAGTATCTTTGCTTGTGCACGTCTAGAAACAGTGACACAAACTTTTTGTGATTTTTCATAATCAAGTGAGATGACTGCTCTGGTGTACGGATGAATGACTCTTTAAAAAGTTGGTTTTCACATCGTTTTCCAACGTAAGGAAACAGCAGCAGCTGTTCTGATCAGTCCTTTGACTGAATTTATTTTCAGCCATTCAGTTACTGCTGTAACCACTGTGCAGGTGCTTTATTTTGTTATGACATACTTATACCATTTATTATTATTAATATACTCCTAAACTCTCTTTTACTTCCAAACTGAGCATTTCTATTATTAGGAGGACGTCACGATTTTATAGCAGTGTCACACTTTATTACATAGAACATTAAGTTTTTATGGAACATTTACATCAGCTTAACCTGCTGTCTTGTATGTGCAACATGACAGTTGCTATAAATACATTTTCCTAGTTGCCCTTCAGCAAGGCACAAAAGTGCTCAAACACTTTATATGTTGCTTTAGGTGAAATCTTGTGAGAAGATCTACATTTGTGTGTCTATGCAGAGCTCAAGCTAAAATGCACTCTACTGGAAGTCAGAGGTGGTTGCTCAGGGAGGACTTTAAGTGATCTTATTGTATATTTCTGTCGTTTTTGCTGTGGAGCCTGCTTTATTAAAAGTTGTAAACTTTTTCATTTATTTTAAGATTAAAGCATCCTTTCTCCCTGACTCGTGGCACCTTTAGATGCATCCTGCAACAATCAAGAAGTTTTTTTTTTTTTTTGCAAGTTCGACTGCTCCACTTTCCATCCTTGCACAACTTCTCTGCAAAGAGAAACTGCAGCCAACTGCAAAAAAAAACGATTGGGGCATTTATTTTACAGTCACTTCCCCTTTTAAAGTAACAGTTTGGTTCAAATCAGTCTGTTTTTCTCGTTTCTTTTTATAGATTTGGGTGTTTTTCTTCATTTGCATACACTGACCCATTCCGTTATCCTGCACTCTTCACAGACCACATAGCAGCACCAGTGAAACTTGCAGTTGCAACGTTCGCTCCGTGTTTGCTGCAGAATATTGTGGCCCCTCCCGCAGCACAGACTTTCACAATTGTCCATGCCGGGGCTGGTCTTGTTGCATATCCGACCCTGCGTGCCCGCCGAGTCCGAGCCCAGGTCCCGCTCACAAAAATCAGGTGATTTTTCAAAATACACCAGTTCGTTGATGCTCGGCCTCCGCCGATGCGTGTGGTGGTTGTGGTTGTGGTTGTGCTGATGATGATGGTGGTTGTGATGATTGTGGTTACTATTTTGGGAGTGGTCCAGCTGGCCGGTGTTCCGATTGTGAGCCTTGATGAGCGTGGCGACGTGGAAGCGCTCTTTCAAAATTGAGCCCACGACTCGGAATTCTGGAGTGACCTGCCAGCACGTCTTCAGCTGGCAGCTCCCCGATGTCCCGTGGCACTTACATTTCCGTTTCATGTTGTCGAGCACGACCTGAAGGGAAGGAAAAAAAAGGAAAATGATCAATGACTCTTTACTAACTTAATTCCAATTTTTCATTCATTCTTTCAAATAAGCCAAGATGCCACAACACCGCTGAAGAAACATTGGTTTCATGCTCGGAAATCCAGGTGGTCTGACTTGAAGAGTGTGGTTAAACATGCCGATATCAAATAACAGGACGGATGCAGGCCTTACCCAAACAGACAGTCCTCGTTTTTCATTGTTTGGCATCAAGTAATGAGTCTAAGGATGACCCCCATGTAGTGCATGTTACCCATCAGGGCTTTCTGGTATTTACATATTTTCTCTAACGGTTAAATCCTGCTCAGTAGAACTGCACCGGATTTCAAAAGCATGGAATGTTCATTTGTCTAGACTCACAATGTCGAGGTGAGTAAAAAACAACTCTACCAATTGGTTTATGAAGTAAAAAAAATGTTTCTGGTGACTAGACACCAAATTTCACCCTTAGGGCCAAGCCAATTCCCTTTCATTGGTGCCCAGACATAAACAGATACACACAGACATGTTCATCTCCGTAATGTGTAAGTGTGTGTGTGTTGGTGTGTGTTTATCAGTCAGCACCAGTCCTAAACTTTAAGATCCAATTACCAACAGGAACACCAGGCCACCCAGAGTACTGACAGATGCCACTGCTGCCACCCCTATCAACACACACACACACACACACACACACACACACACACACACACACACACACACACACACACCAACAGCAAGGCTACATATAATCGCAGCAACACAGAAATAGACATGTTCGTTCTGCACAAAATTGAACATAAATGTCCGAAGGTCAAGGAGACTAATGTACTTGTGTAGAAATATAGGACCTTTGCATGTATTCACATCCTAATGTGTGTAAATGATTGATTTATTGCATGCTTATGTAAGGATGTAAAATTAGTGTGAATGTAAAATTTTCCATCTCTTCAAAGTCCACATACAGCAATTTTACACGTAGACAGCAAATACATTAATTTTTATGCATTTTTACAACTAAAAAGGTGTCAGTGTCTCATTTGGTTGTTTATTTTTGGTTTTACTAAGTATTATCCTTCCAATCTCTGGAATTTGATTGTTTTCTTCGCATTTAGTTTAAAATCTGAATTTAACAGTTACTAAGACACTCCTTTATGAGATGGGACACCCTTTCAAAATGCATATACACTATCAAATGCTGCAACTTCAGTTGATGCAAACATATTTTTACTGCTGTGCGAGTTACAATGAGCCCATCTAAGCATATGACACCACAATATATCAAATTAGATATTATGGTGGTTGCTGTAACTTTATGACTTCTTGTAGAAAATCCTTCTCTAGATCTATAACAAAAAATAAATATCTGTGTTGGCCATTTCTTTGCCATGCCAATATATAAGGCAGGCAAGTCCAAACTGAGGCCCTGTCCACAAGTAGCCGGGTTTTTAAAAAACGAATATCCGCCCCCACACCACCTCGTTTTTAGAAAAAAAAACTCCATCCACACGTAACCACATAAGTGCATTGTTAAGCACATTCATAGGCATGCCAGACCTGTAGGTGGCAGTAGTTCCCCCGAATCCTATCCATTTATCATGCTCAACTTCAAGAAAACATGAAACATGGTGCCTAGCTCGCTTGTGTGGACCGATAAGGAGGTAGAATTGCTCTTAAATGTAGTTTTGGAGTAAAAAGTCAACAAGCGTCAAAAAGTGCTTGGACGATTGATAACGCGAGCACAGCTCTGAGGGCATCCATGTTGTAGTAAACACAGGTCGCACATGGGTCGTCAGCATTTTTGTCGCAGACAGTGACGTGAAACCTAAAACTCCGGTTATTTCCGTTCACACGGAAACGCTTAAAACGGAGAAAACGCAAATCTTGACTTTGGCCGGAGTTTTTAAAAAGATTTGTTTTTGTTGCGTAAATCTGCGTTTTCATGTGGATGACAGGCCGCATCGTAGAAAAATATCTTCGTTTTGGGAGATACCCGATTTTTATTTGCTTAGCAGGTTGTTGATGTACAATGCCACTTTTGATCATTTTAACATTAATTTTTATAAATATGCCTGTTTTTGAGCTGTGCAAATAAAAATAAATAACCATAAAAATTTTTTTTGCATTTTTTCTTTATAAAAAAAAATTTCTTAAAAAAAACTACATTTTGTGGCCGACAGGGACTTTTACCTTCAAGTTTTTATTCCTTTCCTTGAAACGTTTGGACACCCCTTAAAGATAAGTAATAGGGGCAGAAAATAAAATGGGAATGGCCCTTACCTACAGCTCCTTGCCAAATTTGAGTTTTTCTAAAATAAATGTAACCAAACCAATATATAATTTCATATAAGATATTATAGTGTTAAAGTTAAAGAAGTGCATTTTTAAAAATGTATTATGCAAATTTATGCCGTTTTGGTTAACATACGTTTATGTTTGAACAGGTTTATCCTCCCATCACTCATCAGAGCTGTCATTTATAGCATTTGACATAAATGTTAAAAATACCAACAGGACCTCAAGTACTCACGTATGTAAAACTTTTTTAGCCTTTGCATCATTGCATGTTTGGCTTCCAGCTTGTTTAGATAACTGAAAGTGAAGCAAAAGTGTGCTTTTTGAATAAACAGACTTCCACTATTACAGAGAGGGTTGAAAAGTTTAAAGGAGCTGTGATCAGCGGTGAGGAGAAAATAAAGAGTGTAAGAGTTTATGGTAAACAACGCCGTAACAGTTCAAACGGCACTTACACTGAGTTCTGAGTGCAGCTTCTGGTTCAGGTTTTCAGAAAGAGTCAGAGACAACCCCAGAATCACAAACGTTCTGGCCTTAAACACACAGCAAAGTCTGTAATCATGGAACGCTCCAGCCCACTTAAACCCTAAAGACACAAACTGACCCAGGAGTCATAATTGCATCCACATTGCTACTGTTAGATGGGTCATTCACAGCAGGATAGGGGCTTCAAAGAAATGCAAAAGCTACTACAGTGCTGCTTTTTATTTGTATTTTTGATTTATTTTGCACTATGGACTAAAACCATTTAAATGGGACATATGACTTTAAGTCATAATAGTCCTATGGTTGATACAAAACATGTTTATTAGGTTCTCTGCACAAAATCCCTCTCACATAATTTTCAGCAGTTTGATTCTTGACAGTTTCAGTACCACACAGAGTACTGTACTGTATACAGAGCAGGCCATTCAGCCACAACTACCATGGCTCCAATGACAAATGACTGGCTAACAGCATTAGAGAACAAAAAGTTAGTAGGAGCTGTATTGTTAGATATTAGCTCTGCTTTTGATCTTATTGATCATAACTTTTGCTAAGGAAAATGCACTGTTATGGGTTCAGCTCCACATAAATGGTCTGGTTTCATAGTTATTTAGGAAACAGGAAGCAAACTGTCTTTTTTAATGGGAGGTTTTTCAGATGAAAGAGCAGTTGGCTGTGGCATACCACAGGGAAGTTGCCTGGGACCACTCTTGTTTTCTCTATACACAAATGACTTACCATTGGCTTTAAAGGTGTGGAACGCTGAAAAACCATTGTTTTCATGCAGGCCTAACATGAAAATAATTTCCTACACCTATCTCCTGCATTAGCTTCTGATATAAAATAGACGGTGAAACGCTGGGATTAGAAAAGCCCTACAGATCTACATCACACTGTTGCTTAGTGTTCATGGACTCACACATCTTGACTCGCGACAGAGAAGGCTGTTCTTTGTTTAGTGTCCAGGAAACAGCAGAGAACGTCTATGCTAGTAGAAGCTAACCGATAGCATTAGAAACTTCACCACGCAGTCGAACTCCTCCAGGCTTGTGTTATTTGTGGAGAAAGAACATCCATGTTGCAAGCCAGTGGTAGAGTCATGTTGCCATTATCCAATCTGAGGCAAGATGTCCAAATATCAGGAAATAAGACTCCAAATCATGCTGTCTGAAGCTTAGCTGTTATGTGGCTCACTTCTAAAAATGGTGCAATAGTGTTTTTCTTCCCCCGAGTACGACTTACAAGGCAATAATTCCTACTAGAGAATTAAACAAGTGTTCAACACCTTTAAAGAAAGCAAAAATTGCCATGTATGCTGATGACTGGACAATCTATATCACAAGCGACAACTGAAGAACTTGAAATTGTGTTATTGAAGGAATCAAAGTCAATGGTTGAGTGGGTTAAAAAAATTAAGTTAGTGTTAAATGTTGGCAAGCATTGTTTTTGGTACCAGATACATGTCAAGTGAACCCAAATTGAGGTTGGTTGTCAAATATGTGTGTGTTGAGCATGCAATACAAACCAGGCCTCTGGGTATTGAAATTAGCCTTTCGCCGGCCCTGCCCCCAGAACGGCTATTGTCCAATCACACAGCATAACAACCGTTACTATCCGACAACTCCAAACAAGATGATGAAGCTAAGCCTAATTTATACGAAGCATTAGCCTCGATAGTAGTCGTGTCTCCTTCGTTTACCTTCAGAACCTCCTCATCGAGCTCAACCAGCAACAGCCAAGCATGAGTGCTCCCCCCACCCGCGGCTGGGCGGAGGTCCGCCTCCCAGACTATCCAAGATCCTTTATAAAACACACCGTGCCGGCAAATCAGCGTAATATTACCTCAACCGTGTGTCTTATAAACGCACATTAAGCCTTGGCGCAACTGAGGGAGGTGTCATGATCACATGATGAATTAATGCCGAGCTCCAACAGGCTGCAACTATTGAAAATGAAAGTAAACTCGGGCTTAAGTTTCTTTTTGTTAACAGAACCAGCTGAGATGATCAACTGGAGCGATGCAGAGCACCGGGAGCTTTTAGAGCTGCCTGCAGCTCAGATCATCTGACAGCTCACAGGGGTACCGCATGGCCGCCACCGCTCACCGATCCACGCGTCCCCGGACTCCGCCTTCTTCTGAAACTCCAAACTCCTTGTTTCCTGCTACGCTTCGCTCAGTGGAGCCGACACTAAAATATCCCTCCACTGCATACTGTAACCCTTTTTGCCTCAATCTGGATGATATTGCGGAGGAATTGCTCCAAAAAATGTCGCTGACACGCATCTGTCTACTTCTTTCCATCACAGAAATCTGCGGAGCTGCAGTATTTGATCCACTTATTGTCGGACTTGGAAACAGTAACTAAGGGGGGCGGGGCTCGGCGAAAGGTCAATTTATCATGGACAAATCATATTAGCACAATTGTGTGCAGGATGTGTACAGGTCTTTCTATGGTTAGAACACTGAGAAAACGAATGGATGCAATTTTTTTTGCATTTGGAGTGTGCAGACCCAAATGGAATCACAAAAGAATGCAAAAGGTGAGTTTTGCATAAAATGATCCCTTTAACTTAAACACATTTGCATATTTTCTACATAACAGGAGCAGACACATCTATCATGAATCATTGACACGTTAACTGACAAAAATAAATGTCATTGGGGAGCCAGAGTCAACAATACGTCAGTGTATTTGGTCAATGAACAACTAGGCCTCATACATAGTTTGTTTTATACAATTCCATTGAATTCAGCTCAGCTCTGCAGCAGATTGCTTACGTGCATGCAGAGAAACCAAACTCCAAGAGGGAGTCATTAGCAGTATTTTGTTTTATAATATCTTTTTGCATGCACCAAAATCAAATTTGAGGAGATTTTGTTTTACAGTTAACACATTACCGAGTGTTTATAAAATAAAACCAAGAGACAGAATAGTATAAAGAAGAGTAGATTGTGTCTGATGTCATTGTAAAAGATAAAAACTTCATTTGAACAAGAAGAGAACTGTCAACATCAGGGTTGGTCACTTTCCTTCATTGACATAATGCAATCCAGTCTGTATTAAGTGTTATATGTTAACTATTATAAAGAAACAGGTGTTACAAGTTTTTGATTTATGGTGCTTAAAGTGACAAATGGGTTTAAACAGCTAAGAGGACAGTTGACTATAAAGCAAACAATTACAATTGCTTGCAGAACAGGTTGCTCTTTGATTTCCAGTTGAAAATATAAAAAAAGATGCTGTATCCTATAATTTGATTAATGTATTAGCTTTACAGCTACTTTTCTGGAGCCTAACTGGAAAGGTGAGATGCAAAAAATGTTTTTCAATCCCAACTGATTTCATATTTCTCACTGCTGGCACCGTCACTAAATAAACAGTATCTTATCGGGATCTTTATCAGGATTTGCTTGTTCACTAAACCCACTAATGTGTTGCACACACTGCGATCTGAAGGGGCAGAGCGTAAAAAAAGTAACAAAAACCTCAACAAAGAAAACAACTGCGAATGAAATGTGCTTCGTGTGTTTTGGGAAACAGTCTTTTGGCAAGCAGATGAAAGGTGAACAGGTACAAGGGAGGCCATTAAACAGGTGACAGGAAATAAGGAAGCTGCCTGTTCTTGTTCTATTAGAAGTGGTCTGCCAGTGGAACATGTGACCTGATCCATCTGACAGAGAGCATTAGGTAAAAAGATTTAGTACAAGAGGAAATAAAGACCAGGGTTAAAAGTGCATCACCGATCAAACACTTACAGCCTCAGATCAAATCATTCATTTCCAGTCGAGACCGCTCAAAGACTCAAACTGGGTGATTGAAGATGGGAAAAAAGTTTAGGATTCTCTGAGGCAACAATAAAAAAAAAGGTTTTTAAATTTGGAAATGATGGAAAATAGGATTACAGGAACAACTTACTTGATGCATAAATGATTTAAAAATCAACTGACTCACCTCCCTGCAACACGCTTTGCAAAAAATCTGACAAAAACATTTTTTTCCCCACAAATTCTCCGAGACATTTTAAAAAAAAGGGTCTAAAATCAAGCTTTTTTTTTGGAGGCACACTTTTCTGAGTCATGTTACGTTAGCGGCTTATTTAATTTGTCATTTTGCTAAATTATAAGATGGTCAGGACTTACATCTTTGCAGGATTGTTTATAAAATCCATTTCATCTCTTTTTAATTCACAATTTTTTTTCTAAATTTTAGGAACTAAAATTTTTTAATATAAACTTTGGTTTATTGAGTTCGTTCAACTTAAGAATGTAATTTGCTTCAAAGCCAGTTGTTGACCATAGTTAGAACAGACATCTGGTAACTTTTAATGGGCTTCGAGAGTTGACAGAAGCGCCTATAAAACAACCCCAGACAGAGATCAAATACAATATGTTGGTGGCAGACTACAACTGGAGGCCACGTAACACAATACACCAGAGAAAATTACGTGCAGGCTACTGTGGAGAAGCACATCAAGAAAATTAAGCTTGGTCGGTTCATAATAACTACGTTAAATGAAAATAAAATAAGCATTTTTTTTTTAGAGAGAGCTGTCAAGATTCCAAAAGCTGCATCTATCTTTCAGTGATTTTTATAAAAATGTTTCCGTTTGATGACTGTTAATAATTACTGTGATTGTTTTTCAGAACATAGAAATTTAATGAGGCATTTCAGTTCCTGCGTGCACTTGCCTGTTGCACTCATGTCGTAACACATTGTGTGATCCAGGACTTGCAGTATGCCAAAGGTGGAGTGTTTCCACACTCCCTTTAGCTTCATGTTATATCATTTTTTGTCATCAAATACAAAGATGTGGTTGAGTTAATACTGACTCAGCTGTGAGGAATCAATTGGTGATGATCCACGGGCAATTTGGGTGTGTGGCATACCTCTGTGGAATGCAAAACTCATTTTTAACACTTTCATTTGGAACTTGGAGTTTCTGTTTTTCTAAAATGCAAATAAAGTTGCATGCATATAATTAAGATGGATTGCATGCAAGTAAAAAACAAAGCAATGTTCCCTATAGAGGCTGTAAATAGTGCCAGGAGCCAACTTAACTTCACAAGTTTGGTTCTTTGTTCCCGTCTAGTTTGGTTCTTTGATTTAAATCACCCTGTGTCATCATTGCAAATCGCATTTGGGAAAATCCTAATCTAATGTCTGCGTGTCCTCCGATCGACCCTTCTCGCAGCCGAACAGCCGACGCGTCTGTTTGCTGCCTTGTGTTTGTCAGTTCAAAGACAATCTACCAAAGGACCTTAAAGCCGAGCAGAAAGCCGAGGCAAAATCAAAGCACACAAACAAATCCCACAGCAACACATTAAACCCAGACATCAACTTTAAACAAATCAAACGCTTTGCTTCAAAAGAACAGCTAAGCGCGCAGACGCACACACATGCTAGCACAATGACATGCAATTACGGCGCAAATGCATATCTGCAGCTTTACTACATTAGGACGTGTGTGCGTTTGTGTCTGTGTGTGGAGCATTTACTCACTGTTAATTGCACACAGTATCCACAGCTCTCATTTAGAGACTCTAATAAAATGTTATTACCCACATAAGCACTTCCACCTGTTGAGCTTTTTCCTATGAATCATTTGCCTCTGTGCAAGTTAAAGTGAGCTGAGAGTTGAAATGTGGACGTATACATGCATTAGTGCGTGCGTAGTGTGTGTTCAGATTAGATCCTGTGCCTCTGCACTGTCAGGAATGCCCTGAAAACCACCGACGATATAAAAAGGGCCTCCGAGGAGAGCAGGACTAACGCAGCGCTGATTCTTTTTGATCAAACGCGCGCAGCTTTTGGTGTGGGTTCTGAGTCAGTGAATTAACCTGAACGGCCTCTTAGAAGCAGTTTATCATTGCTCATGGGTTAAATTAGCCTTAAAAGGATCTGGGAGTCCCAGTACTGCTGGTTTGGGCAGATCTCAAAGGGGTGCTGCTCAAATTCATTACAACTTACTGATAAATCTTTCAGAGCTCTGGTTGAGGCAGCGTTAAGCTTTGACATACAGAGGTAGTCCTCGCCTGCCTGAAAGCACCTGTTTTGCTTTTTAAAAGGAAAACTAATAAAACGTGGCTAAGTATACTTGATCACACACTATTTTTTGTTTTGCTTTTTGCTGAGAAATTTTGCATTTTATTAAAGCGGACGTCGAATTTAAAACCACAATGTTGTTGAATATAGGCGAACAGTAGCTATGTTTACATGGGCACAAGTAATCAAAATGAACGCCCTATCGGATCAAATATTCTTCATGTAAACATGTCAATCGGAATATTCTGATCCAATTCAGCCTGATCCGAATGAAATTTCATTCCGATTGAGAGGGGTGGTTTTGTCTGATCGTCAATCCGATTGGCATCCACGTACACAGCCATTCGGATCGTTGGGGTAAAATAATGCCCACTGTGCATGTGTGCAACTGCAGCGTGACCTCTTTTTGCTTCTGCGCATGCTCAGGACAGATCGAAAACACGGCGGGCGGTAAACAGAAGTGATCTGTTGCCGACGCTATTTTTTTACTAGAAATACAACGGGAGCTCAATATTACTGAACGTCTCGATGGCAGAACGGCTAAAAATGCCGAGTTATACACTGAAGTGCATCTAAAGATGCAGGAAGCGGGAATTTGCTGAAGCAAGAGAATAAGCAAATAAAATGCAAGGGAAAAGACGTGCGGACAAGATGGCGTTTGTCCGGGAAAGACAACTCTGCGCATGCGCAAGCTATGGTGCGTGCATAGCGGCGTGATCGGATCATTCCAGTTAGTGTCCATGTAAACAGAGATTTGGGATTTCCGATCAACCAAGATTTGAATCGAATTGGGGAAATTTGGCGCATGTAAACGTAGCTAGTGTGAGAGTAGCATTAGCAACAATGGAGAACATGTGGACCACTCCTTTTTGGAGTTTGGTTTGGAGTCTAATAAAAGAAGTGTTAACGATTAGCTTTTTTCTCTTTTCATTGTTGTTCTCTTGGCTATTTGTCGGCCTTTAGTGACGTATGCTTTTCGGCGAGTATGCTAGCATGTCCCGCTAGAGTGAGATGCACTTTGGCTGATTGGAATCTTGGACTGTACAGCGTGCCACCCCTCTAGAGTCCTCAGTGTGACATGAAGCAGTCCTTTGCAAAAGCCAAAATACAGTGTGGCCCGGGCTTAATGTAGCATAGCAAAAAGTCTTTGCCATCTCTGACCTGCTTTCTATGTGAATTAGTAATGTTGCAATAGCCACAGAGAAACTGTTTGTTCAGAGAAAAGCTGAAAAGCAAGACACACCCGCTTTTATTTGCATGTCCTAACCCACTTCAGCATTGGCAATATATAAATGTTAGTCCCGGTAATGCTAACTACAGAACAACGCTAGCCCAAGCTACTGCTAAAGCTAGCATAAACGGCCAACGCCCTTGTTGGACGAGAGAGGAAAACAAGGATGTTCAAGCTCCAGTGACGTTCCAGGATGAACTAGGAATATCCAGACTATGAATGAATGCCAGTTAGATCCACAGCTCTTTGTCCTTTTCACTTAATTTCTCGCTCGTCAACAGGGTCCATACTCCCGCACCGCAGTTGTAAAAAGATGAAAAAAAAACACCTTTCTAGGACACCTTTAAAGTGCAATTTCTCTTTTTTGTTCTATATTTAATTAAATCTTGTATATTTTAAATATTCCCAACAATCTCCGTAAATTGTATGCGTCGTTTGATAACATAATGTGTACATACTGTCAATCAGTACTTAAACATCTTGTTCATTGAGAAACCATGTAATAATTGTTCTATTTGACAATCTGTGGGCAATGGTGGCAGAGGAGCTAAGTGCCTGCCCCGTAACTGGAGGGCTGCAGGTTTGAGTCCCATCTGTTGCAGTTGTTGTGTCCTTGGGCAAGACACTTAACCTGCCTTGCCTGCTGGTGATGGTCGGAGGGATCGGTGGCACAAGTGTACGAAAGCCTCGCTTCTGTCAGTGCACCCCAGGGCGACTGTGGCTACATTGTAGCTCATCACCACCAGCGCGTAAATGTGTGTGTGCATTGGGATAAAACTGTGTTGTAAAGTGCCTTGGGGGGTTGTAGAACCCTAGAAGGCGCTATATCAAACACAGGCCATTTACCATATGATCAATGAAAACTTTAAAATCCTATCACCTGCATTAGCCGCAAAAAAAAAAAACGGACGAGAAAAGAATAATTTCAGAAAAACTGCCCATCTCTGCTACGTTGCAAGGAAAATTAGTATTCATGGCCCCGCCCACCTTGGTTTGCAACCGCGTCTGCTAGTAGAGGTTAACTTTAAGCAACTCTACTACATGGCAGAAAATGCTTGGGCTTATGACATTTGTTGAGATAACACATCACTGTTGCCTTTTTTACCCAAGAACGCGCGAACGAAGGCAGCGTAAGAGTAGCGCTGCTGTTGGCCAATCAGAAGAGAGATGTTTGCATATCATTAATATTAATAAGACTCCTTTACCGCCCCCCATTCCTGACAAGCTTCTACTCCCTGAAACAGGAGCACAAAAAGAGTTTTCCACAGAAAACTACTTACAATGCATTTATTCATTTAGATACAACAGCAAATGTACTGAAAAAATTAGTAAATGAGACCATGTGACACCGTACTGCACCAGAGTACTTCTTTATGAAGTTCATAATGACTCAACAAAATCTCCATGATGCACCAAAAAGATCTGAAACATCAGATATCTCAAATAATTATTTATCATTGCACTTGTTACAAAATGCACCTATAGTTAAATAAATGGGGTTAAAGGGGCTGGAAATGGATAACTGTCTTCTTGAAAAGCTGCAATCAATCTCTCCCTACTCCCCTGAAGTCAGGCCCTGATGGTAAATTGTAATTACCAAAAGATGCTTGCCAGTAACACAGCAGACTGCTGTGTAGCCAGCACTGTCACCACCTGCCTAATGAACAGACAGGATTCAACAGAACCTCGACATGGCTCCTAGCTCTGCAACATGAACACAAGGAAGCCTGCCAAGCATTTGTTCAGCGGTGCTCTATAAATGATAAGAATAAGGGGGGTTAGTAATCAAGAAATTTATTGCCAGTTGATGTTTTAATGGTTTTAAAACTGCTTGTTATGTGTAGCTTAATGAAATTTTACAACAGAGCCTCTTTGCATAAAGGTAACATAGGAAAGATATCTGGAATATCAGTTTAGTCACTATCTTCGTACTACAAAGGCAAAAAAATTATTAAAACCTTGATAATTATGTTTTAAAACAGAAGCTAATAGCTTACTCAAATATAATGCATGATGTAAGCTGAATTATTTCCTTTTTCTTTTTTAGACGTCTGCTTGAAAGAAGTTAGAGGAGCAGGAGAGGGGAAAGAGGGGAGGGAAGGAAGGGCGAATCTCTTTCTACTTTCCGCCCCGCTGTTTGAAGTCCAAAATCTTTTGCAGGGTTTTAAACATCTGTTTCCAAACTGCCAGCAGTCACTAATTAAGGCTAAAAACAAGACGGGACGTCGTGAGAACCCTGGGGTGGGCATGAGGCAACATGCACACCCCGCGAAAAAAACCACCGCATTCCTGTGCAAAGACTACGTCTCTGAAAGGGGACGAGCGGGACGGGTGGAGGGAAGTGAGGTGTTGTTCCTGGTGGGGGGAAAGCCACGAGGAAAAGGTAGGCGTTATTTTCAGGCCCCACCTGTCGGTGTTTTCTGTTTGATACATGTGAGCCATGTGGTCGGTCTTAACGGGGCTTTATAGTGCTTTGCACTTGAAGCCATCAGATGTGGGCTATTTTACAGTAACAGCTCTGTAATGACTCACTTGTTCTTTTTCTCTCCTTCCTTGACCATTATCCTCTCCCCTTCTTGGTTTCTCCTTCACTCCCTGAAGCAGCGATCTCCAGCTTGTGGTCAACCGCCTATTAGCCGCCATGGTATTACGCAAATTCCTCAACTAATTAAGCTCATATTTCATGAATTAAGCTCAGTTTCTAACAAGATAACAAGGATTCTCTAAATGATTGGAGGTATTCTCAGTTATCAGAGCTAAAATAGCAATCAGTTGCAAAAGCCCTTAAAGGTCATCAGAGGCCATCAGTTGTGTGTCAGAAAAAGAGTTCTCAGTCATTTAAGCCTAAATGGTTGTGAAGCCCAACCCTTTTCATGCAACTGACTCAAGATTTCTGCTGTGATGCGCACATATTCGCAGTAGAAGTTAAAGTTGCAATGTCAATTCTGCAAAATAAGCTAGCTTAAAACATTTCTTTCATGCCCTTTAGCAATGTTCTAACATAGCTATAAATGTTTTGTGGAGATAAAAATGAAAAAAAACCGAGAAAAAAATAATGAAGTTCTGTCGCATTTGTCTAAAAATCTTAGCCAATAACATGGCCTCACTGGACCACCGTACTTCCACATTTATAGTGCCTTCCAGTTGTCCTCGGAATTTCCGACCAGGAAATGACGCAACGAGCTGGTTTTGCGTTCCATCTCGGAAAAAAATGGACGCCGCCAGTAAAGCTGTGTGTGTTGTTGCTCTGTATGAGTACAAACAACTAACAAAGTATTCTCTGCACCTAAAGTCCCTCGAGGAGGAATGCAGGAAACGCATAGATAGTGTCACACGCAACAATCAGCAGTTGCCACTTAAAACCATTAAAAAAACATTAAAGATCAAACGTCAAAATGTAAACACCAGGAACAGTTGAAAAACATAAACAACGGTCAATTTCCGCAGCAATGCTGACGTTTTCAGCAACGTAACTATTGATAACAAGAATAAACAAGAACTCGGTGCTGTTGAATAGCAAAAAGAAAGAAAGCAGAACATAAATGATGAAAACAATAAAGACTACAACAACACTGGGCGCGGCCATCTTTAAAATGGTGATCTCGGAGTCCTCTGAAACAAACAAGCTCGCAGCTCGGAATGCCGACTTCATTGCGTAATTTCCGATTAACTTATCTCGGAAATACAAGTTCCGAGGACAACTGAAACGCACCATTACCTGGGTCCTCCACTCATCACACACTCACATATTTAGCAACAGAACACCACTGCTGTGAGAGGTTCTCCGCTCAATAACATCAGAGAAGGAGAAACCGCCGGCTGCTACCACTTCAACTTTAGGACAAACTACCAGAGTCCCAAAAAGAAAAACTCCATTTGAAGTCACGAACAACAAAAGATGTTTGGACCTAGAAAACTGTGACTGGTGTTTAGCGCGTTCTTGTTTCCTCTGGCAATGCGTGTTCCCGGTATCAGGCGGACGTGGCCATGGGGATGATAGCCGACAAGAGGGGTGAGAGTTCCATGACCGTGTTTAAAAGCTAGTTTGTTTTGCAGATTTGCCATTCAAGTGGGCCGGTACGCACTGGTACGCATTACCGTCACTTTTATATTTGACCAGGTATACCGGTAGTTTTTCTGACCATTTATCAGTCGAAATTTATGAAGTTACATTTAAAAACCTGTCCGTCTTCAGGTAAACACACGTCCGCAGTGCCTCCTTATCCGGTTAACGAAGGTCGAAGCGGCTCTTCTCTTGCTCGTACGATTGAAATGTAAGGAGCAGAACGTACAGATAATTGCATGACAATGTGAGGAGTAGAAGTAAAAGTCAGCTAATAAATGATTACTCCAGTGAAGTACTGATACCCAAAATTTCTACTTAAGTATTCGTACTTCCTCACTTGACACCTTTGACCATTTCCTGAGAAGCTTTCCTAACAAATTGCTGTCGGTTGTAACGACCAGCGGTCCCAACACAGTAAGGTGCCACTAAATCTTCAGAGATGTTCTCCTCTTTAAACCACCATTGGTTGTTCCCAAATAGGGCAATTAAGTCATAAAAGTCCACCCTAATGAATCTGGAATCCTGAGATTAGCAGACTGACAACAGCGTTTGACCAACTTCCCTAATTCACAACTCAGCTCTCGTCCCCTTCACACAATCCTTTCAAACCGGGCCTCAGATCTTTTCTTCCCACATTTATGACAACTGCAATGACCAAGATGGAGTGTGAAGTTGATCTGGCGTTATTGCACCTCTGGGCAAATAAAGGAGGTAGTCTGAGCTGAGCAGGCAAGTGATAAATTCAAGTAAGAACCAAAGGCAGCTACAGATGATGACTTTTGCTTAGTGAGGTTTATCAGTCTTGTGTCTACTTAACCTAACATTTTTTTTCTTAAAAAAAAAAAAAAGAAGAAGGTATTTTCAAGCTATTTTCAGATTGTTTTGCTGAGTATTTATAACAGATTTAGCCTTGGGCAATGCAAGTAAAAGATGTAAATGTTAGTGATAAGCCTTAGCAACCGTAAATTGCTCATTGTTCCCAGCTTCCTCCTGAGTAATTTGGTTCTTCATCTTTTCATCGGTTTACTGCTGACTTCCTTGATTTTGCAGACAAAACACAAATGTGGGGCTTGTCATCTGAATGCAACAACAGCTGGCTGCCTTGTTGTTGCTCTATGCTGGAACTACCCGTTTAAGGAGAGCAGTTCTAATTCATTCTGTCAACACGGGAATAAACATTTGTGTGGGCTGAAATCAACACTGATAATGAATTATTCATGCCAAAAATAGAAGAATTAACAAAATACATTTTAAGAACTATAATTAATAGTTTTATGAATCCTGATGAGGGTCAAAAACACATTTTTAAATTGTGTCTGGTATATTTTTTCACTCATAAATGAAATGCTGCAGATTCTGGAGAACTGTATTACTAAAGTTCAAACAAAAACGAGATTCATGAATTTGTTTAATATTGATATGTATGTGCCTCAAAAGCAATCAAATTGTACCAAAATGATGTACAGAAACACTCACCTGCCTCCCAACTTTATTATTATGCAACCTCATCCGAGCATGGATGTCTCTGTAGGTTTCGCGAGCATCCAGGAAGTCCCGTGAGAACTTTTCTCCGAATTCCACATCGGGGCTGCAGCCACCCCACTCCCAGGAGTCCTGGGGTAGTCCCGGCATGTCGGCGGGGAAGTGCTCCATCACACCATGCACCATTCCCTTCCCTCTATGGATCGCCTCCAGCTGCAAGCGGTTAAGCTTGATGCGAAAGGCCTCCTCGTCCCCGCGCCGCTTCTCGTCACAGCCGCATGCTTTCAGCTTGCCCATGGAGCAGGCATTGGCCACTGCGTGCACCACGCCAGCTGCTGCAATGGCGTATGCAAAAGCACTCTCTCTAAAACCTGCAACAGCAAAAAGAGTGTTAAAATGTTTTAAAGTAGCTGTCTGTATTGTAAACTACAACAAAATATATTCAAACCATGAATGTGACATATAGTGATCCTGTTGTATACAATCAGCTGTGGTCTCTAGTATGAATGAATGCCTTGTGAGTTATTTTCTGTGGGAAAAAGCTCTCGTGCTCCTGTTTCAGGAAGTAGAAGTTAGCCGAATGAGTGGAATATGAAAAATGGCAGGATTTGAAGTCTTACTCATTAATATTCATGATATGCAAATGTCTTGTTTCTGATTGGCCAACAGCAATGCAACTTTTTCACTGCCTCCGTTTTATCCCCTTGGGTACACATTAGGGATGTTCCGATCACATTTTTTTGCTCCCGATCCGAGTCCGAGTCAGTTGATTTTGAGTATCTGCCGATACCGAGTCCCGATCCGATACTTCAGCAAAGCAATAAAAAAGAAGAAATGAAGGGAAAACACGTCCAAGTTTTCCTTTAATTTGTTAGAGATGCCGCTGTGAACTGGGACTTAACTCAGACCGATGGTTCGCTGTGGTGACGCCTGAAGGGAAAGAAGCCGAAGGAGAAAGTATTTTGTTTTGAAGGCTGCTTATCATGCAGCTGTCTTTTCCAGCATGTTGAATGCCCAGTATGCACTCAGTACAAGTGGCTGTTACACTGCCTTTGCTGTCCGGTTTAAAATACCACCAACATACAGATATTTTAGCTCTCCTGTGGAGACAAGTTAGCTCTGCGTTAGCCTGCTAGCTAACAGCTGTATGGTGTCTGAATCCCCACCTGCCGTACATTGTGTGACGTAATGGTGTCGTTTTTGTCCAAGAAACAAATAATATTGATATAAAAGTATCAGAATGAATTTAAAATGTCATATTTGTTGTTTTATAAGGTGAAATCCGATCTTTTTCAACCGATTCCGAGTCCTTTGAAAGTACGTGATTGGGCCCGATTTCCGATCACGTGATCGGATCGGAGCATCCCTAGTACAAATTGCACGTTTGTGTTTTAGTGCCACAAATAACACAAGTCGGAATGAGTTCTGCAATGTTGTGGAGTTGCTAACGCTAACGGTTAGCTTCTACCAGCCGAGACGTGCTCTGGACAATCCAGGTCGCTTAATCAACTCAGCCTTCACGTAGATCTGAGTGGCTTTTTCTGATCAGAGCGTTTCCCCATCTATTTTCTTTCCACAGTTAATGCAGGAAATGTGGGTTGAAGCGCGACTGATCGTATTTCAAGAAGAATAACTTCCATACACTTCCTGTGAATCTCACCTTCAATGAATTTCAGGTATCTCTAAATAATAATCCTTCTTAACACCAACAGTTCACTTTACAAAGCAGCGATTTCCTCAAAGGAGAACTCCTCATCATGCTTGGTAAATTTGTACATCACTTTTTTTTTTTTTTTACTTTATGCATGAAAAAAAAATTTTTTTTTCACTTTTTTGTAAAAATCGTCAAAATAAATGATTCCCATACAATTTCACATTTGTCAACTATCAGGTTATGACTAAAAAAGCGTCAACATTCTGATTCTCTTTAAATGTTTTTGTGAAATGTTAATAAAAAACTCATTTAAAGATAAATTAACTGCAAAACTGCAAGTTCAGTTGATTCGGATGGATTACTCAGCAGCTATGTGCATGCAATTTAAGTAAAATAAGAAACTGATTTTGACATTCAGCTGTTTTTTCCCCTCCTAAACACAACTCCTGTACAAATTCATAAGAGCAATTTTGCACACACTCCTCCAACTCACACAAACACAATCGCTTATCTATTTCAAAACATTTTTGATGTAAAAATGCATGTCCAGTGGTGGACTTGGTGATTACTCAAGAGTGACAGAATCACTTGAACTCGTAGCTTCTGCGGCGTTTGTTGTAAGATCTCGGCTTACTGCGAAGGTGCCCCCGGGTTCTGTAAAAGCAGAACCACCGGCAGCCACTTACTGGTTTAGAAAACAGCAAGGATTAGAATGGAAACTTGTAAAGAAAACATGAAAAGAAACCACTCAGGGGTTTATAGCACAGTGCTCCAAGAGGGAAATGATTCAGGCTGCTTGTTGGAGTCAAATAAAAAGCTAATAACTGGATCTGCCCTTTTTAGCACAGTTTGAGGTTGCTTCCTTCTTCATGCATGTGTAAAACATGTAATAGGACTTGTTTGGAGAGGTATTTTGTCATGTCTAATCCAGTTGCTAACACTCTGAACTTGCCTTCACATAATGGATCTCATACCAAACACAACAGCTCTGATGCTCAGGCAAGTAGTGATGAAGAGATTCATGCATGAATGGAAAACACTAGAATCTGTACTTTTAGGAAAACTAGCAGCTTTTAAACTTGTTTTGTTTTGACACATTCCAGTTCAAGTTTACTCTTAAGCAGAAATCCAGAGTTTTCCCTGTGCTGATATATTGTAGGCATGGGCATATATTTTTGCTAAGCCCATCCCCCATCACATAGAACCCCATGCAATTTGAATTGAGCGCCGTTCAGCATTAGCCAATAGCGTTAGACATCCACCTATCTACAGATGTCAATCACAGAGCGTTTGCAGAAGTTCTTAGACTGATGCAGAGTTGGCAGAATTTTTCATGACCAAGTAACTCTTTAAAAATATATGAATTAAGGGTGGGAATTTAACGCGTTAATTATGATTAATTAATTAGTAAAAAATAATACGTTACAATTTTACCCCTTGAGCGTAACTTTATCCATATGAACTTTATTACAGCAGGAGGGACAAGCACACACGCAGCATTCATCTTGTAACCCTCAGCAGAACTTCCCCTGAACTCTACACTACACCTCTATAAATATTAGCAGTGCTCTGCTGCCACCTAGTGTTCAGTTCAGTACACAACATTTACAATGTTCCATGTTTATTTACACTTCATCAATAACACATGTACTAATATTTATACATCCCAACAAATCCCACAATGGTTTCCTTTATAATGAGACCAAAGTAATCAAATAGACCTTGTGGTTACAGAAATATACTCATTAAAGTGTGGGTAAGTCATCTGTGCCTCACTGACAATATTTTTGATTGAAAAATTTGCTTGGGCTCAAATTTTCTTGAACGATTAAAATGCGATTAATCAAGATTAATTAATTACAAAGTCTCTAATTAATTAGATTAATTGTTTTTATCACAGCTGTAATCGCTGTATTAGCGAGCAGGGTTTAAGGTGCAATACATTTTTTACACCTCTAGATGGTGGCCTCTAACAAAAACTTCAGAATAAAGTCCCATTAGTTGTCACACACACTGGTGTGTGGTGAAATTTGTTCTCCGCATTTGACCCATCCCCTGGGGGAGCGGTGAGCTGCAGACACGGCCGCGCTCGGGAACTATTTGGTGGTTTAACCCCCCAATCGAACCCCTTAATGATGAGTGTCAAGCGGGGAGGCATTGGACCTCATTTTTAAAGCATTTGGTATAACCCGACCGTGGATTTGAACCTATGATCTCCCTCATACCACTAGGCCACTGAGCTGGTTCCTGTTTAAATCATAAAAAAAAATCCTATTCTTTCAGATGGAAGTTCTGTGTATTTAAATTAGTGCTTTTTCATATGAAGTTGTTTTCTTTTAAATGTGAGCTGAGGTTTTTACCCAGGAGCTATAAAAACATTTTCATAAAAGCAGCAAAAAACTTTTGCCTGAAAGTAAAAAAAAAAAAAAAAAAAGACAAAAGTTTGGTCATTAAAAACCTAGACCGAAAATAATGTGTGTGGGTGCTGGATCCCTGCCAACACCTTCTTCCTTTTTATTGTTTTTCTTATTTTTACATATAAATGAATAAATCTAATTTTTTAAAATCGGAAATAGTTTCAAAACCACAAGAAAACCAATTTACGTTCTATGGTGAAGACTATTCCAAAACAAATATCAATTATAAATGTCTTCAATGAATATTGTCCCGCTTCCAAAATGTGCTTAAAGTTTGTTCACAGCCACAAAACGGCTGTTGCCTTTTGAAAGATGTTCGTTGATCTTCCGACTGCAAGCAAGCTGAAAGGCATCATTACAAGAGTCAACATGAGCCAGTAAAAACATGTCAAATACACAACATCAGCATGTTGTCACCTTTAAAAGTGACAAAGTGAGCAAAGTGGGTAGAAGGAGCTAAATACATCTGGAGTCATGTTTTAGCCACATGAGTGAAAGAAAAATCCTCTAATGCCCGCGTATACGGACTAGTGACTACATCTTCTAACACCTGTCCTCCCCCTCCACCACCTTGACCTGCTGTAAGGTGGGACAGGAGAGATGGCACACCCTCCTAAATCGAAAGCCTGTTTTAGCTCTTGGCCTGCTCTGCCCTGGGCTCCTCGACACAGGTCCCTAGAAGACTAGAAACAAATCAATCTAACAAATAATTCACCGGGTGCGGCACGCCCGGCTGAACTGATGGCAGAGGAAGTGGCAAAATGAATTAAAGATTCAAAGGAAACTGTCACTTTGTGTTACAGAAACCGACTAAACAGGTTTATGCTTTTGCCGCTGAGAGTTGGGAAAGTGCTGAGAGCAAATTCACAAGTACTGGCATTGGCAAGGGAAGTAAAAGCATTAGGAGCAGCCCAGTGACAGATCGGGAGAGGGAGAAATGACAGAAAGAGATGGACCCATTCTCCTATTTCTGTATATCCACGTCCTGCCGGGGTTCCTCTTTAGCCTAGATTTTAATGCAAGCTGAACTAGGATGAAAAAAAAAAAAAATCACACGAGATCATCAACAGCGAGATCTATGGAGGATGAGAATCCAAGCTGCAGCTAATGCAGCAATAATAGGAAAAATAAATATATTAGCCTACGAAAATCTCACGAGAGGTTTTTTGCACGCTTTTCATCATTGGCAAACCTTCCCGCTGTCTACCTCCAAGCATGAACAGCATCTCAGATTCCATGCAATCCTGCCTCTCTGCAGTAGCTACTGAGGATAATGGCTGCAGCATGATCATTTGTATCCATTTTTGAAGCTTCTGTGGAGCGGATCGCATCAACACGCAACAGATGAATCATCTGATTTAAAGAGGTTGTTTATGTCAGTGGTTTGGAGTTTCTGCACCCAAGGCAAACCGGGGATGCCAGACAACCAGCAACTGCCTCTGCTAATAATGACAAACAGCCTTTCAATGAGCACGTAACGAGCAAGAGCAAGACCAGAGGTGTGTCGGCAAATAATGCAACACAAACGTTTTTTCTTCAGTCAAATGATATTTACCTCAACCGCTGTACGAAACGCCGTTTCATTCAATTCATATTACAAAAACAGCTACGGACATATTTGTTTACATGTCATGCCGTTTCTGTTTTACGCACTTTTATCACCTAAACTCCAACTCTCGACCATATTGCAGGTTCTTCCACCTATCCAGGTGTTCAGGCTACTAAGAAATTGATGCCTTTTTCCAGTCACCGACCTGGGATGAGTCCATCTGAAGGCTTCTCAACCCATAAGATCCGCTTTCATCCTTTGTGGCTAAACTTGCAAAGCTTCAAGCACAACAAAGCAGCAGAAAACCGATCTCCACGAGGTTTGGTAATCTGAAGGTGACTAGCTTCTTTTGAAGTTATCTGCTCTTTTGTACGTCAGTCATTGAGATGCAACGGTTAGGTGGGTAGAAAGACAATACCGGTCGGCGGGTGACTAGAGATGACCATGTGGTGAGCATCTTGTGGGATAGCACTGTTGAGTTGAAAATATTCTCTGATGTTTGGAACCTTTTGTACCTCTGCAGCTAATCTCTCTAAACCTATGAATTCAAGGTGCTTTAGAGCAGGAAACCACAGTTTGTTTGAAGACCAAACTTTTTTACTGTTCACTTGTGATGAGATTTTAAATCCTAAAACGACCTCACTTAGGCTTTTTCTTTGTTTTTGCAAAATATATTGTGATGCATTTGAAGTACTAAGAGAAGCGTGACAGGAAAACTCACCTCTTTTAAACACTATGCTGTCGTAGGGGATTTTGTTCCTCGTCTCCAGGCTGGAGCAGTTCCAGCGATGCCCCCTAAACTGATACTGGCACTCGTGGATGGCAATCTGAATTCCCTGGATTGCTGACGCCGTCACATCTGGGTTACGCATGCACACTTCCAGCTGGCGCCGCGTCAACCCCGGCAGTGTTAAACACACCGTGTTGGCGTTCAGGATGGGTTCAATGTTGGGGAGCTTCAGGCCCAGGATTTCATTGGAATCCACCCTGCAGGGAGCATAAAGGTCAGGACAACATCAGGACACTTAAGCTCTACCGTTGATGCTCCCTGGGTGTGACCCCCTAATGTTCAGCTCCCACTGTAACACAAAGATGCCCCGAGCTGATGGTCTCCACGGTGGTTGATTCCAGTAAAACCTAAAAATACCCACAAACTGTGGGTTAACAGTTAGAAAAACTATCTCCAGATGCGAGCGGTTTAAGAGGGGCGTGCACTTTCAAGTTTTATTTTATTCTATTTTATTAACTTATATTTGAGTGATTTTCAGTTTTGGTTTATTCTTCTGCAAACTGGAGAATAAACAAATAATGTAACTTTTGAGAATGCAAGAACATCTGCTTTTGTGCTCTTTATTTCTTAAAAACCCAGGACAATTTAAGCCTATCTGTGCAAATTCTTTATATTCTGCAATAAAACTTTAAGCAAATAGA
Organism: Aphyosemion australe; assembly: GCA_006937985.1. Classification (NCBI taxonomy): domain Eukaryota; kingdom Metazoa; phylum Chordata; class Actinopteri; order Cyprinodontiformes; family Nothobranchiidae; genus Aphyosemion; species Aphyosemion australe. The sequence continues at coordinate 2,508,179 of SSNS01000027.1, read as the reverse complement.
TAAAAGACATGCCTCGTGAAATATTTTCGTAGCACCTATAAAGTGGCTGTCTGCGCTGATTTCTGTCATCTTACTTTTGCAAATCAACCTTCAGCCATGTGGCAATTTTATACTTCTATGCAATTTGTCAACCAACAAGGAAAACACTTCCTGATCATAGTTGGAGAACATAAAAGGTGTCTCGCTCCTTTTTCATTGTTTTAAATCGTAGGTTGTGCATCTTCTGTGTTTTTCAGTATAATGCAGCCAGGAACATGCACGGTTCTTGGAAAGCACACAAACTTTTCCTGCATGCACACTCATTTCAACTGCACCTTGCACTGTAACGTCTGCAAATCAACGACTCAATAAGCCGTTAAAAACAATAAATGCAGCTTCTAATGATGTAAAATGGACTTAATTTGCATGTTGATTAAATATTTTACATAATGTTGCACCATGTGGCTCTAGTAGTAGTAACAGCTGCAACCTGTTGTGTCTTCTGCACTAAAAGTGTTTGCAAAGTGTTTATTTTCTAATGGGAAGTAGTTCACTTGTGACAATTCACATCAGTAGTATGTTTAATTGTGATAAATATTAACTTTATATCTAAAATTCAATGTGGTGAAGTTCAACAGTTGCTTGAATGAATGAATTGGGTTGAGAAACTTTGCAAAAGCTGTTAATATGACAGTAAAAACTAATATTCTAAAGCTGAAAATGCATCAAAATGTCTTTCAAATCATCTCAGCAGGGTTTAAATAAGTATTTGACTCACCTTTTATCCAAAAGACAGAAAACCACTAAGACGCACGTCAGTCTCAGGACTAAGTGTTCCATTTTTGCGCGTCGTTGTTAAAAATAGTATTAATAAATAAATAGAGAGGATTTAAAAGTTTGAGGAGGAGGTTTTAATTGAAACAAATTCCAACGCGACTCCTCCAAGTGCAAGATAAAATAAAAATGAAACAGAATAAAGTGTTTGGGTCAGTTTAAGTTCCGCAAAAAGTGGACCTGACAGCTCCGGCAGCCCTGAGTCCAGATGTGGCAGCCAGCGGTGAGAGGCGCATTCAGCAAAAAGGAAGAAAGAAAAAGTTTCATCAACTTCCACACCGGAGTTCGCTACAGGTTGCTGTGAAATACATCCGCACACATGCCGGTGTCTGCGCCAAAACTGATATCACATCCGACTCAGAGAGCGAGAGAGACGCAGCTCTACCTGTGGGCTTATGTAGTGATGTTTCGGTGCGCACCGATAGTCCTCTAAACTACTGCTCTTAGCGCTTCGCCAGCCCACTTTTTTTGCGTCACTCGGGGAGTAGGAGAGCGCCGAGGGAGGTCAAGTGCCTCGTTAAAGCAGGATAGAGATCCTTCAAGATAAGGACACCAGGAACACTTAGCCTGCGCCCTCTGTGAAGCAGAGGAGCTTTATTCACCCGAGGAGCCACGCAGGCGATGAGGAAGGTGATGAAGCGGAGTTGTTCCGCGCAGAGGAAAACTTTTTTCACGTTAGAACATCACGATTATTGATCAGAGGGAGAGAGAAGACAAACTTTGTGTTTTCTCTGCAGACAGAAAGAAATCAAGCTGCTGTTTTTAGTTCTGTGCGCAAATGTGTCCATCAGCCATCCAGCCATGGTTTAGAGTTGATTCCTCTTAACATCTTTAGGCTTTAAAAATAAAATTAATTTAATGAAGAGTTCAGATTTTTACTGGTTTAACACAAGAATCAGTCCTGAGAAAATACATGTGCATTTTGTTTTTATCTCCAACTTCAACACAAAGGAAAAAAAACTGCGTTTAATATATACATATACACTCACCAGCCACTTTATTAGGTACACATTATAGTATTGGGTTGGACCCCTTTTGCCTTCAGAGCTGCCTTAATCCTTCGTGGCATAGATTCAACAAGGAAACATTCCTCAGAGATTCTGGTCCATATTGACATGATAGCATCACGCAGTTGCTGCAGATTTGTCGGCTGCACATCCATGATGAATCTCCCGTTCCACCACATCCCAAAGGTGCTCTATTGGATTGAGATCTGGTGACTGTGGAGGCCATTTGAGTCCAGTGAACTCATTGTCATGTTCCAGAAACCAGTCTGAGATGATTCCAGCTTTATGACATGGAGCATTATCCTGCTGGAAGTAGCATCAGAAGATGGGTCCACTGTGGTCATAAAGGGATGGACATGGTCAGCAACAATACTCAGGTAGGCTGTGGCGTTGCAACGATGATCAATTAGTACTAAGGGGCCCAAAGTGTGCCAAGAAAATGTCCCCCACACCAGTACACCACCACCACCAGCAGCCTGAACCGTTGATACAAGGCAGGATGGATCCATGCTTTCATGTTGTTGACGCCAAATTCTGACTCTACCATCTGAATGTCGCAGCCGAAATCGAGACTCATCAGTAACGAGTGGTTATTTGAGTTCCTGTTGCCTTTCTATCAGCTCCAACCAGTCTGGCCATTCTCCTCTGACCTCTGGCATCAACAAGGCATTTTCACCCACAGAACTGCGCTCACTGGATGTTTTCCCTTTTTGGGACCGTTCTCTGTAAACCCTAGAGATGGTTGTGCGTGACGATCCCAGAAGATCAGCAGTTTCTGAAATACTCAGACCAGCCCGTCTGGCACCAACAACCATGCCACGTTCAAAGTCACTTAAATCACCTTTCTTCCTCATTCTGAAGCTCGGTTTGAACTGCAGCAGATCATCTTGACTATTTCAACATGTGTAAATGCATTGAGTTGCCACCATGTGATTGGCTGATTAGTCATTTGAGTCAACGAGCAGTTGGACAGGTGTACCTAATAAAGTGGCCAGTGAGTATATATATATAATTTAGTTATTTATTGAAATATTTTTTCCTATTTAAATTCAGTGCACGTTTTAATAAGCTTAAGGCACTGAGATATGCTCCAAATAGTGGATATGCAGGTTAAAGGGTTAATACTCACTTGAATGATAAACAACAGCAAAGAAAAAAAAATCTGCAGAACAGAATTACTGACAACAACCTGCATGAACTTGAGTTAAACTACGTTTTTCTGTGCCTCATGATGCCACAAGCTGTCAAATGTGCCATGCGAGAAGAGTTTTCTTCAGGAGCCTTCAGTTCATGAACTCCTTTAAGCTCAGAAGGTTCTGGTTTTCACCAGAATCCTGTGTTGAAAGTGTTTGTCAAATTAAAAATTAAACATGTGGGACGTAATCGAGAAGGAACAGACTTAAATGGGTTCTTAAAGGTTTTTAATTTGCATTTACTTTAGATCTCATTGGGATATAAGAATGACTGGCAGAGACAACAAGACGGTTGCAGGTTCATGCCCTGCTCAGTCTGTTGCAGTTGTGTCCTTCACCGTACTTACCTGCTGCTGGTGGCCAAAAGTACCGGTGGCGCTTGTGTTCGGCAGCCTCTGTCAGTGTGCCCCAGGGCAGCTGTGGCTACATTGTAGCTCATCATCATCAGTGCATGAATGACTGGTGTGTTGTAAAGTGCCTTGAGGGGTTGTAGAACTCTAGAAAGCGCTATATAAATACAGGCCATTTACCATAATATTTAAGACTCCAGGAATCCTAGAATTTTAGTCAAAAAATTAAATTTGCTTTTAATTTATTGCTGATTTTAGCCGTTTAGTTAGATTTCAAATTGGAGCAAAAATCAAATTCCCACCATATATCAAATTCAAACTTCAACTTTTCTGCAGTCAGAGTGAACTTTATCCAGTTTATTTTTATACAGATGAACATAACTGTCTGTTTTTCAAAATTATTTTAAAATCATGATTGAAAAGTCTAATATTCACATTCACAGATTGGACATTTTAAGGTTTACAGGCTTAGAAAGGAGAGGAGGGTCTGTTGGGTTGTTGAACCTCAGATCCAGGAGGAGCAATGTGGTTTTGGTCCTGGCTGTGGAACACTGGACCAGCTCTATACCCTTAGGAGGGTCCTGGAGGGTGCGTGGGAGTTCTCCCAACCAATCTACATGTGTTTTGTGGATTTGGAGAAGGTGTTCGACTGCGTCCTCCAGGTCAGGGACAAGGTCCTGCCCCAAGTGAGGGAGTTTAAGTATCTCTGGGTCTTGTTCATGAGTGAGGGAAAGATGGAGGGAAAGATGGAGATGGAGTCAGGATGCCTCCTGGATGCCTCCCTGGTGAGGTTTTCTGGGCACGTCCAACCAGGAGGAGACCCAAAGGAAGACCCAGGACACGCTGAAGGGACTGTTCCTCAGCTGGCCAGGGAACGCCTTATTCCACCGGAGGAGCTGGCCCAAGTGGCTGGGGAGAGGGAAGTCTGGGCTTCCCTGGTTAGGCTGCTGCCCCTGAGACCCAACCTCTTAGAAAGAGGAAACTGTTTTAATCCTTTCTGCTAAATAATAAACAGTTTGACTTGTGAGAATTTCTCCCTGATTCTCCAAACTCTCTTCCCCCTTTATTTACAGTCTAAAGTATGTAAGAAATTAATGAGGGTTCATACAAACACATTTACCTCAAATTTGAGGAACACAAATATTTCAGAAAACAGACTAAATTTCAGTTATTTCACTTTCAAATGTTATTGTTTTAGAATTTTAAAACAGTTTAGTTTGCCTATTGCTGTCTTAACAAATATATCCACAAAAATGGTGAGCCTCAGTGACAAACATTAAATTGTGATCATTACATAAGCTATTTTTAAAAATACACTGCTCACAAAAATTAAAGGAACACTTTTTTATTGGGCCTGGCATGAAATCAGTTAAACCTGTCTGATAATTTTCTGGTTGATTAAGCAGCTGAGGGCATTGTTAATCACTTTCAGCTGTATTGGTGTTCATGGACTTAACGACAGGTGCACTAAAGTGGCAACAATTACAAAACCCTCAAAACAGGACTGGTTTAACATGTGGAGGTCATTTCAAGTTTCTCCCTCTTGATCTTTTTTGGCTGGTTTTCCACTCGTGCTAGTTTTGGCTTGAGTAATTATCTCTACTGGCAGCATGAGGCGATTCCTTAACCCTACAGAAGTTGCACAGGTTGTCCACCTTCTCCAGGATGGCACATCCACACGTGCTGCAGCAAGAAGGTTTAATGTGTCTCCCAGCACAATCTCCAGAACATGGAGGAGATTTCAGGAGACTGGCGGTTATTCTCGGAGAGCTGGACAGGGCCGTAGAAGGTCCACAACCCATCAGCAGGACCGATACCTGCTCCTTTGTGCAAGGCGGAACAGGCTGAGCACTGCTCGTGCCCTACAGAATGACCTCCAGAGGGCCACTGGTGTGAATGTCTCTACCCAAACAATCAGGAACAGACTTCATGAAGATGGCCTGAGGGCCCGACGTCCTGTAGTGGGCCCTGTGCTCACTGCCCAGCACCGTAGAGCTCCACTGGCATTTGCTCAAGAACACCAGAATTGGCAAGTCCGCCACTGGCGCCCTGTACTTTTTACAGACGAGAGCAGGTTCACCCTGAGCACCTGTGATAGACGTGAAAGAGTCTGGAGAAGACAAGGAGAACGTTATGCTGCCTGCAACGTCGTTCAACATGACAGGTTTGGTGGTGGGTCAGTGATGGTCTGGGGAGGCATATCCATGGAGGGACGCACAGACCTCTACTGCCTAGGAAATGGTGCTCTGACTGCCATAAGGTATCCAGATGAAATCCTTGAACCCTTTGTCAGACCCTACGCTGATGCAGTAGGTCCTGGTTTTCTCCTAATGCACAACAATGCTCGGCCTCATGTGGCAAGAGTATGCAGGCAGTACCTGGAGGATGAAGGAATTGAAACAATTGAATGGCCTTCACGATCCCCTGACTTAAACCCAATAGAACATCTGTGGGACATTATGTTTCGGTCCATTAGGCGGCGCCAGGTTGCTCCTCAGACTGTACAAGAGCTCAGGGATGCCCTCACACAGATCTGGGAGGAAATGCCACAAGACACCATCTGTTGTCTCATTAGGAGCATGCCCCGACGTTGTCAAGCATGCACACAAGCTCGTGGGGGCCACACAAGATACTGAAAAGCATTTTGAGTTGCAGAAATTAAGTTTTTGAAATAATGGACTAGCCTGCCACATCTTCATTTTACTCTGATTTTAGGGTGTCTACACAATTGAGCCCTCTGTAGGCTGAAAACTTTTATTTCCATTAAAAGACTTGGCATCCTTTTGTTCCTAAGACATTGCCCTGTCGTTATTTGTATAGATATCCAACTTCATATTGAGATCTGATGTATCTAATGTGTTTCTTTAAAGTGTTCCTTTAATTTTTGTGAGCAGTGTAGTATTAAAGCCCCATTCCTTAACTTTGCAGTTATATGGTCTCTGTCGCCCTCTAGAGGCTTGCTGCGTAACGTTACTGTCGTAACATTAAATCTTTCTCTCAGGCATAAGAGGCATGTGTACATTCCTAATGTCAGGCAAAACAACGAAAACAAACTTTTCCACCTCCACACATTGAATAAATAGTTTTATCAGGACTGTATAACAACTTTATGCCCGACCAAACACAATAACCCTGGTGAAATCATTTATTATTTACCTATCCATTAGCAGCACGGCTAGGTCAGAGTCCGTAGTTCATGCTGTTCTTTCTAAAAGAGCTCTCCAGCGAGGAAAAGACGGCCCAATATTAACTCTGGTCTTTGCTCTTGCTCTATCACGTTTTTCTTTTCTTTTCCTAGATTCCTCTGATAAGGGATTTCTAGCTTTCTTTGGTGAAGCTGCCGCTGCTACAGTGAGTCTACATTATACAATTACGGCAAGCCAAAGGGATTAAAAAAAATGCGCGTTCTAAACTCGCATTATGTCCGCCAAAACGCTCATTCAAGAAGCGAGTTTTGGCGGACATAACGCACGATTAGAACGTGCACTTTTTTTTATCCATTTGGCTTGCTATATTCTGCCGTAAAGCAACACCCAGTCAGTACTTCCGGTACGACTCGAGCTCAAAAACTTGTATAGTGCGGTAAACAGACGTGGGACCCCCCAACACTATCACAGGTACGAAAATGAACATAATAGATGATAGTATGACGCCAAAACTTTACAAAAAAGCATAATTTTAAGCTGTAAAAGTTGCGGAATGTTACTTTAATATAAATGAATTGATTGGCTTTAAACATTTGTGTCCTGATTATAAAAGGTAATTTTATAGTTTGTGTGAACATGAATGTGATCGGCCAGATGAGTGCCCAGCAATTTTGCAGGGGTGGCCATCACCCCCCCTGGCCACCCCTTGGGGCACCACTGTTGTCACTCAAGACATCTTTAAGGGGACTTAATTGATTTAATTTCCTTTTGAAATGCTTAAACACATCTAAAGTACCTTCACTGAGCTCACTGGAAATTAAATAAAAAATTGTTTTAAATACATATTTCCTTTAACTTCCTGGGCTCAGTATGATTAAACCTAATGATGCCTGAAAATCACTTCCCATTAGGCAACCAGTAAAAAAATTTTATTAGAGTTATTCTTCCTGGTAATATTGATATTGATAATATTCTCTGCCAACACAACTCTTTGATTTTGTAGTCTAAATTAGGAAAATTAACATTTTATTGAAACGATTATATACATTTTAAAGCGCTGCTAGATGTGTATTGAACCAAGAATAAAGCTAGTAAATCTGACGATCCATGAGCTGTGTGAAAATGAAAAAAAGAGCATGAAGAAACGTGGAGTTGTTTAAATTGTTGGTTCCATTTGCTGTCTAACCTTCCCTGTGTGTCATTGTCTTTAATCTCTCTATTTAAACGGCTATAAAGTAAAACAAAAAGGCTCCCATGTTGATGAAGACCACATGATATCACTCATCTTGGTGCTTTATGAGTAGCTTAGAATAAAGAGTCAGAAACCACAAATAAAAAGGCTTTCCTCCACCAGAGAAGCATTCTGCCAGCATGGAGTCACCAGAGTGGTAAAACACAACATGGGTTTAGCATTCAGACATAATTAAGTTGCCATACGCAAATTTAGAGAATCAGGGAAACAACTCCCACAAGAAAAAAGAAATCTCCCGTAGGGATTTATCACCGCACCCTGACCTGGAAGATTTGGCAAAGACGGCACATTTGTTCTTAATCATTTCAAGGCATGTGAGCGAAGTTTGTGGTTTTGTGACTTCAGCTTTGCAGCAAGATGTCTCGTGTGCTTTTATCTGGGCTTTCACCGGAAACGGATTCATTTTCTTAATTTGATAATGAGAGTTGGGCAGTCTTTATGCCACAGTGTAGGCTGTTGGAGTCAAGGTGCAGGCAAAGACTGGCAAAAACAGGCAGGTGAACTCAAAAATAGCTTAATAAGTAATCTGAGGGCAAGTACCCTGGAAAAATAAATAAATAAAACTAACAGAACAAGCTGGAAATTAAACAGAACAAATGAAAACAGGATGCTTTAATACTGAGGGAGTTGATAACAAAACAGGGACAGGTGCGCTGAGGGCTAAATGGAATGCAGGTGTACATAAGTTACCTGAGGACCCGGGGGGGGGGGACAAAACAAAAAGACACTTTAATAAAGAAGAATGTAAAAAAATATATCAGTTGGGCTTTTTGAATACTGCAACAGACATGGAATTAAAAGTATGTTTTAAAGATTGTGTTTATGTTCATTAAGTAGATATAATGACATCATTTTGAATAAAACTGACATTTTTGGGGTTACGTTGTTTTATTTTTACTATTTAAATCAATTCATTGGTAAATTAAAAATGTTTCTATCATATCATTTCAGATGTAAAATTACATTTTCAATGTCAAAGAAAATATCATATACTGTTCTAATAAGACATTATTTACTTTCACAAACCTTCTCTAATTCAGTTAAATTGAAATGTCCACTAAAATAATCTAGTATTTGTCACCTGTGACGTTATTGTGTCTGTATGCTTTAAAGATGATTCAGCTTTATGTTACTGTTTATCATCCAACAACTGAAATAAGAAATTAACAATATAACTTTTCTCTTTTTTTAAGCTTTAATTTTAACGTTTATTATTGATCTGTTAAAACTGTTTCCTTCCTCTCTGTGTTGAAAAGGTCTACCCCAGGGCTCCATACTTGGACCTCTTCTTTTTATTATTTTCATCAATAACATCAGTGATTGGGTTTCAAATGCTCCTCTTCACCTGTATGCAGATGACACGTTATTCTCTGTTCATTTCCCACCATTACTCTAACTCTCACATTTTTACAGAAAGCTCATAAAATTGGTGCCAAATGCTGAAAAATCCAAATGCATGTTATCCTCAAATAATAAGAAAATCACAACCTTCCAAAAGTCTCAAATGGTCATGGAGTTCCTATTGAAATAGTTGCATCTTGAAAATACTTGCGTATTATAATCGAGTAGAACCTTTCATTTCAATTGCATATTGAAAACCTTATCAAAACTGAAACTACATTTCTTTTACTGGAATAAATTGTGCTTTTCTCTGAAGGCAAGGAAACACCTAATCTCTGCAACATTTCTACCTTTGTTAGTTTATGCTGATTAGCTGTATTTGACTGCATTTGATAAATGGCTGAAAAAACTGGACCCAGTGTATCATAGTGCACTATGTTTTAATACTGGTTCCGTATGAAGACTCACAGATTTACTCATTGGATATCTTTTGTTGACAAGTTTCCCCTCGGTCGGACTCCTGATCGGAGTGTGTATTTGTAAAATGGTCAAAACCATCCTGGTCCAGTGCTGCCCTCCAAATTTGAAATTCCTTTGAACCAGAAAAGAGCTTTAAAAATGTTTGCTCCATCTTCTTGGAATAACACTCAAGCCTCTTTCACACCAAATGCGGAACGGATGCGTTCCAGTTTCCGTACGCTTCCGCATAGACCCACAATCATAGGATCCAATCATTGCGTTCACACTGGCTGCAATGAGTTGCGAATCCAGAGCTCTCGGACAGCACAGACGCTTAACAATCCGTCTGGGAGCTGTACAGAAACCGGACTGGTGTGTACGAGGCTTCAGAAGGAACTAAAGCTTACAAGTCTGATTTCATTGGATCAATTCATAACACTTTTAAAAGATCGAGAAAACAACACTCTGGGCAAATGTAACTGCTTTACAGACTGAATCATCCGTAACCTGCTATGTGTGCTAACGTGTGTCTATGTGTAATTCTCTGTACTGTTCTCATGCTGCCTTTATGGACCTGGTCAAATATATCAATGAGATTTCACCTGGTGAACTAAAGGATTAATAAATAAAAAGTGCAAAAGAGTAAATGCATCTTATCTATAAAGCTAGAGACATGTCCTTCATTGCTTATGGCTCTCTCTCCCCCTCTCTAACTCACATTAAAAATGTGACGTGGGAAACATTTCAGCTCTATCCTCACTTCAACTTGTTTCCAGAAACATGACAATGTTTTTTTTGCCTCACTTCATTTTTCCCTGTTTTGTTCCTGGAGGTTTATAGTTTTAATGCAATTTTCCTCTGAAAACATCATTTTATTATTTTTAACTCACTCTACTTGTTCTCTTTAGCTCTGCAAGAGGAAACACAAAACTGCTGAACATTTAATTTAATAACAAACCAAAACACAGAGTTTTCCCAATAGTGTCAGGATTTTTGTGTAGCAGCAGTGTCCACTAATTGAATTTTCATTGTCCTGCAGGGAGAGACTAGACGGAGCTGAGTTTTGTCAGTCTGGCGGAACATATCATGTAAATTCATTAGGGTCATGCCATATTGATAAATATGAGGATGTTTTTCTTATGCATTAACATTTTATAATATCTTTTATGAATCAGAATTGAAATGTCGCTAAATAGAAGGAAAAACATCAGGCAAGTTTGAATTTTCATATATATATATATATATATATAGTTTTTTTACTGCAAAAATGCATAAAATATCCTGAGTTTTAACTAATGCCAACACATCTTTAAATGTGTCAAGTAATAAAGTACAAATACTTTGTTACTTTACTTATGTCAAAATATTGGGTATCTATACTTGACTGGAGTAATTATCTGTTAGTCAAATTTTTACTTCTACTCCTTAAATTTTAAGTAAAAGTATCTGTTCTACTCCTTAACTTTTAAAAATAGTTCACTCCTGTTTCATTCCGGCTTGTCATTGTTTAAAAAAAAAAACACACAAAGACAATAAAAAAAACCTATCCTGATTAATTGCATCGCCTGCATAGAGTGAATTTGATTACCGTTAGATAATAACACCACATATGGGTTTTTGCAAAAACACTAGAATGCTTTCATTTTCAATGGGCATAAATGTGACTGAATCGGGTAGCCTAGTGTCAAAGTTAATGTTTCTATATGACATTATAGTAATTATGATCTTTAGTAAAACTCCTTTTTTGGTAACACTTTACAATAAGGGTCCCTTTATTAATGTTATTTAGTGCATTATTAAGCATTAATAAACTAATAAAATACTAACAACTGCTCAACCATATTAAGTAATGCATTACTAAGCAGACGCCCCCCTGGCCTTTTGTTCTAACCTTAAGGACACTTACTAGTTAACAATAACATTAATAAAGAAACCCTTTGTTTATTACTGCTTAATAATGCATTAAGTAACGTTAATAAAGGGACCCTTACTGTAAAGTGTTACCCTTCGTTTTGAGGGGGGTCAGGAGTCAGGGGGGTAGTGCTGTAGCATAGCTTAAACCTTTGTCTATAAACTTCCATTACTTTTACTTTAATACTTTAAGTAATTTTGGAACAAGTGCTTTTTTACTTATACTTGAGTAAAATGCTAAATTCTAGTATCCTCTTCTGCCTGAGTAACGAATGTGAATACTTCTGATACCTTTGCATGTCTTGTGCATTTAGGTATCGTTTACACTTTTCCATACTATAATATATGGTAAATCTTTTTCAATTAAACTTTTTTCAACCACAGTAACATATACTATTGGACAGTAAAATATACTATTGGACATAATAATAGACCTAATAGTTGTGTTGTTTTGTTTGTTTCTCTCGAAAGTTTTACTTATGTTTGGAAAAATGATTAAAAAAGCAACTGCAATATATTTAGGGAGTGAGATGGCCACAATAATGGTTCAACGTAACATAAACATGACAAAATAATTTATTCTCTGATTCTTTCCTATTCAATTGAAGACAAACGAACCTTGTTTTTCCTTTCCAAGATGTTTTATCTGCCATGACGATCATTTCTGTTCAATTCCTGCCTATGCTTGTAACTCAGCTGTTTTTCTATTAGAGTTGAGAAAGCTGCTCAGATGACAAGCAAAATATTTTCAAAAATAAAGGCTAAACATTTTTCTTATGTTAGGAAATGATGGGGTTGCAAATGTTTTGGTCAAATCTTGAAAACAGTTTTATTGTGACCAGTTAGCACCAAGAGTGTGTGATGAGATTCAGCTACTGTTACGTCACATTTTGGCTCAATTTCTGGAAAATATTTGTGGTTCTTAATGTTGATTAGCTGTGGCAGTCATCTTGAGAAGGTATTCATAGAGTTTCATTCAAATCTGACACGTGTTTAATGTGATATTGTGCAAAAATGACATACAAACACATGCACATGCAACCTGCTTATTCAAATATTATATTTTTGCTGGAAGTGCAAAAAACATATTGCACCAGCTGTTGCTGTCCAAATAGTACTTTCATATATTTCTATATCTAACTGTTATTTGTAAAACAGATGAAGGTATATTACATTTTTGAGATTGATGTTTCTTAGGCTGCAGCGATCCACATTCTTCCAGGTTCTATTTGAAAAAAACTTCAAATTGTTATTTTGTTCAGAACTGATTTTCATTTTCTAAAACTGTAGATGTTCAACAACAGGTAATATATTCGCTTTTTAAACCCTTTAAATTAAACTTGATTCTAATGATCTGAACTGTCACTTTAAAGCTGGCAAATCTGCAAAACAAGCTAGCTCATAAACACAAATATCATCACAGTACCCTCACCCCTCCCATTGGCTATCATGCCTAGGTCACCAAACCCCCCAGTATACAAGAGAGCGCTAAATACCAGTCATCATATTGTAGGTCAAAACGTTTTTTGTTGTCCGTAACTTCAAATGGAGTTTTTCATTTTGGGACTCTGGTAGTTTGTCCTAAAGTTGAAGTGGTATCAGCCAGCTGTTTCTCCTTCTCTGATATTATTGAGCGGAGAACCTCTCACACCAGTGGTGTTCTGTTGCTAAATACACAAGGATTTGACAACCTAGGTAAGTGCAGAAGCATGGTTCGGTGAGACCGACAACCGTGTGGTCCAATTGTTGGTGTTAGACCAAGCCGTGTTCAGGTTTTTAGACCAAAGCGCAAGAATTACCTCATTAAGTCTATATTTATTATTATTGTTTTTAGTTATATTTGCATATTTATAGCTATACTGTTAGAAAGTTAAGAGGCATGAAACAAATATTTTAAGCTAGCTTATTTTGCAGATTTGCCATTGAAGCTTTAAAATCTAAAGCTCAATTAGCCTTTTGCCGGCCCCGCCTCCAAAACGGTTATTGTCCAATCACACATCATAGCAACTGTTACTGTCTGACGACTTCAAACAAGATGGTGAAGCTAAGCATAAGAGTAGTCGTGTCTCCTTCGTTGCGTATTGTCAGAACCTCCTCATCAAGCTCAACCAGCAACAGCCTAGCATGAGTGCTCCCCGCCCACGGCTGGGCGGAGCTCCGCCTCCCAGACTATCCAAAGGGCTCGCTCACCTCTCACTCGTCGCTCAGTCATCGTGTGTTCTTCATGCATGAGCTCCTCCTGGTCCATGTTCTGTCCTACCAGTCCCCGAGTAAACCTCACGAACCAACCAGCCTAACTCCACAGCCACGCCTCTTGACTCCTCTTGGTCACACCGCATCCCCGCCACCGCTCCTCGGATCCACGCTTCCCCAAACGCCACCTCCTTCCGAACTCCCAACTCCTTGTTCCCCACTACGCTTCGCTCAGCGGAGCCGACACGTATTTTTATATTTTGAATATATCCCTCCACTGCATACTGTAACCCTTTTTGCCTCGATCTGGATGATATTGCAGAGGAATTGCTCCAAAAAATGTCACTGACACACATCTGTCTACTTCTTTCCATCGCGGTAATCTTCCGAGCTGGTCAGTGTTTGACCCACTTTGTCGGACTTAGCAACAGCAACTAAGGGGGGCGGGGCTTGGCGAAAGGTCAATTACTGCTGCTTTTGTGATCAACTAGAAACCATAGCAACAGGTTTAGCTGGTGTCCTTCACACTTGTAAAGCCACACGTGATGGTTCTTAAATAAAGATGCAGTATATTTTTTCCACCTGTGAGAATTTCTTGTCTTATTTTATAGATAAGGTTTCAACTGTCAGACAGGCTATTGCTCCACCTGTTGTGTTGACTCCCCCTGCTGCTTCCTCAGGTTCTGCTGTTTTTCAGCAGTTTGAACCAGTGTCTTTTACATTTTTAACTGGACTTGTGCGGCGTATGAGGCCCACTGATTGCCCTCTTGATATTCTCCCCACTAAGCTACTGATAGAGGTTTTTGATTCTATTGGTCCTACACTTTTGTCCTTTTTTAACTCGTGTCTTACTTCAGGCATTGTGCCAACAGCCTTTAAGCATGCTATTGTGCGGCCCCTTCTTAAAAAGCCTAACTTGGACCCCATGGTTTTAGCCAACTTTAGACCTATCTCTCATCTACCTTTCCTGTCTAAGGTTCTTGAGAAAATTGTTTGCGCTCAGCTGTTGCCTTTTTTAGAGGATAACTCTATCTTTGAAAAATTCCAGTCAGGCTTTAGACAGCGACATAGCACAGAGACGGCACTACTTAAAGTTCATAATGACATCGCTATGTCTGTTGATAGTAGGTGTCCCATTGTGCTGGTGTTATTGGACCTCACGGCAGCGTTTGATACCGTGGATCACTCTGTCCTTCTCTCCCGCTTAAACCATGATGTTGGTATTCGTGGCACAGCACTTGACTGGTTTAAGTCCTACCTGACAGACAGGTCCTTTTCAGTTAGTATTGGCAGTGCCTCCTCTTCCAGGGCTCCTCTGTTTTGTGGAGTCCCGCAGGATTCCATTCTTGGTCCACTGCTTTTTTCCCTTTATTTGTTGCCACTGGGTGCTATTCTAGCTCGGTATCACCTGTCCTACCACTTTTATGCTGATGACCTGCAGATTTACATGTCTTTAAAACCTGGCATTAGTAATGCCCAACACCTGCGCACAGACGGCATTTCTGCAATGAAACAGTGGTTAAACCAGAACTTTTTGTTTCTGAATGAAAAAAAGACTGAGTTCATTTTGTTCGGTGAGAATGCCTTTGTTGACACCAGTACTCTGAACTTTCACTTTGGCAGTTCTGTAAAAAAAATCTAGGTGTGATTTTTGACAAGACTTTTAATTTTTGCAAACAAGTCAATTCTGTTGTCAAATCAAGCTTTTATCACCTTCGTCTTTTATCTAAGGTTAAACCTTTTTTATGCCAAAGTGACCTTGAGAAGGCCATGCATGCATTTGTCAGCTCCAGGATCGACTACTGCAACGCTCTTTACTTCGGTGTTTCACAGGCGACCCTTAGTAGGTTGCAGCTGATCCAAAACACGGCTGCTCGAATTTTAACTGACACCCCTAGACGTGAGCACATCACTCCAACTTTGTCTGCCCTCCATTGGCTGCCTGTTCGCTTTCGAATCGATTTTAAGCTTTTATTGTTTGTTTTTAATGCTCTTAATGGTTTGGCCCCATCCTACATCTCAGATTTGCTGAGTTTCAGCACTAGCGGTAGATCCCTACGGTCTTCTTCCCAGTTTCTACTACACATTCCAAGGACAAGATATAAACACTGGGGCGACCGGGCATTCTGTGTAGCAGCACCTCGACTGTGGAACCAGCTCCCTCTGGACTTACGCTCCATCTCTGACCCTGGCCTTTTTAAATCTAAACTCAAAACCTTCTTTTATAGAAAAGCCTTCAATGCACAGTAATGTGGATTTTTTATTAATGGTTTTCTCTTATTTGCTTTTTTATCTGAATTGAGTGTTTTTTTGCTTTTATGCGACCTGTTAAGCACTTTGGCTGTCTAGTTGACTGTTTTAAAGGGCTATACAACCAATAAATGAATGAATGAATGAATGAATGAGTATATTACTTTCATGCTAGGAGAATCTTTTTGTATAGTACTTGCGACTAGTTTAGTATGAGTTTTATACGTTCACTGCTGCAGACATTGCTGAGTGGAACTCCTGGTAACTGTCACCACCTAACGCACCCCCAGGATCACCCTGAACCCAAATACATGCATCCCGCAAACCAAATAGAAGGTAATTTAGTGTGATTAGATTTATGATAAGGTCAGGAATAATTACAACATTCAAGGATTCAAAAATAGCTTGTGGCTATTTCGCAAGATCCTTAATCTTCTCTCTCCGTGTCCTGTCCTCTGGTTACCTCAGAGCATGGACAACTAACATTTTAAGAGAACCTTTTGCTGACAGTGTGAGTAAAAACACTTCGTTTATAAGTCAAGATGACCATGCATGCCATGAAGGAAAAGCATTTTACAAGAGAGTGCCTTGGAGGGTTTTGTTTCTTGCCCTTTTACAGTATGTTCATGTTTGTCACACCCTCACTCACGGTGTCTTTTCTAAGGTGAGAGTTCAAGCAAAGGTCATGTTTTTTGGAGAGGTTTAGATGGAAAAGAGTAAAGCCGATCAGCGCAGCAAAGCAGATCAGTCAGTCCCAAGTTTTGACTTTATACGTCTCCATGGACATGCAACGCTAATGCGTCGACACAAGGGCTAGCAGAGGTTGACGGAGACACGCCCAATTATTAAACTTTCCCCCGAAAGCAACGCAGACCGCAAACCTGTGAATGGTCAGCACGCAACTTCGTCAACAGCACCACCACTCTCCCCTCAAGAAAAAAAAGGGTTCTGAAGATGTCTAGTGGCAGACACGAAGTAGATGGAAGAACGTCTCGCGTAAAAAGTCAGACGATATGAACATGTATACACCCATGACTGGAGTACAAAATACGCAGCAAACTCCTTATGCATGGAAGGAAATTACGGGAAATGTGTGTTTAGAGGTGGCAGACAGCATAAAGATGGCGAGGAGAATGCGGGACAAAGTTGTAAAAAAAGTCTCTAAAATACATAAACACAATTTTAAATACATTATCCTGGACCAGATCCCCACAGAAAAGCACAACGCCCTCTGTTGTCCTGGTGGCGAATTGCATTGCAACATTACCTAGGCAAAGGAGAAGTCTGAAAGGAAAGAGTATCTGTCAATGCATGTGCGAGTCTGCAACTGAGCTGATAGAGATGTATAAATAAGGCTTTACAGGCGGGTTTCCATTGTTGGAACTTCAGGGTATATTTACCGGAACGTCCCGTCATGCATTTGTCTCCACTTCACCGGGCCAGCCGAACGGGCTGTTTTTCGGGCCATTTTCAGGAACTTTCGGAGTGCCTGATAAGGGGTAGGTTCTCGGAAATTTGGCCTGGCGGGGTAGCTAAGCGGAACTTTTGGTTAACTCATGCTGATTGGTTGTAACTCAGGAGGAAATTTGAACAGCAGATGCCAAAACAATCGGCATTAGAAGAGTTGTTTGTGAAGCAGAATGGAAGCAAAAGAAAATAAGCACAGATCGCGCTGCTTTTAAATCGCCATTATTAAAGCAGCATTCCGCAACTTTGCAGTTATATGGTCTATGTCACCCTCTAGAGGCTTGCTGTGTAACGTCACTGTCGTAAAATGAAATCTCTCTCTCGGGCATAAGAGGCATGTTTACATTCCTAATGTCAGGCAAAACAACGAAAACAAACTTTTCCACCTCCACACATTGAATAAATAGTTTTATCAGGACTGTATAACAACTTTATGCCCGACCAAACACAATAACCCTGGTGAAATAATTTATTACTTACCTAGCCATTAGCAGCACGGCTAGGTCAGAGTCCGTAGTTCATGCTGTTCTTTCTAAAAGAGCTCTCCAGCGAGGAAAAGACGGCCCAATAATAACTCTGGTCTTTGCTCTTGCTCTATCACGTTCTTCTTTTCTTTTCCTAGATTCCTCTGATACGGGATTTCTAGCTTTCTTTGGTGAATCTGCCACTGCTAAACAGCAAGTCTACGTTATACAATTATGGCAAGCCAAAGGGATAAAAAAAAATGCACATTCTAAACTTGCATTATCTCTATACTACCATACAAATCGCGCGTTCAGGATGCACATTTTGGCGGACATAACACGTGTTTAGAACGCGCGCTTTTTTTTATCCCTTTGACTTACCATACACTGCCGTAAAACGACACACAGTCAGTACATCCGGTGGCTACCCAAAGCTCAAAAACTGTATAGTGCAGTAAACAGACGTGGGACCCCCCAACACTATCACAGGTATGAAAATGAACATAATAGATGATAGTATGACACAAAAACTTTACAAAAAAGCATAATTTTAAGGTGTAAAAGTTGCAGAATGTTGCTTTAAACTCCCAACACCAAAAAACACAATGGAATTCCCCAACAACAATGTAATTCACGGGGCTTTGTTGTCTCACAGAGCACCGTAAAAACGGAGCTTCTTCCGTTTATTGAACACCACATTTTACATCACAGAGCTGCTCTCGTCCTCCAAATGGATTAAATTATTCCGTACTTCGACAGATAAAACTTTTAATATTATTAATGTTACTGTGAATGCTTTTTAGCGCTGATCAGTGACATCACTCACTGCCGAGGCAGTCGCGATATGCTGACGTCTGCGCAAAGTCCTGAAAAAGCTGAATTTGAACAGAGACACAACAGCTGAGAGAACTGAGCCATCTTATCTCCCAGTCAATTTCCCCCTCCCAGAATTTACCCTGAAGTTCCGACAATAGAAACACGCCTTGCATCATGCTGAGACAAGTGACACCGGTCCTAGTTAAACAACTGCAACATCAACGAGACACATGAAGCGCTGCTTCCAGAAAGAGACAATATACAGATCGTCTTTGTCGAATGTCCACCCACACACTCTGAACCTCCCCAGAACCATCAACACACACATGTTATTTGAAAAGGAACAGAGTTGTTTTGCACTGTTATGCCTTGTGTGTGTGTTGCAACCTCATGCAGGGGCCACAGTGTGGTTCCAACCAATTAACCAGTCTTTGCGGGGAATGAAAATATCCTCGGGTAGTGAGAACAGGCTTTATTTTGAATAATCTTAGCGACTCAGACAATATACAGAGAGCACGAGCCCAGGGGGAGATGAAACTTACCGAGAATCCTTTGTAGCAAGACAGGCACCAAAGTGGGATGTTGGACTCAGAGATTTTTCTTCTCCCCAAAGAGTGGAAAAGAAAATATTTTGGGTTGTAGTCTTTGGAAAAGAAGAAAAGTGAATGGGTTAGGTTTTTGAAGGCAAACATGTTACAGTTAACCCCTCAACAAGCACTGTTGTGTCAAGCTGCTTCATATATCATATTTAAATTGCTGTTTGTTTAATTTTTATATAGATTTAATATTTTTAAATAGTTATCTGGATAAAACATTTAATATTTTTTTTAATTTGTTCTTTGGATTAAATAAAATATTTAGAGAGTACATTGTAAATTCTCTATAATAATTTCATATGCTGGTAATAACTAATTGAAATACTTGTATCTGCCACTTAATTTTTGATTTAAAGATAAACAAAAGAAAATTAGGGTGCATTAAGTGTCACATTTAACTCAAATAAAATAATATTTCGTGATTGCTGGATGTTGCTTTGAAAAAGTCTATCTTATTAGTTATATTTTAGTCAAAAATGTTATGGAAATTGGAGATTCTGTTAAAAAAATCTCCTGCAAACATTTTTATACTCTCACAAAACAAATTAATTATTGCATTCACTTAACCCTTATATCCCATTAGTGCATTTTTTGTGTTCAAGAAACAAAAACGTTACAAAATTGAAGGGTTATATAACGGTTAACCAAGGTATGCCAACTGGTTCCGATAAAGCTAGTTGCTTAAATTTAAAGAGTAATATACATTTACTTATAATAATTTCTATTACTTTTTGCCTTTAAGCAACCATGTTTAGTGGAGCCAGTTGAAATAACTTAGTTAAGTAAATTCAACATTTTTTTTCTTGCAGTGTATTTTTAAATAGGTTGATTTCCATCCAGCTTCTTCAAAACGACTTCCTTGTTATCTCTTCCTTGAATTCATCACTTGATGACTAATAAGATATTTGAAAGAGTTATAAACAAATTCTTTGGCCTGAAAATTGTTTCTTGGCCACAGATCAAAGCTGCGGGATCCATAAATCATCTCTTAATTTCTTTAGTAACGGTAATGATTCAAAGTCAAAAATCTGCTTCCAACATTAACTTTAAAGAGGACCAACTTTAAATAATGAAATGACATCATAATATTCTAAAATGTATAGTGCCTTGTATGCACACACACACGCATACACACATGGTTAAAATGAGATGTCCTTGTTTTTCCTTCTGCCTCTGTTACCTTGGGGCGTCCCTAATTGGGGGTGATTGCAACATTTTGCGTGCTATTGTTATCTGAAAATGTTTGTGTCTAAGAGTTTCTGTATGTGCATGCTTAATAGGTGCATTTGTGTACGTGCAGTTTTGCCTTCGAGGTATGCGAGGTAGCAGTTGCAGCAGATCCAAGAATGCGTTCTGAAGCCTTATCATAATTACAGTAGAAGGAACGGATGGATGAGTTACACGTGTAAGAAGGGTGGAAAATTAATAAGAGAAATGTCTTTTTTCCTGGCATACGCAAACCTGCCTTAAGCAAATTTTTGACACTTATATGCAAATGAGTGTACGCTGTGTCTTTTGGCTCTTATGCTGCTCTTTTTTTATTATATTAGCACTTTGGATCATTTTGATAATAGGTTTAATGGAGATAATCACATTATTTTTTTATATATAATCAGTTTAATGTCCAAGTTGGTAAATTGGTCAGTGTGTTTCAGTGCTGCAACTTTCTGCTGCAAGGCTGCCATCTAGTGTTCAAACACCAAATTGCCAAATTGGGCATACATAGATTTGCATTAATAAAATCAGTGGTAAAGTTGTATTTTTCTGCAATTATGTGTTACTGCTAAGATAGAATTTTGTTTTGTCCATTTATTTATTTTTTTATATATAAAATGCAAAACAATGCAGTCTGCTCGTGCACACATGTGAACTGATTGTTCTCACATCGAGGGCTCTGTTGTACAAACAGTCGTGTTTATTATCTCTGTCCAGGAGTGAAGGAAGCCTTTTCTGACTTCACACAGGAACAGCCCCTGAGCCAAACTAGCCACAACTAAAACAGCTGCCCTTGGTCTCCCACCAACTCCTGGCAGCCATGTTTTCACATCCTTAGATAACAGCGAGAGGGGAAGAAAGACTGAGTTTGATAAACGGCAGAATCACAAGCGAGGCTGTGTGAGATGGAGAGGGGGTGGAGGAGAAAGAGAAAGAAATGTTGAACGGATGTCGGATGGTTAGGAGGTGTCAGAGTGAGGGAAAGGGATGAGTAGAAGATACTCTACAAGGTCATCTTGGTGTTTATCCACCCACCTCAGTGCCGTGGGTCAGCGGGTCTTTCTCAGGGCAGACAGCGTTGTTTCAGGATGTTGCTCCGATTTTCTCATATAGGACATTTTTTTTGAAGGAGTGCAGTCACTTTGCCAAAGCACGTTTCAAACTACTTTAGCAGGTTTTATCTGTGGAGCAATTTATCTGGCTTAGCCTGCCACTCACCTCTGGTTCAGAAACAGCCCTGTGCAAGATAAGTCAGGTCCAATGCGCCAGACGTGTTTTGTTGTACAGTAAATGTCATTTAAGCCTCCTGAGGCAAGCGTTGCTTAAAAGGCAGCGTTGTGATGTTGTGCACAAAATGGACTATTAAATCTCTTTGCACTAGCAGCCTTGTTGGGTGGGCTGTGGAACTTAGGCAGCAGCTGAGCCATCACCTCCAGGGCCTGCATTAACTCATAAAGATCACTGTCTCTTCCAGGCTCACTGAGCCAACGCTGAGGCTGCATGTGTGTGTGTGTGTGTGTGTGTGTGTGTGTGTGTGCAATTCCAAGAACGTCTGATTGGAGAGGATGATTAATTCTAATTTTAGCACATATTTTATCTGTGAAAGAAGTGAGATTGCTTCATTTCACAGTTTGTTTTAAGCGTGTTTCGCTGCGTGTGTCGTTCTCTCCCACTCCTATAATTACAGTCATTGGTATCAGATGAAACCCCACACAGAGCTGATCTCGACTTGTGCCCTTTGTGTAAGCAACATCTCACTCTTAGATTAATAGAGGATTGGGGGGAGAGTTCACACAAATGGAAGAGTGTTTTAGTGTCAAGTTACCTCTAAGTGTCTCTTTGCTACTTTCACGTTTTGCCCTAAAAGTGTGTTTATTCCTTGGAGCTAAATCTTAGTCCTTTAGCCATTTTTTGCTGCAAGAAAAAATGTTTTACAAAATAAATGCATGAGAAGTGACAGGATGCTATTCATCTGACTGATCTATTGGCTGCATGTAACACTATACATCCATTTAGGGTGGCACCTCTTTATTAATGCGTTGCGTGAGGCTGGTTGTTGCCTGAAAGTCAACATAGGTGGAGACAAAATCTCATCTTTATTAGGGATGATCTTGCATTCCTCAGGCCCTGTTTCTCTCTCACAGGGACACATGGAAAAATACTCCCATTATAGCCTAGACACACTCTCCAATGGGCACAAATTCACACACTAAAAAAGACAGCCACATGCACACAGATGTCGACAGGCTACTATATTTATACCAACGCACCAATAAATCTATCTGCTCCCTTGTCTATTTTCTCTGGCTTTGCCCGTGCAGCACTGAAGGTCTGCACGGGAGAGAGGAAGGGCCAGAGGAGGCTGAGGGACCCCGCTACCTTTCCATGTCCTAAGTGCAACCTCTGGTCCAAGTGCAACACACCACCGTGCAACAGATTCCTGGAAAATATGAAGTTGTGTCAACTTGTGCAGCTCAAACGAATGTAGGCCTGTTGCCCCTACCTCACCCATCTACTCCATTCACTCGTCTTTAACTTCTACAGCATGAAACAAAAAATGCTTTCAACCATGATGCAGGTGCGAAACAGGTGTAGTTTGGTCACAGTCGTCAGAATGGAAAGAAGAAACAAAGAACATGCAGTGGCAGGTAATTCTTGGATTCTCTATGGTTTTGTTTATTTTTTTTCTGTAGAGAAAAAAACAAATCTTGTTCAAATCTTTTAAAATAACAATAACTGCATTACACGGGTGAGAAAACTACTGAAAGTGGTCATTTATTTGCTTTTGCTTTAAATATCCGGTGTGTCTTCTTCAATTTTACCTCCATTCTCCCCAAAAATGTTTCTTCTTCGCCTCTTATTTTCTACATAAAATTTTGATGGTATTAAAATCAGGGAATCCTCCTAAAACAAGCATTTTTTTGGCCATTATTCAATCAAACTATGTTTGGTGCCATTGTGTTGCTTCATGACCTGTTGATTCAGTTTTCACACAAACTACTAAAAACCTTTTCTTTTCATTTGACGCTAATATTTGGAATTTGTTGTGAAGAGCAGGAATCAGTCCGATACTATGATACTAACCCACCACCACCATATGAGGGCGATGGTGGCAGAGGAGTTAAGTGTGCGCTCTGCAATCGGAAGGTTGCAGGTTCGTGCCCTGCTCAGTCTGTCACTGTCGTTGTGTCCTTGGGCAAGACACACATTGCCTGCTGGTGGTGGTCGGAGAGACCGGTGGCACCAGTGTACGACAGCCTCGCCTTCATCAGCGCGCTCCCAGGCAGCTGTAGCTACGATGTAGCTCATCACCACCTGTGTGTGAATGGGTGAATGACTGTGTTGTAAAGCGCCTTGGGGGGTTGTATGACTCTGGATGGCGCTATATCAAATACAGGCCATTTTTCATTTACCATGTATATTCAAACAACATATATAGATTGTTTGAAGATGAGGAGAATATTTTTGTTTTTATTTGGATGTGATAATCATTTTTTGTCACTGTAAAAAATGTTTTTTTTTTGCAAGACAAAAATTATTCAGATGTGATCTCGTTTCTGCAAATAGCAATAATATGGAGCCATAAGAAATAAATGGGAAAAACTGGACAAACTGCATTTGAATGCATAAAAAAAAGAAAAAAGATTTTATACTTAAAGGGACACTAGTCAGTTTTGGCTTGTTTTTAGCACCCCCTAGTGTTCGTTGGCGAAACCGAAAGTAAAACTTATCTCCTGGCTGTGCGTTCATCTTTTTAACACCTTAATCTAACTGCTGAAATGTCTCCTCAGCCTTCATTAGAAATTAATCAAAGAATGTAACAAGACATTTTTGGGATTATCATGCAGATATGACTAGAAGATCAAACAGCGCTGACTCAATTATTAGTAGAAAGATAAGAAAGCACCTGAACACTCGCTCAAACATAAAAAACAAACACCTTTACAAGCACTGAAATGTCACAGTTCAGAATATATCTTGTGTCTTGTTGGTTAATAAAATTTCAACAAGTGTTAAGAGATGACTTAACGGCTTTATGGTAAACCAACAATAAAATTAACACATATTAGAAAATCTCCGAGACAAAAATACAGAAGTGTCATTTTACTATCCAGCATCAACTTATAGAAACTAAATTACAGTCAGCTAAAGATTATGGAGATAATTGGCCAACCTGCACAAAGTCGTGCATATTTTCTTGCACATGAACACTCACACACATGTTTGTCTTGCTGTACTTGTGAGGACATTCACTGACCGTCATTCACTTTTGTGACTCCATCATTCCTAACCCTAATCCTAACCAATATATTCCCATACTTACCTGACTAACTACCGTTAAAATCAGCAAGTAGAGTTTGAACATGTGAGGAAAAAGCAAAATGTCCTCACTTTTTGGGCGAGCACAAAACGTTGGTCCTCACAATTCATGTATACACATACACACACACACACCAAAACACACAAACATACAGTATCAAATTAAAACATCCAAAGTGCATCACTTTATTAGCCCTGTATATCATATACCTTAACAAAATATATCATGTACATTTTCTAGATACCAAAACAAGTTACAGAAATAAAGGTTCCTCTTTGGGTTAAAGGAAATCGTCGGTCCAGGATGGTTTTCTTCTACACGCTGCTGAGTCTGTAGCATCCCGAAGTGCTTCTGAGTGAGACGAACGAGAGTAGTCATTTCAATTCATATAAATAAAAGTCTTAACCAACAACCTGTAAAGAAACGTGTTGACAGTATTACTCAAATTTGAAACATTCTCTCTTTTTGGGGAGATTTTGGTGAAATTGCAAAACATCAAAAACCAACCAGCATCGTTTGTACTTGAAATCCACGTTTTTGTTGCATTAACTTTAATACAGAAAAACTGAAATAAAAATGTTTCTATGGTGGTAAACTGTAAATATGTTCCTGTTAAACGTATTATTAATGAAAAAAATACTTGGACTACATTGCCAGATAATGGTAACTACACGAAAACACATCATAGTAAAAGAAAGTATTGATATTTGAGTCATAGTGGGATTACTTGTCTTTTTATTGTCCTACAGCATGTTGTAGATAGAAAATGCCTCTGAAAACTTTAAATAACAGAAAAATGAGTGGATATATCTGTACAAGGTTAAATACCCATTCTGGTTTTTGACACTGTGCTGATTTCTGAAACCTCTTTGGTTTTAGAGCAACACAAAGCTCTGTTGTTGATGGGTGGCAGAGGGAGTCGACTGTGCCAGCTAGACTAGAATAGATCCTCTATACATAAGGCCTCTCTGTCCATAACATAGAACATTCTTTGGTCCTTTGTCACAAAGCAGAAAAGGAAAACAAGTAGTTCAGGGAAGGAACTTGTTTGGCTAAATGTTCACACCTCATAGGAACCAAAGTTTCAATTTCACATGAAAACTGTGAAAAAGAAATCTCAAAGGCATCACCTAACTGGTCCAGTTCCTTTCCTTCCTTCAAACCAGCAAGACTATAACAAGAACCCTAAAAAAAAATCATTCAGCTCAAGTTCATCAGTGACAAAGACTAAGCTCCTTATGCACCGTGCACTTCTTGCACTGGACGACGCAACACCAATGGAAGCGGCACAAGCAGTTCTCCTGAAACACGACAGTTTCTTCCCTGTAGCCTCTCTCGCAGCACAGCAAGTCACAGCCGCTGATGTCCATGGCTGTGCTGTTGCACATGCGGCCTCGTGTTCCAAGTGAACCCGTTTTCCGATTCGCCAGGCAAAAATCCGGAGACTCGTCCGAGTATATCAGATCCTGCTTGTCTGGCGGTTTTATGTTGTGCCCGACTGGTATCAGGGTCTTCCCGTCGTTGCCACCCATCACCTTGGAAGCGCCGTTGAAGCGCTCAAGCAGGCGGTCGCCAACCTCACGGAAATGAGGCATCTTTTTCCAGCACGTCCGCAGCGTGCACGAGCCCGACAGGCCGTGGCACTTGCACTCAGTCCGCATGTAGAGCTTCACTGCCTAGCAGTGGAAAAACGAAGAGTGGAGGAGGGGGTGTGGGTTGAGGGTTTGGTGGTGGAGGGGAAAAGAGAGGTGAGAGGGGTCAATGAGGTCAAAACACACTCAGAAAAATAAAAATAATCAAAAATAAAAGTATAAATGTGATTGTGTCTTACAAGTGATAATTAAGGAAAAATTTTATATTGTTTCCATAATAACACACACACACACACACACACACACACACACACACACACACACACACTGATAGATAGGTAAGATAAAAGCAGACGCTATTCCGAAGGAATTTTTCCCCAGCCCCCTTTCCATCCACGTTGCCTCTGGCCTTCCTACATCTAACAAGCCTTGACAACAGATCATTCACTTATACTGCACATAATTAACCCATCACACACACACACACACACACACACACACACGCACACGCACAAACCTGTCCGTTTAAACTGACACAAAACCTGGCAGAATGGGTGCACACGCATGCATGCACACAAACAGAAATGTGAACACATCGCAGCAAGTTTATTTCTCAGCCTCTGGGAATTTTTGTGCCTTTTTTTTTCTGGTGTTCAAAATGGTTTGTCACTAATGCTACAATTGGACAACATCCCAAAATCCGCCTCCTCCCTTCTTCTCCCCTCCACTTTTTTTGACCCGAACCTAAATTAACTTAATAACTAAATGTGGTTGTTGTGCAACAAGTCTGAGAGTACGCAGCAACACATTTAGATCAAGAACTTTTACAAATATAAAAGTAAAAATGCATTTTATGTTTTGCCTTTTTTCAGAATTTTGTATGAAGCATCATTTATTAATTGTTGACTAAATTATGGCAACGGTTTAGAGGTTAAAGCTTCTTTAAAGATAGCGTAAATGTTAAAAACGACATGCCTGGGAGGCTTGAAAGGAAAATATGTGGCACGCTCTTGTTTTTTGTTTCAGAAACCCGAGTCTTGTAAGAATATCAGTTTGCGGTGCTGCACAAATACAGCTAGAGGCGACATTTTCTTCTCCTTTGCGTGTTCACAGAATGAAAAACGAGCTCCACAGAGCAAGATGCACCTTTGCATTTAAGCTGCGTAAAACAGCACAAGTTTAAACTTTAATTTTAGAGCATTAATTGAAACTTGTGCAGGTTTGTCTTACCAGTCTACCAGCCTCATTATTGTGCAAGTTGATGAGTGTCCTTATGTCACTTCTGCCTCTTCTCCTCTTGGCATCCATGAACTGTTTGGACTTTTCATAACCAAACTCCACATCATCTCCACAGCCCCCCCACTCCCACTTAACCCCATCCCCAGAAGAGGACGACGAAGGTGGCCTTGGGGGGGCTTTGTTTCTGGTTGCTTCACAGCCACATTGCAGCAGGTCTCCCATGCTGCAGGCTTGGGTCACGGCGTGTGTCACACCAGCCGCTGTGATGGCGTAGACGAACGCCGTTTCCCGAATATCTGCAGAGGGAAAAATGATGCAAACAGCATTAACCAATGCGTGCACTTCTAGTCATATTTTAATGTCCAAGAGGTTTTGTGCACGCAATTAGAAATTTGAGACAGTGATTGCAGCCAGTATAACCTGTTTAACATCAGTTTAATGGGAGCAGGCTACAAAATGTGTAACATCGAGACAATACCCCAAATATTTAATAGAAAATCTTTAAAGATCAAATTTTTCAGCATAGTTGTTGTAAAGTATAAAACAAGAACTATTGCATAGGAGCAGAATCAATAATTTATGGAATAAAGGAAGTAAGAATGTTTGGGTCAGTGCTTTTAATGGGCTGGTACGTATTACCGGCACTTTTGAATTTCACCTCTACTGGGACTTTTTTCTAGCATATGGTGCACACCGGTTCTCTCGGTCCCCAAATCTTGGCTGAAGACCAGGGGGATAGAGCTTTGTCAGTGGTGGGTCCAAGACTTTGAAATTAGCTACTGTTGCATATTAGATAGTGCTCCTCAGTGATGGTTTTTAACCCCTTAACATTCCTGCAACCATCTTCTATTGGATGAAGTAAGATGTCAATGAAAAGCTTAGCCATCATGTTTGGTTGAGTAAATGTTTGACGCTAATAGGAAGAAGCTAGCGGACGATGTGAACAAAACAAAATGAAAAACGGATGTATTTGAAGGAATATTCAAAGTCTTTCAGCAGCACATTATGATGGATTGTGGACATAAGACTTGTTGTGGACTAACTATTTTACTGGAGTACTTTTATTGGACCCTTTTGGATACAAAACAATCGTTTTTGTTCAAGATAGCTGCATTCTGTAGATCTTATAAAGAATCAAAGGTAAGATTATAATAATTTTGCATTTGCGAGTGGTTTGAAAAAGTGTTTACTGTGTCTACAGCAATGATTTTGTGCTTGATTGGCGTTCATCATTGGAATCTCAAGATTCTTAGCTTTCCAATGATGTATAACTTTTATATGTGTACCTAAATGGTGTTGCGGTAGTGCTTGGAGTAGAACAGGAAGTTGATGCGGGCCCGTGGGTGGGCCACAGGAATGTTAAGGGGTTTTAAGTCTAGGCTAAAAACTTATTTTTATTCCCTGACGGTTATTTCTGCAGATTGCTGTTTTTATGTCTTTACGGTTTTACATTGTTGCTGTTTTTGATGTTCCTTCATTTGTTTTTATCGTTCATACAGGATCTTATACTACAGGTTTATGCATGACGATCCAGCAATGTGGTGACACATTGTCTGGAAAGTGCTATATAAATAAAAGTTGAGTTGAGTTTTTCCGACAATTTCTGAAATTACTAAAAAAAAGTTGGTCTGTCATCAGGTTGTGCCCTTGCACAAGACACTTAACCCGCCTTGCCTGCTGGTGGCGTTCGGTGGGACTGGTAGCGCTAGTGTACAGCAGCCTCGCCCCTGTCAGTCTGCCCCAGGGCAGCTGTGGCTACACTGACTACATTTACATGCAGCCAGAATTCGGGTTTCTGAAATATTCGGAACAACCTGTTTACATGCACAAGTAGAGAGAGTTACCCCTGTATACATGGAACTTCTAATATCCCAATTACTTAGCGTCAGGACCAGGATGTACGAGCTATGTTAAGATGCAATATGCATCATTTCCTGTTTTTCTTCCTGTATCCAAAGACGACAACAAAAGCACGCAGATAGCGGATATTGCAAATAACCGGGTTTTGAACGGGTTATTGGCTGCATGTAAACGCAGTCATTGTAGCTCATCACCACCAGGATGTGAATGTGTGTGCGTGCCTTGGGGGGTTCTAGGACTCTAGAAGGCGCTATATCAAATACAGGCTATTTTCCATTTTTTAAGTCGCTGCCCGTAGTCCCATCCATTCAGTTAACAGAGGTCGGAGGGGATCATCCCTTACTTGTACGATCTCCACCCCTCCGGCACTTTTCCACTTCAAGCACCGGTTTGGGTGCAGGATTTTTAGCCACGTTTGTGCATTTTCTCATATGTTTGATCGACTATGTACACAACCCACCTAGCTACTAAAACTTTTCATTATTATGTGTTGAAAGAATATTTCAGGCAAAAAAATAGAAAAAGAAAACAAAAAGCATAATTAGTAGGGATGTAAGAAAATATCGATATGGTAATATATCGTGATATTTTTCCTACGATATATCGATATTCAAAAGCCGTGTATCAAATTTTTGGAAGAATTTACATGCAAACATTTGTGTATTTTCTTTTCTTTTGATGCAATTCAAACGCCGACCGCTAGTTGGCAGCAGAGTGCAGTGGGTTTTGTTTCCACCACTGAAATGTAAATCCCTTTGTTATGGTTCAGATACCTCATGTTAAACATGTTATTTATCAGTTTGGACTGTTTACTGAATTTTCCTACAATAAATTCAGTGTTAAAAAATCACTAATATCGTCTGGCTGAATGTATCGCAATATATCGTGATATATTGTATCGTCTCCCCTGTATCGTGATACATATTGTATCGCCAGAATTTTACCAATACACATCCCTAATAATTAGTGACATTTTCTTCCTCTTTTTCCCACAAAATTTCCCTATGTGATAAAAAATTATTCCTAACATCACATTTTTTTTACATGTTGATCAATTCCAGGAAGTGACATAAAAAGTTTGATAGGTATCCATTCAGACGTCTCTCTTAATCTGCTTTGGTGCATATTTGAGGAACATGGAACAAGATGAAAGCCTGTCTTCTAAGTCCCGCTACATCACTCCCATCCCAAGCATCACTGGATTTGTGGTGCTGAGCGGACGGCTGTTTCTGTTTAATACACACACATTCAAACACTTGCACTTTTATGCACACCACAGCTGGTGGTTTATTTTGGGTGGGGAGCTTAACACTCCCTGCTGAAGGAATGTCCAACTACAACGGCAAATTGATTGTGTGTCTGCCCCTGTGGCGTTGGTATCATTCTCATCCCCAGCTCAACACGTCATTATCCACGGTTGTTGCAGCTATTGTTACTCACTTGACAACAAAATACCATGATAGCATTACAGCGTTCCACAAAGCTAAAGAGAATGCTCTTTTTTTTTTTTTTTTAGCTTTTCTCAGCTTTGATTTTCTGATTTGTTTTTATTTTAGTTCACCAAGAGTCTATTGAACAATTTAATGTTTCAGGTTATTTTGGATGTAGAGAAAACAGGTAAAAGCTTCATATCACTTATAGAGTTCAGTGTGCACTTATTTTTGCTCTGAAATAATTCCACATAATATGAACTTATATGAAAGGTAGGGAAAATGAAATAGTTAAGGACGTGCAAAATACAGCAAGTAAAATCCAACACATTTTCCACCAGTTCAGTAAAATGGTGACGGCTGCTTTTCTTTAGTGCCGCTCATAAACACGGGAACATTTTTTTAAACTGCTTGTGATTTTCATTTTTGGGGGGATATTAAAAAAATAAAAAAGGAAGTATTTTCCAAACAAACAGGTGGAGGAGCATTTTCAAAAATTCAATTTGTGGACTTTGTATTATAATTGCCAACAGTTTGATGATAGTTTAAGCATTAATATCTGAAGTGACTAATCCCGAATCTACACTGGAAGCATCAGCGGCGTGGAATGGCAGTGGGACGGTTTACTCGCGAGCTTTGCAGCTCATCAATCCACACCAGGGGAGAATCTCAGACGCGGAGCAGCTTCTCCACCGTCCTCCTTGCTGGACTTGCAAGATCACAAAATCTCTCAAGACTTCAAAAGGCACGGTTCGTTTATACCATCCGCCAATAAACCAAAAGAAGAACAATAAGGAAATCACGTTTTATATTACGGTTTGATGTCATAAATAATTATGTGCCTCTCCACTGTCAGGAATATGAAATGAAAAACACACCGTTGCACTTCTCAAAAGATGCTGGGAGTAAATAAGGTCACACATTTTGACATAATCTACATAGATAAGAAATAGCATCTCTGCAATAGTCTTTTATTTTGAAAATTACCAGATGTTTTACACTGAAACCGTGTGTGATTTCCTGTCTAGCCTTATGTTAACAGCGGAAATGTACGTGTCCCAGAAGCAGCTTGCGGCAAAAATAGAATCCAATCCTATCTTTAGCGGCGTGACGCTTCTGGGATGCGCCTGAAATGTTCACGGCCAGTTTGGATCAACCCTATAGATAGTAATGAATTCTGTTTAAAGCAGAGAGGTTCCGCTGCCATTCCGTGACGCTGATGCCTCCAGTCTGGATTTGGGGTAAAACAGAAAGTGAACAAGCCTGCAGTTATTTTGACAATGTGACGTAGATCTGATTGGCTTTTCTAACCCTTGCTTTCCAATGGCGGCGAAAGTGGCGTGTAACGAAATAGCGGCGTTTTGCCCGCGAGCTCCCTTCCAACCGGGAGCGCTTCTGACGCGAAACGGGTGCGAAAGCGTTCTACCCAGCTGATCCCGCGAGGTCACAAAATCACGTGAGAATTGCAACACCATGTGTGATTTTAGAAGTCCACACAATAACAAGCAAGGAGAAAGTCAGCTGCATGTAGCCAAAAAGGTCTGTGGTTTATTTTCTGTTCTGTTTACATCGGCATCTGGGGTTTCACAGGAAATTAGGTATTGCACCTGCCTTTTATTTTGGAAGTTTCCGGATGTTTCACACTGCCTTCGTGTTTGACTTCCTGTCTCTCCCAATTTAAACTGCGGAGTTTGACGTGTTTCAGAAGCGTAGCGCGTAAAAAATAGACTCGAGACATAACGATAGCGTCCCGTCGCTTCTGGAACGCGTCCAAAACGTCAGCGGTTAATGCGTTAAATAGTGGTAGAAGGCTTCTTTCACGTTCAGCCTGCATGTGAAACTCAGAGTGACCGAAAATATTTAAAAAACAACAAGTAAATAAGTTTCTCAATGAACTTGGCCTTTAAATATGTTAAACACTTAGAAGCATTCAAATAATGCAACAAGGGAGACAATACTTCCTCTTTTCTTTTTTGCTGTTTGCCCATTTTTGCCAATTATTGTCTTGGAGGGTGCCAGTTAGCCAGAAGAATCAAAAATTAAAGTTAAAGTCCCAAGTATTCATCACACAATGGTGAAATTACATCTCCGCATTTGACCCATCCCCATGGTGGGGAGTGGTGAGCTGCAGCTGTGGCCGCGCTCGGGAACTATTTGGTGGTTTAACCCCCCAATCCAACCCTTTAATGCTGAGTGTCAAGCGAGGAGGCATTGGGTCCCATTTTTTCAAAGTCTTTGGTATGACCCGACCGGGAATCGGACACTCATACCACTAGGCCACTGGAGCTGGTGGTCCTTATAGCTGAAGGAAAAAAAGGACTGGCTCTGCACAGGTGAATGGGGAACATTGGTAGCCTAAAAACACTGTATTGTCCCGACTGGCGAGAAAAATGATGCTCAGGTTGTTTCCCAGACATAAGCGTAAGGAAATGAATGAATGAAGATTTGGTTTATGCACCAGAGCTGAAAATAAAATGTATTTCATCCCTAGTCTGGAGTGTGGAGATAAATTGAAGAATTTTTTTTTTTGAAGTGCAGTCACTATCAGCACTGCCAACTCCATACCGCATGATCCAGTGAATGGAATTCATTAGGAATAAGAATACAGAACCACACAGAAAGAATGGGTGGCGTGCACAGAAACCTGCACAAGCCAGCAGGCCTCGATATCAATCCCAGCTGTACACCCTCACTCGTTTCCACTTGTGTGCACGTTTGTGTGTTTTGAGTGTGATTCTATGTAAGCATTTAACAGTTCACAACAAGTCAGCTGGAATTGTTATCTTGTATTTTGGGATTGGCTGTTGTTGACTCCCACCAAATCTAGGAAATCACATCATTTTATCTGAATATATAACATGTGCGTGATGGTGCATATGCAGCGTTTCTACACCAGTGTGAGTGTGCTGTATATGTTCTGGTTACCACATAAAAAGGACCACAACGTGATATAATATCCCTGCCTTACAGCAAAACAGCCGAAATTCTGAAGAGCTGCAATGCTCTCAAATCTAGATATGTCATCTTCCAAACATTCCTGCTTCTATTTAGAGACGCGTGCATGAAACATCAGAACACCACTCATTATTACTACAATATGGTGATAGTAACCTAAGCTTTGTCCACAAGAGGCTGGCCAGGTGTCCTCACGTGCACTACTAAAATGCTATGTTGCAAGATTATCGCAATTATTGTTTCAGAAAGTTATCAGCAAACTTTACAAGGTTTTGATTTGTTTTTTTTCTTCTTACTATAACTTTAAAAACCAAGAGGGCCATCAATCATGTGGGAGAAACATCTCAGGCTAAGTGGAAATAAAAACAAGCTGAAAGAATAAAGAGGGAAGCGTAAAATCAAAAAACTGATTTGAGGCACCCAGTTTCACGTTTTCCTCGCAGACATGGATTCCAAACAAATTCTCTGCCGAGGTCTGTGTCTGGGCCTGTCGATGTCTGCTTCTAATTCCTGAGAGCCCTTTCTGCAGCATTTAAGCATATATTCATAAAGTCATGCTTCAACTTTTTGGCAACAACGTAAGAATCATTATATCACTGCTGGCGTCTTCACTGATAAATGGAATTAAAAAAACATCGTTTAAGTTTCTTAGCTAATAGAACTGGGTGACAAATGGGGGAAAATGAGCTGATTGCAATAATGTGAAATGCTTTATATGAATTCAGACATCCATGAGATAGTTGGAGAACATATTAGGGAGAATTACATCTGAAATTGTTTTCTTTTTGCACCTCAGACCTACAGATAAGCTCTGAGTAATGGAGACCAGAGAACTAATGCACCACCTTTTAGCATGAAGTGGGAATAATCTCAGGATGAAATCAATCATGTAGACTTTAGGAGGGAGAAATAATCTAAAATGTGTTTCTGTCTTTAGAAACGTATTTATTGCATGCATTTAGGAATTCATTAGGATTAAATATCAGACTTGAAAGACAACATTGAGGTTCACAAAATGGGACTGAATAGATTTAATGGAAGCTTAAGTTATGTGATTTTTGCAGCAAGATGATGCATTTTATTTTTATCTCTAGTGTAAAGTTCAGGTTCATTTGCAGCAGCATCAAAATCAAAAATACAAAGAAATTGAAAAAAACGTATTAAAATACGAACATTTAGACTGTAGAAATTAAATTATTTACTGATGGATTTTCTGCTAAATGTTAAGAACAAATGTTGCAGACAACGTAATTAAGTTCTGACATGCCACATTAACTAAACCAGAGAATCCCTCACAGTTTGATTGTGATCAGCAATGCTAAGGTAGAGGTAACAGAAGGTTAAAATAAAGAAGCTCACAATTATAGTATGTTAGAAAAATAGAAAAATGTGAAGAAAATAATTTGCAGAAAGATGACTTGCATAAAAGAAAGGAAGAACGTATTTAAAAAATAATTAAACAAAATGCAAAACTATAATAATAAACTACTGCCGTTATAGTAAGGTCTCAAAGCTTTGATGCAGTTTCATTCGCTTATCCAGAGTCAGGTCATGGGGGCAGCAGCCTAACCAGAGACGCCCAGACTTCCCTCTCCCCAGCCACTTGGGCCAGCTCCTCCAGGGGAATCTCAAGGCGTTCCCTGGCCAGCTGAGAAACATAGTCCCTCCATCGTGTCCTGGGTCTTCCTTTAGGTCTCCTCCCAGTTGGACGTGCCGGGAAAACCTCACCAGAGAGGCGTCCAGGAGGCATCCTGACTAGATGCCACCTCGACTGGCTCCTCTCGATGTGGAGGAGCAGCAGATCTACTCCGAACCCCTCCCAGATGACCGAGCTTTCTCACCCTATCTCTAAGGGAGATAGAGTGAGAAACTTGTATCTATACCTGTGATCTCTTTCTTTCGGTCACTACCCAAAGTTCGAGACCATAGACAAGGGTAGGAACGTAGATTGACCATAAATCTCTTCACCACAACAGACCGGTACAACGCCCACATCACTGCAGACGAACCAATCTGTATATTGATCTCACGCTCCATCTTTCCCTCACTTGGTGCAGTTTCAGTTATGTGCATATTACATCAATCATCAATTTTATTTTTTTAATTAAGATAATCATTGACTTAATGGTGTCTGTGCAACCGCTGCAACCTCATCCAAGCTTTAGTTTATTCCACATCAAAGATTCACGATCGATCATGGCGTTCAAACAATAACAAGCCTGGTGTGATTATCAGCATCATTTTATGCTGGCTGGCTTGCTCTGCAAGTCAGGACTCATACAGGAGCTGAATGTTATTTAAACACATCAAAGATCAATGAAAACAGATAATAACT
The DNA here is from genome assembly GCA_006937985.1 of Aphyosemion australe. NCBI lineage: Eukaryota > Metazoa > Chordata > Actinopteri > Cyprinodontiformes > Nothobranchiidae > Aphyosemion > Aphyosemion australe. The sequence goes on along the minus strand of SSNS01000027.1, from coordinate 2,471,974 downwards.
GTAATTAACAACATGAAATTTGATAATGTTCTAGATCTGAGCGTTAAAGGTTCATGGTGGGAAAAAAAAAACGTCTGAACTTAGATGCTAAACAAGATATTCTTTTCCCTCATTTATGTTTCTTGCTATAAAGGTGTGAAATAGCACTAAGTAATGTTTCGTAATCACCTACAAACCCCACACATTTCAACACTTTACACCTTTTATTTTCTTTGACTGCTTTATGCAAGTCAAAAGTAAACATTTGCACCTTGGCACACTGGAGCATGCACTCATATAATTTAACTTGAGCTGGAAAGATGATATCTCTCCATTATCATGGTGATAATCTAAAACTCTGCAAGGAATGAAATATACACAGATATCATGCTGGTTGCACAAATATCAGTTGAATCTCATCATTCTACTGGAAAAACTGTTATTTCACAAACACGTCGACACGGTCACACAGCAAATCAATTTTCTAATAAAAACACTAAATACTGCAAGGTTTATGCTAGAATAGTTGGTAAAGAATGCTTAAACAAGTTTTTGCAGCCATTGTTGGTCTTAGAAAGGTAGGAGAGTACGTCTCTTATAACAAAAGGTTGCTTTTCAAAAATATTTTCAAAGTAAATGGTAAATGGCCTGTATTTGTATAGCGCCTTCTTAGGGTTCTACAACCCCCCAAGGCACTTCACAACACAATCAGTCATCCACCTATTCACACACACACATTCACACGCTGGTGGGGATGAGCTACATTGTAGCCACAGCTGCCCTGGGGCGCACTGACGGAGGCGAGGCTCCCGTACACTGGCGCCACCCGTCCCTCCGACCACCACCAGCAGGCAAGGTGGGTTAAGTGTCTTGCCCAAGGGCACAACGACAGCGACAGACTGAGCGGGGCGCAAACCTGCGACCTTCCGATTGCAAGGCGGCCACTTAACTCTGCCACCATCGCCCAAAGTAGATAAAAAAACACTCCTAATAAAATGTTACCATTACTAAAAGCAATTTAAATAACATGCCTTATTACCATAAACTCCTGCTAAATTGATCCAAATGTTTAATACTGACGTTTCTTTGCCATAAAGCAGATGTTCCCAAATTGTTTTCTTTGGGGACCCCCTTGCCCATGTCCAAGACAAGCTAGGACCCCCAACCCCAACTCCTACACGCATAAACACGTTAAATGTGATAATCTGCAAACTTTATACAGACATACAGAGTTATAACTTTGTAACCTGTAATCTTGTGGGGACCCCATTTGGGGTCCCGACCCCTGATTTGGGAACCCCTGCCATAAAGTGTAGGGTTGAACATGAGGGCAGTCCAGAAGCTAACTGCTAGTGCATTTTTGATTTAAAGCTGCAAATGCAAATTTAGAAAACAAATTAGCTTAACACATTTTTTTCATGCCTCTTAACAACGTTCTAACATAGTGTAGCTATATATATGGTGGAGATAAAAAAAGTAGTAGTAGTAAAGTAGTTCTCTCGCATTTGTCTAAAAACCTCCACCAATAACACGTTTTGGACCGAAAGCAACTATTGGACCATCCGGTTGTTGGTCCCACCAAACCGCCACACTTCCACACTTCCCTGGGTCCTCCACTCATTACGCGCTTGCATATTTAGCAACAGAACACCACTGGTGTGAGAGGTTCTCCGCTCAATAATATCAGAGAAGGAGAAACAGCCGGCTGCTCCCACTTCAACTTTAGGACAAACTACCAGAGTCCCAAAAAGAAAAACACCATTTGAAGTCACGAATAATAGATGTTTGGACCTTGAAAACGGCAAGTGGTGTTTAGCGCTATCTTGTGTCCTCCGCATTGTGGGTTTCCGGTTCCGACAGAAACATCTCATCTCTAAAGCAGTTTTAAAAGGATCTTACGTTGAGTTAGGTCTGGGCGGTTTGACCTCAAATCAATATCACGATATATTGAGCAGTTCATTTCGATCACGATAAATGGACAATAAGTACCCGTATGCGCAAAAACAATATTTTGTCCACTAGATGGGGCTGTGGTTGCATAAATGCTCCACAACCATTGTTATTGATAGTGTATGATTTGCCTAGACCTATTCATTGCAATTATCTGTATTGCTATTTAAAAAAACAACTGTGAAACTGAGTACTTTTAGTTGTTAAGATTTATTATAAAACTAAGCTCAAAAAACAAAACTACAAGTCACGTGACCCAAATTAACACATAATCATGTAGAGTTCGAGAAATGTCACAATGTCATGGGCAGCAGTAGCTCAGGAGGTAGAGCGGGTTGTCCAGTAATCGGAAGGTTGCAGGTTCGATCCCGGCTCCGGCCAGACACTCTGGCCAAGACACTTAACCCGCCTTGCCTGCTGGTGGTGGTCGGAGGGACTGGTGGCGCCAGTGCTCGGCAGCCTCGCCTCTGTCAGTGCGCCCCAGGGCAGCTGTAGCTACATCGTAGCTCATCCCCACCAGTGTGTGAATGTGAGTGTGAATGGGTGGATGACTGATTGTGTTGTGAAGCGCCTTGGGGGGTTGTAGAACACTAAGAAGGCGCTATACAAATACAGGCCATTTACCATTTTTACCATTTACAATGATGACTCTTGGCTGATGACACCAAACTTTAGCTCAATATCTATAAAATTTCCAGAGTTCTATTTTTGTGATTAAAACTGTTGATTAGCTTTGTCGGCCATCTTGAAATTCGGTTGGCTCCAAAATTTAGTCAGCCGTAGATGTACTGTACATCCAATGACAACTTTCTAAGAATTTTATTAGATTTTTTTATCCATCATGAGATATTTTGTTAGCAACATGTGTACAGACACAGGCAAACACATGATTTACCCCCTTTTGGGTAATACCTACAAACACATAAATAACTGGTCAAAGAAACAAAAGTTCAATGCAGAGAAAAGGAACCCAGAGCAGATCTTCTCACGCCACTATTTTATAATAAAACTTTGAACTACAGATCAGTGAGGTTAAGTAAACCACTTAGAGAGGGTAAATACAGAGGCACTTTTATTTTGACATTTACTAGTACTAGTCTATGACAAACAGCCATTAAGAGCACAGCCATGTAATTGAGGACAAAAACTTCAAAACAGAAGAGCACTTCAGCCCTTTTTTCCTTTTAGACAGGAAGGAATTTATGATTAATTGCCTTTAACTGGTAGATTCTTGCCCCCTTTTCCAATTCCTCCCTGGCTTTTTCTCAGTCTATCCTTCCTTTCTTTAGGAACACTCACAAAACCAGAGTTGACCGGTATGAGCATTAGGTCAATAAAGATGTAAAATAGAATTTGTTTAACCAGCATTAAACTATGTGAGACAGTTCAGGAAGAAAAAAGTATTAATATTGGAAGTTTTGGTTTTGATTGAAGTTTAAATTATTTGGAGCAGGACAATGGGAAACTTGTGAAAAGGACAAAGTTCTATTAGAGGTTGATAGAAACCACAAACATTTACGCAGTTTATTAATGCGGCCAAGGTTAGTCACGATTACGTTGCCTACCAATATCGCTGACGACAAATCGACATCATCGTAGTTTTAGAAGTTTTGGTTTTTCTCAACACTGCCCCTGTACCTCCTGCTGCTTCATTTGCCTTTTTGTCCATGACACACATGCACACAAGTGACACTTGGGTTCAGTCGTGGCATCACCAGAAAATGCCAGTCATGGCGAGCTGGCAGCGGCGATCAAACGTTTGGCAGCATTTTATAAAAATTCAAGAGAAGAATGTGCAATGCAAAATCTGCAAGTTAGAACCTGCCTTCCATGGCCGACGATGAAGAGAGACACTTGCCTCTAGGCTTATTTGCTAGTTAGCTGCTAACATCAACAGTGAGCTACTTGTAATAATGGCTCCAACATTAACAGTAGGGATGGAGATTTCCTTACCCTTGGCACATGTCATGTGTTTGCTTTAAAGTTACAAACACCATTTTTTCTATTGTAAAAGGAAGCGTGTTTTGGTTGACAATGAAGAGCAATGCAGTCGCCTCCTGAAGCTAATGAGCTAGCTACCTGCTAACACCAACAGTGAGCTATAATGGCTCCAACATTAACAGTAGTGATGAAGACTTCCTTAACCTTGGCACATGTCATGTTTGCTTTAAGGTTACAAACACCTTTTTTTTATTAGCATGTTTTGGTTGACAATGAACCTCCTGAAGCTAATGAGCTAGCTAGCTGCGAACATTAACGTCAACAGTGAGCTACTTGTATTTGTTCCATTAAAAGTTGTGACGGCAATTTCACTACCCTTAAATGAGTCATCACCTGAAATCTTCACTTTTCCACTTAAAAACCTGTCTATAATGGCTTCCTAATGATTTTTCACTGGCTGAGAAGCCGATATTTGACATTGACGCGTTTATGTTTAATCTTGCCTTCTTCAACCAGCTCACATGCACCCCACGAGCATGCGCACTCCAAAACGAGATTAGCCTATATGTCGGCACAAAGGTCGAATATAAACAAATATGAACCAGCAGCGAACAAACCAGCACAACAAAGCTCATTTCATAACGTGAAACGCATAAATGATGTCTTACCAGGGTTGACAACTCATGTTATAATCCGTGTTACGGGAGACAAAACTCCGATCGGTTTGTGTATTCCATCTTCACAACATCATAAGAGCCGATGCCTGGCTGTAAGCTTGCTTTGTCCCAACTCAACAACAAACGAGGACGCCATTACGCACGAGGCGAGGCTCGGGCTCATAAATACACGGTTAGATCCCGAAGGTCACTGCCAGGTCGGGTTCAGTTATAACTTTTGTTGTTTTGGAGCGAGACGCTGAAGCTGCTTCCTGCTTCCTTCCACCAATCAACGCGCTCCTCAGTCCCGCGCGTGTCCAAGACAGCCGAAATACCGCGTGTGATCTCGCGAGAAAATATGCCCTTTACAATAAAGGATTAAAAATCACATTTTAAATTTATTTTTCCAATACAATTTATTTTTATGGTCTAAAGGACGATAATAGGATGTAGATATCCATGGTATTATAGGTGATGACACCTTTAACACATAAGTAGTGCTCTCATGAGATTATTTTTTTTGGATTAATTAATTATGACCTGTAATTGATTAATCTAATTAATCTCTTTTTTAATCTCACCTATTAATGGCTGAGAAAAGCCCTTATTTTGATGTATTTTCATTTAAATTCATTACATTATTGTGGCAGACTAAAAGATTAATATATAACAAAAAAACTGGCTTTATGAAGTCATTTATTGTTTAACAGACTTCTAAACTTTCCTTTTAAATCACCAAGGTGGAATAACACTGTGCTCTTTTGTCAGTCTGGAATAATTAGAAATTAAAAATAAAACATCAGGTCCATATAGAATAATCTAAGTTAACACATCAAGGAACGTTTTTTTTAAAAATGCTACCAAGTTAACAAACAGGATTGATTTGTTGTTTTCTTAAGCCCAGTGTTTTGTTTTTCTTAATTTCTATAAGTTGAAAAGTTAATTCAAAGTAGTTGAATGAGCTATCACCTTAATTTTCTTTATTTGTAGGCAGCACATAACACTCAGAGATAACATTTCAAGCTACAATTTACACAAGATCCGATTAGTCGACTAATTGCCATCGTCAACTATTAAAATAGTTGTTTGTGGCAGCCCTGAAGATTATTAATAAAAGTCCATTTGAACACAATTAGTGTAATACCTCCACCGGCTTGAATAAGAGCTAGGCCTACATTATTCATTTTTATGTAACCACAGTGTCAGGAATCATGTTTCGCTCTTTTTGGGCTGGATGAATTAATATTAAATTCCTTGTTTGTCATCTAAACACTGAGATCAGAGGGTTCTCTGGGATGCCTGTTAGAGCAGAGACAAATGGTTCCTGAAGAATCTAATCACAGCAGGAAAACCAACACAGTAATTGCTGAAGACCCAGCAGTGACCCAACGTCAGTTATATTAGTGACTTCAAAGAGCTGGAGTAAGATGTTAGAAGATCCTAAGAGAGATGCTAGGGGAAAAAAAGCAATCTCAGCTAATCATTTCAAGCGTGCCCAATCTGATGAAGAGGAGAGTCAGTCAAGCGTGAATATGTCTAGTCAGTAATACAACAGCTGCCCTTGTCTGTTGGAGTGCCATCAGACAGGGATCTGACCTCAAGTTGATGTAAGGACCCCGGCTGCAATCCCAAGGGACTGATGGCTGAGAAATTGGACATGACATTTTTTGTTATACGCTTGTAAAAACAATGTATTTGATATAGGACCCTTTTAGGGATTGAGACTAAAAAGGTCAAGGTTAATAGTCATTAGTGAATTCACCTGGATTTGAGCTGGCTGCAAAATAGAAATGGCTTGCATATACTCCTGGGTTCGACTGATTTGCAAAAGCTTTAGGCCTTGTTCACACGTAGTCGGGTTCTTTTAAAAAGGAATATCCGCCCTCCCAAAAAATAGCGTCCACACCACCTCGTTTTTAGAAACAACTCCATCCACACGTAACCGCATAAGTGCATTGTTAAGCACATCCCTAGGCATGCCAGACCTGTAGGTGGCAGTAGTTCCCCTGAATCCTATCCATTTCGTCTTCCTGCTCAACTTCAACAAAACATGAAACATGGCGCCTAGCTCGCTTGTGTGAACCGATAAGGAGGTAGAATTGCTCTTAAATGTAGTATAAAGTCAACAAGCGTCAAAAAGCACTTGGACGATTGATAACACGAGCACAGCTCTGAGGGCATCCATGTTGTAGTGTAAACACAGGTCACACATGGGCCGTCAGCATTTTTGTCGCAGACAGTGACGTTGTGAAACCTAAAACTCCGGTTATTTCTGTCCACACAGAAACGCTGAAAACGGATAAAACGCAAATCTTCACTTTGGCCGGAGTTTTTAAAAAGATTTGTTTTCGTTGCGTAAATCTGCAATACCCGGCTACGTGTGGACAGGGCCTGAGACCCAAAGGGTCAAGGTTAATAGTCAATAGGCGAAGGTGGCAGAGGAGTTAAGTGGCCACCTTGCAATCAGAAGGTTGCAGGTTTGCGTCCCGCTCAGTCTGTCGCTGTTGTTGTGTCCTTGGGCAATACACTTAACCCGCCTTGCCTGCTGGTGGTGGTCGGAGGGACTGGTGGCGCCAGTGCTCCACAGCCTCGCCACTCTCAGTGCGCCCCAGGGCAGCTGTAGCTACGATGTAGCTCATCCCCACCAGCGTGTGAATGTGTGTCTGAATGGGTGGATGACTGTGTTGTGAAGCACCTTGGGGGGTTGTAGAACCCTAAGAAGGCACTATACAAATACAGGCCATTCAATAGTGAATCCACCTGAAACAAATATTTGAGCTGGCTGCAAAACAAAAATGGTTGCATGTACTACTGGCTCTGCCTGATTTGCAAAGCTTTAGATAGAGATGTCAACATTTGGGAGCTGTTAGCAAGGTTTTTCTGCAGCTATGCTAAGCTCTTTTACAAATTTAGATGAGTAAATCCATGAATGGCAAGTCCATAAATTCCCAAGTGTTCAACTACTTCCTTAAAAAAATATAAATGCATGTAAATAATAATAATAAAAAAAAACCTTCACTCACCTTGTTGAAGAACTTTGCCGAAATATTTGTTGTGGCTGGTGCAGTTCCAGCGGCGGTACCTGAACTGGTACTGGCACTCTCTGACACCCAGCCGGGCTCCTTTGGCCACTTCGCTGACAATCTCTGGCTGAGTCTGGCAAAGCTCAGCCTGCTTCCCTGCCAGACGCTTCGCCTTCTTGCAAATGCTGTTGGGGTCCACGACCAGAGGACTTCCCACTGCCCTGCAAACATTTAACCCATGTCAGAGGAGAGATCCATATCTGTGCAACAGAACAGAATTATCATAGCTCCTTTGGATTACCAACAACCTGTCAGGACAAACCGATATCAGTGGCTGCCTCAAATCAGTGCTAAACAGGATTTCTTTTAGGTTTCTAGGCCTGCCAGCTTTTCCCACCACTTCCCAGCTGTGGCAGGATGGAAGACAACGGTGCACAGTTTCCCAGAAGGATCTCAACTCCAACATCAGATTACGCTCTGCTGCTGGATTGCAACCGTAAGAACTGTGTGGTCCTTGCAGAGCTGAAAGTCACATAGTTGGACACATCTCAACAAAAAAAGGACCGTTTACAGTTTATCTTAATGCCGCTTAAGTTGATTTTGGTAAACCAGAAAGGAAGACTTTCTAGATTTCCAGATGATACAGCAATTCTGTCGATGTTTCAGCAGTTAAGATCTTTGCCGCAAAAACCACGTATCACTCAAACGAGCCCTCCTTAAAACTTCCCAGATTGATCTGTTCAAAGGGAAACACACACACACGCACGCACACACACACACACACATATACTGCAGAAAGGCGGGAAAATGTTCACGTGAGGTACAATAAATCAACTTTGCTTTATATTGTTCAAATATTTAAAATGTTAAAACATATATGCATTTATCAATTTCTAAATCCAGCTCAGGAACATCTAAACAGCAGTGACAGATGATTGTATATAATATAGATAAATTGTTTATTCTAACTCTTAATGGGGGGAAAAAAAAGACGTTTGGCTCTGCTTTTTAAACGTTCTGCCAGCGTCTGTGGCTGATTCTGTGGCATAAGAGACTTTTCCATTCTTCTTGCTCCTTATCGTCAGGATGTGAACTTTTATAAAATAACTTCTCCAACAGCCTCTTGTCATTTCCTTCATGTCACACTATTTTAATTCCCATTCCATGTAAGCAAATTTGAGCTTTATTGGTCAGAACATCGAGGGGAAAGGGAAAGTGAGGGTGAGAATCGGGCTAACTCTGTTTTTCATTCAGCCTTGTCCCTGTTAATCGCACCTCCTGATATCATTCATCTGCCTTGAGAGTTTGTTTTAAGAAGCAGAGCAAACACTCTCGCCTGTCCTCTCCCCTGGCGGTCTGGTACTTAGCGAGATGTGTGCCGGTGTGTGTGCGCGTAGACACACACGACTGAACGCCGAGGTTCACATTTCCACAAAAACTTACAATATATTTTCATACTAATTTGACAAGTTAACATGTCTGAACCTGATACGATGAAAAGGCTCTTCATAGAATGCTTTGTTCCAGCTTCGTTGCCATGCAATTATGTCATGGAAAAGCAGGTTTGGAGACACGACGATCAAATACTCAGCAGCACATCAAACACACTAAGTACAGTGTTGTTCAGCTGGTTCAGGGAATAAATCAGGGCAGAGTTTTGTGCCGTAAAATGGGATAGCCTTCTCCACCTACATTTGTTGTTCAAATCTGAAGCAATTATCCTCCATTTTTGAGTGCTGCCATACTGAATTGTCAGATAAGGAGCTAAAAAACACAATAAATTTGTTTTTAAGAGAATTAAATATCTAATTACAGCTAAAAATGTTATAAAAAATGAATTTTGCAGCAAGTAAGAGCTTTGTGAGGTTTTTTGTTTTCAGCCAATGTCTCTTTGGAGAAGGCGGGACCGCAGCCGGCCACTAGAGGGCTCTTTGTTTTCTTCTGTCTTGCTATAGGCCAAATTTACTCATGTTTTTAATACATTTGCAGTAGTCTCTAGTAGGAATGAATGCCTTGTAAGTCATTCTCTGGTTAAAAAAGGTCCGGTGTGCCTGTTTGAGGATGTAGAAATCATCTGGAGGAGAGAGTAGCTCCAGACGGCAGGATTTGGAGTCTTACTTCCTGATATTTGGACATCTCGCATCTGATTGGCTAACAGCAACACAACTCTACCACTGACTCTGTGTCAGACCTGTCAGAGTCTCAACCTCCAGATCATCCTCCTCCAGCCAACCGGCATCCACCTCGGACTGCAACTCCCAGCAGCCCCTCGCCGGGATTCCCATCGTTCCCCACCTACGTCACAGACTATATACGGTAGTCGACTCCCCTTCACTTCACTCAGTCATCGTTTCTTCATATCCATGATCAGAGTTTCGAGCCTACCAGCTCCATCCAACTACTCGCAGCCAACGAGTAAGTCTTTTCTCTTTCTCTGGAACATCACAGCGTTTCCATTTCCCTTCGGGTTACGCTCGGGTGATCCTAGATTAAATCGCGTGGCGGCTGCCTCCCAACGCTCGTTACTTCCGCATCTGGGTTAGCTGCTCACGCTACAGCTCAACTCACCAGTCACCTAATCCTTCTGACACTCTGTTTGCTTTGCAACGTTTATGTTTTATCGCCACAAATAACTCAAGCCTGAAGGAGTTTCTGCCATGTTGTGGAGTTTAGCTAACGCATGATAACGCAAGTCATACGCAACTTAATTGACTGCTTGGGGCCCACGCACCACCAGGGGGCCCTCAAGAGCACCAAGATAGCGTGAATTTATTTTTTAATAACTTAAAATTATACAAACACATTTATGTCACGCATGGAAAATGAATGATATATTATTTTCTAGTGTAATTTGGTTTTATTTTTTAGTGACTGCACATTTTATACATTTGTTCCAAAACAAAAGACTTAACCTATTTGCTATAAATTTGTTTCACTTTCTTCGGATGTTACTTTCAAATAGTTAAATTAAAGTAGCTCTCCGGAGTATTTCTTTTATCTGATGGCACTGTCTAGTGACTGACAAGCGTATCCCACCAATAGTCGGGTCGACTTGATAATTTAAGATGGCAACTGCACGTTTCTTGTTCATGAATGTGCTTCTGTAGCCGACAGAGTTAAAACAAGTTGTTTTACAATTATTATTCTCATGTCATGTTGTGTTTTCATATATTTATATTTTAAAGACTTACTTGTCCGTAAAAAGTTCATCAACGCTGCATCAGCCGAGGTGCTTCCTTAAATTTGAAGCACGTAAGCGGTAGTCTAACGCTATTGGTTAGTTTTACTTGGCTCTCAGTTTCCTATTGCACGAATTTTACGGGGCAGGGGGCGGGCATAGCAAAAAAAAAAAGATGTATTGTTTATATTATATCACACTACATGATAAGACAATCACTTTTATGGATTTCTAAAAAGTCATACATAATTCCTGAAAGGGGAAAACTCCGGATTGCTTCATTAATATACCACACTGAAATAACACTCTGCATTTTAAAATGTAAATTAAGTGGAGCATTTTTGTTGGTTTGATACTAAGTAAGGTTGATAGCCAACATAAAACCAGTATGATGTAAGCTAATTGCAAAAGATGCTAATGATTGTGGATGTTACACACATAGTGAAGCCTAAGAATTATGAATTATCTGGTGTTGACTGGTTGGTATGGGGGCCCCACAGGAAAACCTGATTAGGGCCCCACAAATGCTTGGGCCAGCCCTGTGCTAACAGTTAGCTTCTACTAGCCGAGACGCGCTCTGCTCTCTCGTGGACGCTAAACCAACAACAGCCTTCTGCTTCCCTGAAAACACAACTCAACACAACACCTGCAGCACATAAACACCAGTCTTATTGCAAATCTGTACGTAATCTTTCCCAGGCCTTTATTTGATGTTACACAGATGTTTACCCGCACATCGTCTCTGTATTATTTAGTTCACTGACACCACTGCTATGGAAACAATATGATTGTGTAGTTGTTATACAGGTAACTGAGTCAGACAGTGGGTGTTAAATAACAGGCTGAGGTACAATATTTAGCAACACACAGCCATTAAAAACCACTTATCATCTTAACCACTGCTATCAGATAGCGCTCACGTGTGTGTGTGAGCCAGAGAGAGAGAGAGAGAGAGAGAGAGAGAGAGAATGCAGACACAAACACGGAGAAAGGGTCAAATTAATGTCCCTGCAAGTGAGCTTTTATTGCACTGTTTTGGCTTGTTTCTGCAAAAGTTTGTTCAAAAGCAGTGCTGGGAAATCTGTCTGCTGGTTTCAAACATCAGTGTGTTGTTTATTTTTATAAGGACAGGTGTAGACATTGAAAAGTGGTTAATGCACTTGGTAGCAAATGCTCCTTAAAGACAGAAACAAACATTTGGTAAGCTTTGACAAAGTCATGAACCATTTCTAATGCTTTATTTTAGTACAAGAAAACAAAAAACAATTTATTTTACCAGCCTAAATCTCATAAATACTAAATATGTAGATGTTTCTACTTGATGGTGTTGCTGTTATTTGGTAAGCTTTCAAATCAGGAAGTTTCAGAACTCTAACAACAGTTTTGGGCACAGTGGGATCAAATAGTTTAAAAGGGTTTAATTTTTTTTTTCCCGGAAACTAGGTGCATAACACACACTGGAGTTCTTTAGAAGTTTAGGAACATCAAACGCGTGATGAGAAGATTTGGATTGTTGTGATGAACTCAGGTGGAAAAGTACACTGCAGTAGATATAACCAAAAATGGGATGCAGTGATTGGATGATGGGATCAACTTACTGTAAATGCTAAGCATTTGTGCCCTTGTTTGGAGATTTAAGCATTAAAGGGCTGCTTGTTTAAAGGTAATAGAGAATGCCGACGCCTAGGCGCCAACATGTGGATATTCCAGATGCAAAAATACAAACACCTGGACAGGAAGCAGAATATGTCTCTCAGACATATCAGCCAATGGCATTACATAAAATTCCAAAAGATGTTCAATATCTTTAGACATTTAGCTGACATTTCTTCAAAAGGAAGATTTCACTGTGAGATAAGTATTTGTTTATGTATCTTTCTATATATCCACACCTGGTTTCCAAAGAACAATAAATGCGGCATATTTGACGTGAAACGGGAAAAGAAAAAGTGTGTTTCTAAAAAAGAAGTGATAATTTTGATTAATTTTGATATATATATATATTTAAATATTATATAAGACATATATTATATATCTTATTGAAGATATGTTTTAAAGATCTTCACTGAGAAACTGGTCACTCTGAGTTGTATATGCTTGCTGAACATGGACATGATCTTCAAACCCTATCACCTGCATTAGCCGCAGGAAAGAAATAAACGGTAAAACTATCAGGTCAGAAAAAGCCAGTCTCTTCTATGTCACAGGGAAAATTAGCATTCATTGCCCCGCCCACTTTGGCATGTGATTGCAGAAGGCTGTATTGATTTAAGGCCAGAAGAGAGCAGAGCACATCTCGACTAGTAGAGGCTACCCATTAGCAACACGTTCAGGTGGAGAAAAAAAATATCAATTGTGCATTTTTTTACCCAAGAAGACTGAACGAGGTAGCAGAAGAATCAAAAACAGAAGAGAAACAATTTTTTACTTACTATTTTTGAAAATGATCAGTCACTCTGAGTTTAACATGCAAGCTGAATGTGAAAATTATCTTCTGCCCCTATTTCCTGCATTAGCTTCTGACACAAAAACACTCAGTTGTGAAAAGCCTGACAGATCTACGTCACACTGTCACTTCATGGACTCACCCATCTTGACTCACGACAGGGAAGGCTGTTGTTGGTTTAGGAAACAGCAGAGCACGTCTATGCTAGTAGAAGCTAACCATTAGCATTAGCAACTCCACCACATGGCAGAACTCCTTCAGGCTTGTGTTGTTTGTGGAGATAAAACTTGCTAAAAAAACAGAGTCAGTGGTAGAGTCGTGTTGCTGTTCCCTAATCCGAGGCAAGACGTCCAAATATCAGGAAATAAGACTCAGTTTTCTGTCACTTTCTCCTCCGGCTAACTTCTACGTCCTCAAACAAGAGCATCTGAGCTTTTATTCCCCAGAGAACACCTTACAAGGAATTCATTCCTACTAGAGACCAATGCAAATGTATTAAAAATATGAGTAAATTTGATCAATGAAACTTGTTTGTTCAAGTACATAAAAACATGAACAGAACTGCATTTTTGGACCAATATTTTGACATGCTTTACATACACATGCCGATCATCAAAACTAGTGAATTTAACATGAGCTACGCATGGATGAAAATCTCCCATCAAAGTTTGACAACACTCAGATCTTCTCGTGCCATTCTTCCTCAGTCTCTCACTGATGTTGATAGTATCAGGAGCTTTGAGGAAACACTGTTTTGCATGAACAATTCTTTATGATGATAAAACTCCAGAAGAAGAGCATCAAGGCAGTCAGAGATAAAACACGATGAAAAATCAAATGCACTGATAATGAGGGAAGAGTAAAAACAATCTACAAAAAAATTCACACACTCTCAAAACAAGATCTTTAGATATTTGATGTACTTGAAATAGGAAGAGCTTTTTGGATTTTTTATGTTGTCGCTGAATTTAAAACGAAAAGGTTTCAAATGCAATTTTAGAAATAGATTTTAAATGAAGTATTTTAAAGGATCACAATGAGATTAGACTTGACGTGATTTATGAATGCCCTGTGTTTCATTAAAGGACTTGCAGCACTGTAGCTATTAAACTGTGCTGTATGGGGTCCTTTTTTCTCACTCCACCATTGAATGTGAGAATTTCATCCCTCCTTAATCCCTCAAATATGCTGGAGATAAAGACAGTCACGACAAGCGCTAATCTTAAAAGCCAGAGTGAAAAAGGAAAAGGAGTCAAAGGGAGACAGGGAAACCGTCTAAAAATGAGAGGAAGAAATTGTTGGGGTTTCAGGGTGAAACAAAATACAATTGTTTTGTTTTTCAATGTGTCATTAATTGAGTCAATAATTGTGGGGAAAATATTCACAGATAATCCAGGAAATGCCTTTTGCAAAGACAAGCCCAAAGTAGAGATGGTTGGTCTCAAGGCACAAAGGAACATTTGGTAAAAACCAAACTCATATGAAGACAAAAAAAACACTTAGAAGCTTTCAGCATGGAGGTGGAAGGCTGATGATTTGGTTTGGTTTTGCAGCCACAGAACCCGGGTACTTTGCCGTCATTAAGTTGACCACACCTCTAGATACCAAAATATTCTAGAGTCAAATTTCTGCCAGTTGAAGTTTGGCTGAAACTGATACAAACATCTAGCCTAGAATCTAGACCGTCATTTGCCGAAGCAAAATTGACAGTTTAGCAACGCTCCATTGGAACCTTGCAGCCCCGGCCAGTATTGTGGCTGGCCAATCACGCCATGTTTATTTAGAAAAACAATGTATTATTTTATGTTTTTTTACGTTTTATGTAGTTCTTCCACGATATATGGTGGACTGCCCCATTGACTGACATCCGTAGCAGTCCAATCATAGCACTCTGTTGGTGGGCGGGATGTTACTGAAAAAACACAGATGCACAGCGAATTCAGCATGCCCAAATTAACACTGTCAGATTTGATTTCAACACTTCTATTGTTCATACTTCTATGTTAAGTGTCAATATGGGTCCAAACCAGTAAGAGTTAATGTAACTCTTTTTGGAGAGTTGGTACTTTAACTCTGATTTAGTGTCAAAAACCAACTCTTCTGGAGTTGAAAATTTAACACTGGCGTTAGAGTTAATATAGTAACTCTTAATACCGGTGTTAAATTGTACCGACTCTCCAAAGAGAGTTAAATTAACTCTTACTGGTTTGGACCAATATAGACACTTTAAAAGTGTTGAAATCAACTCTGACAGAGTTCATTTGAGCACGCTGAGTTTGCCGTGTAACAGTCACACTGAAAAACACCGGCTAACTCCTCATGACTGACACTTTTAAATTTGCTGTGTGGCGATGGCTCATTTAAAACGACTTTGGCATCAACCTGAGACTATTTTTGACTTAGGCTTTTCTTTGAGTCAAGAGCAGATAGAGGTACTTATGTTTATTTAGAAAAAGGATGTATTTGCATCTTCTTTGACAAAGTATTGGTGGACTGCCTCGTTGACTGACATCCGTAGCGGTGAGTACATCATGTCGTTTGTTATCCAATAGCATGAGGAGACAGTTTGAAAGACAACCGTAGATCCCACCCCAAGACTGAGAGCCGTCAATGGGTCATGGCTAGACTACATATTCACATATATTGGATAGCTTGCCAGGCTAACAAACAACGGGACAATAATCCAAAGCTAAGCAGCAAATCAAACACAAAGTGTAGAAAGGGTAAGGAATCACGATGTTGCTGTCTTCTAAAAAAAATCCACCTTAGCTTGATTGTGTTGTTACTCACTTTGTACCATAACTGTTTGGTGACAATGCATTAATTAGTAGAAGTTGTTCTTCCATCCTCACAGTCAGGAAAACATCTTTTCCAATAAGACCCATTTGGTCATCTTTTAGATAAGAAAATAACAAGAATAAAACAATCTTTTGCAAAAAGTGAAGTTTCAGCATTTATAAATTGCAATGCAATACTCAACAGTAACAGTTCAGTGATACCAGCGGGGGAGGAGCAAGAGAAGAGCTATTTCACATGAGATAAACATTTGTTCTGTTTTAACAACAGTGGCACGCCCAACCGCATCAGCTGCCAAAAGATACACATCAGACTGAGGCTATGGATATTTTCAGACAAAGACAAGTGGTTAAAAAGGTGTGTGGATGAGCTCAAAACCACTGACAGAAACTCAAGCCAGTCAGCTGACATGAAATCTGATGCTTTTAGTAACACAAGCAAGGCTGACAGAGAAGAGTAGCTTACATCATGCTACTCATAAAAAACAAGCTACATCAAAATAAATGTAGCTTATAGCAACCAGATAGGGGCCACGACACTATCATTTTCCATTTAACAACCACACGTAACATCAGCAAGTGCCTCTGGCAAGTTGTGATGTGTGCAGTACTGAAAAAGAGATGCTAGCTGCTAATTCCATTGTCTGACAGGCTGTACAATGATCAAAGTCAGATAAATCTTAGTCAGAGTAGCCCTTTTTTTAAAGACAAACCTATTGTTAATGTCCCAAAAGCACACTTTGATTATTTTTCAACTATGCCTGCACTATGAGTCTTTGTTAAAACCATAATCCTGCTGGTCACATATGTAATAATTCTATTCATACTCCAGGTATCAAAAACAAGCAAAATGGAAATAACTTTCTAACCTTATATGGAAGTGACATATAATGTGCTGTGGTACCACAGTGCCATACACCTTGGTATTTAGACTTTGTAGATACAGGATTGTTGACGTCACCTCCCTGAAGTGCACACTCACCTGTATGGATTGTTTTCTTTTAATAATCGAAGCTTTACAGCTTCATCCAGTACCTGATTGTAAGGGAAACAGACATTCTTATTTCCAGCTGAGGATTCCAGGTACTACTGGATGATTTTCTCAAATCGAGATTGTTGCCAGTCATCAATAAAACCTCTAATGGAGAAAGAAGAAAGGGCGACTGAGTGGAAACATGGTGGAGAAGAACAATCAAATCAGAGGAACAAATCCAGGGATGAGAGTGTGAGCTCACTTATGTTTATCTGGCAAACAATGAATCTGTCTCCTTCAAACTGTTGTCCAATGAGGCCTCAGACACTGAGGACAGCAAGTGTCTAGCAATAGCCTAGAAATCTAGACAGACAGTAGCCGAAGTAAAATTATTTTGCTCTGCATGTTGGTCTAGCCGCGGTGGATAGGAGCCTCAGTAGGCCTGACCAGACTTGTGTCTTGGCAATCACAGTGCTCTATCGGTTTGGTGGGCTAATCGCAGCACTTTATTGGCTTGGTGGGCCAATTAGCCTTTCACCGGCCCCGCCCCCAAAACAGCTATTGTCCAATCACACATCATAGCAACCGTTACTATTCGACAACTCCAAACAAAATGATGAAGCTAAGCCTAATTTACTACTAAGCATTAGCCTCAATAGTAGTCGTGTCTCCTTCGTTTCCCTTCAGAACCTCCTCATCGAGCTCAACCAGCAACAGCCAAGCATGAGTGCTCCCCCCGCCCGCAGCTGGGCGGAGGTCCGCCTCCCAGACTATCCAAGACCCTTTTAGATAAGACACACCGTGCCGTCAAATCAGCATAATATTACCTCAACCGTGTGTCTTATAAACGCACATTAAGCCTTGGCGCAACAGCGGGTGGTGTCATGATCACGTGATGAATTAATGCCGAGCTCCAGCCGGGAACTAAAAATGAAAGTAAACACGGGCATAAGTTTCGTTTTGTAAACAGACTCAGCTGAGATGATCAACTGAAGCGATGAGCGCCGGGAGCTTTTAGAGCTGCCTGCAGCTCAGATCATCTGACAGCTGACAGGGACACCTCCGCTCCTTGGATCCACGCGTCCCCAGACTCCGTCTTCTTCCGTTCTCCCAACTCCTTGTTCCCTGCTACGCTTTGTTCAGCAGAGCCGACACTAATATATCCCTCCACTGCATACTGTAACCCTTTTTGCCTCAATCTGGATGATATTGAGGAGGAATTGCTCCAAAAAATGTCGCTGACACGCATCTGTCTACTTCTTACCATCGCGGAAATCTGCCGAGCTGGTCAGTGTTTGACCCACTTATTGTTGGACTTAGCAACAGTAACTAAGGGGGCGGGGCTCGGCGAAAGGCTAATTGCAGTGCTCTATCAGCTTTGTGGACCAATCACAGCACTCTATCGGCTTAGCAAGCCAATCACAGCACTCTATCGGTTTGGTGGGCCAATCGCAGCACTCTATCGGTTTGGTGGGCCAATCACAGCGCTCTAACGGCTTAGTGGGCCAATCGCAGCACGCTAACAGCTTAGTGGGCTAATATTACCTAATATTTGGGAAAAAAAGGCGAAAATTTGGGTGATAGAGAGAAGAAATTCATAAATAAGGTGCACAGGCTGTGGCAAAAGGTCGTTTCCTGAAATATCAGAATGCTCAGTGCAGACTTGGATATAAAACGGCATTATTTGACCTAAAATGAAGCTTGATTATGACTGTATCCACTGGGTTCTCCAGCTAAAAGTGCACATGTCCACAAAACATTTCCTAAACAAGCTCCAAAGTGCAGAGACATGCTACCAAACACCAACAGTTTCAGTCATTTCTTCACTCCACATGTTGCCAAACCCACATTGTCGTTTAACCCTTATCTCTACCGATCTCCCTGCTCCTGATTAGACATTTAGCTTTGCAGAGCAGTACTGGAGCAGACAAGATGAGATCAGTTACAACGACGCTCTCCTTGAGAGAGGATGGGGGATTTGACTGTAAACTCTGAGATTGTTTACGAATGCATGAGTAGGCTATGTACTCCAAATAAAATCAAGTGAGGGCATCTTTGAGTAACAGAATAACACATAAATGGTGTTTATGAGCACCTGCAGCACGGTGGCATGCAGACCGCCAGTGATGGGCTGTGACAGACATCCACAACTATCACAGTTGGCCCTGCTAAGCAGTGCAGTCAAAACTAGTATAGAAGAGAGCAAAGACATTCCTCTCTCCTCTGAGCTGAGCTCTCTGCTCTCAAGCCAAATGATTAGAGCGCTTTAATCAGCTGAGGCTCTGAAAGGACAGCTATCTCCCAGCATTTCATATCTCTCACTCTGCGTCTCTCATTGCAGCTCTCTCTTTGCCCTCAGCGACAACCTATTCATGTGATAGGCATTTTCCTTCAAAGGACACGCAGAGATAGAAGACATTCAAAAGGAATCAGCATGAGGCTGAGAAAGAGTGATGCATGATGGTTTGTCCAGCATCTTTCAACAGGGAGAATCATTGTCCTGGCAGACTCCAGAGCAAGCCACAGGTGTGGTTGAACCACAGCCGCATCACAGTCGGTCACTGTGTGCACACATCTGTATGCATAAGTGAGCCAACGCACAAGAGAGTGAGTGAAAGAAGATGACAATTTATGTCAGTGGGGATAAAAAGAAAGTGGGGGATTCCAAAGTGTCGATTCCCTTAATCCAATCATTCCCCCTCTTTTCCTTTTTTTTACAATAAATGTATCTGGTTCTGCAGAACACACAGCCAACCGCACACAGAAACAACCAAATACAATTAGACTTTGATAGAAAACAAACTACTTAATGTCCCATAAGTTTCTGTTTTGACTTTTAGCTACGACGTTACATGATTCAGTAAAATTTTGTCCTAAAGCCTGGGTACAAAGGTAACTTAAAGAATACTTAAATATGACCATCTGTTCTATTATATAGAATGATATATATATATATATTAGTTCCCCTAAGTCTGTCCCCTGACCTCTACAGTAAAATGGTTAATTTACGTGAGTCTAGAGCGTTGACCAGTAGAGTTGCAATGCAGTGAATGAAAATACGCCCCAGTTCCCAGCATGCACTATGGGGTGACGCATATGCAGTCAGCTTAGCACATAGATATCATATATATTGCTAGATGCCTTAACTGGGAATCGACAGCATCCCTACACGGCGGCCATCTTACTTCGGACAGCTTACGTTTTGCTCTCAATTGTAGCAGATGGAAGGTGAGTGAACAACTTAAACAAAAACACTCGATGAAATATTAACGAATTTACAAGCAGTTTGCATTATTTCAAACCTTATAACACAAAGGACGACACACTTGCACATTTTTTAAATACGGGCCAAATCCATCATATTTCTGGCCTTTATAACAAATCAAACCGTTTGAAAATTGGTTGAAAAATGAGCAAGTTAGAGATATTTATATAGTACATTCACCATTGACACCAATGTTACAAAAGGGGGCACCTGCCTGAAGTAAGATGGCCGCCACGTAGGGACGTTCGTCCAATCGACGAAGAGCGCGGGTAAGGCATCTAGTGATATATATGATATCTATGGCTTAGCACACCAAACGTGCTTGAATGCTAAATCGGCCTGCATTGAATTAATTGAAAGGCTGCAAACTTCAAGCAAACTGTGGAAGACGGGGGAGGGAAACGAAAAAGGATTAATCTTTTATGTTTGTGTAGCGTTCAACCTTGTGCTACATCAGACCATTGTTTTAGCGATCTCTGTTGACTCCACTTTCCCTGCGGGTGTGTGGTATGATGCACAGCTTTCCACTCCTTGCAGAGGTTTGAGGTGGAGTAGGGACAAGAGCTATAGTCATTCAAATCTCAAAATCTTCTCTTCCTTTCCTTGATTACATCACACTATGGACCACAGCTTTAATATTAGAAATAAAGAATTGAAACTCAAAATTCATTCAGCAGCCAAAAGAGGAATTATTAACAACTTGTTTGGTCTTACGTTTATGAAAATATATTTAAAGCTGCAAGTTGAGAATCAATTCCTCTAAATCCGAGACCATGGTCTTGAATCAAAAAAGGGTAGAATGCCTTCTATAGGTCAGGGATGAGGTCCTGCCCCAAGTGGAGGAGTTTAACCGTCTGCTGCTCTATGGTCACGAGCTTTGGGTAGTGACCGAAAGAGAGAGTGCGGATAAAAGCGGCCGAAATTAGTTTTCTCTGCAGGGTGTCTGGGCTCTCCTTTAGGGCCGGAATATACTTGCTGTTTAACCTCGCGTTGGCGCAGGCAGCAGGCTGCGTCTTTATTTATATACTTGCTGCTATACAGCGCTGCACTGTATGTCATACTGGAGTGTTCCACTAGGGGGCAAACGAGAGTACTCAGACCGGATAGAGAGCCGGGGCAACCAAAACAAACATGGCGTCAATAAAAGAAATCAGTAACTGGTTAATTTTGAGATTACGGCAGAAAAAAAGACAGCAGCGGTATTGTAGATGGTGTGAAAGACCTCTAAACCAGAGACGGAGTTGCCATGGTGAGTGTGTCTTGCTTGTTTTGTCAACTCCACCTAATGGTTGCTTGTATATTACAGCGTTTGGGCACGTTGCATTAATTTCGGGGGACGCACACAAACAACGCTTCAAATCAACGCAAGCTACGCGTGGCAGCCATTTTAATCACGCGTACGCGTCGCTAAACAGCAAGTATATTCCAGCCCTTAGAGATAGCGTGAGAAGCTCCGTCACCCGAGAGAGGCTCGGAGTAGATCCGCTGCTCCTCCACATCAAGAGGAGCCAGTTGAGGTGGCTCAGGCATCTGGTTAGTATGCCTCCTGGACGCCTCCCTGGTGAGGTTTTCTAGGCACGTCCAACCGGGAGGAGACCTAAAGGAAGACCCAGGACACGCTGGAGGGACTATGTTTCTCGACTGGCTAGGGAACACCTTTGGGCGTAATGAGAGCATGAGTGGAGGACCCAGGTAAATATGGAGGTGCGGTGGTTCTGCGAGGCCCACAACCAGATGGTCCAATCGTTGGTTTCGGACCGAGCCGCTTTATTGGCAGAGGATTTTAGACAAATGTACGAGAACCACTTCATTACCTTTTTTGGGGTTTTTTTTCTCCACAAAATATTTATAGCTACTATGTTAGAACATTGTTAGGAGGCATGAATGTTTTAAAGCAGGGGTCCCCAATCCTGGTCCTGGAGGGCCGCTATCCAGCAGGTTTTGTGGTTTCTCTGCTCAAACACACTTGATTCAGTGGTTGAATCACCTGTGCAGCAGCTCATCAAGCTCTGCTGAAGCCTGCTAATCACTTGCTAATTGAAATCAGGTGTGTTGAAGCAGAGTTACAACTAAAACCTGCTGGATACCGGCCCTCCAGGACCAGGATTGGGGACCCCTGTTTTAAAGTAACATTCCGCAACTTTTACATCTTAAAATAATGTTAATTGTTAAGTTTTGGCAGCATACTATCATCTATTATGTTCATTTTTCGGACCTGTGATAGTGTTAGGCGGTCCCATGTAAGTTTACCGCACTATACAGTTTTTTGCTCCGGGTCGAAACAGGAAATACTGACTGCGTGTTGTTTTACGGCAGAATATGGCAAGCCAAAGGGATAAAACGATCAATTGTTACTCTGTGTTCCGTTTGCTCGCACTGAACTGGGCAAAAGGGCTTTTGTTCACTCTGCTCCTTCTGCATGGAACAGGCTGCAAGAAAACTGGAAACTAACCGAGCTTATCTCCTTGAATACTTTTAAAACCAGACTGAGAACCCTTGAGACAGATTCCCTGTGTTGTAATTGCCTTCTGTAATTCTGTACATAACATGTCTGTGTAACTGAAAAAAAAAAAAAATATATATATATATATATATGTAACTTTTGCTGCCTCTTGGACAGGACTCCCTTGGAAATGAGGTTTTTAATCTCAATGGGACCTTCCTGGTTAAATAAAGAATAAATAAAATTTTTTAAAAAGCGTTTATGTCCGCTAAAATATGCACGTCTTGAACGCGCTTTTTGACGTCAAAGGGGGCTAAATAAAGTGCATCCTAAAATCGCTCATTATGTCCGCCAAAACGCGCGTCTTGTAACGAGCGAGTTTAGAACGCACGTTTTTTTTGTCACTTTCGCTTGCCTTAGTAATATAACGTAGACCCGCGGTTTAGAGACTTGAGCAATGGCAGATCCACCAAAGAAAGCTAGAAATCCCTTATCAGATGAATCTAGGAAAAGAAAAAGAGAATGCAGACTCAAACCTAGCCGTGCTGCTAATGAATAGGTAAGTAATAAATGATTTCACCAGGGTTATTGGGTTTGGTCGGGCATACAGTTGTTATACAGTCCTGATAAAACTATTTATTCAATGTGTGGAGGTGGAAAAGTTTGTTTTCATTGTTTTGCCTGATATTAGGGTTGTTTTATTTTAAAATGTTTGATTTTAAAAATTGATTTTACGACAGTGACATTACACAGCAAGCCTTGAGAGGGCAACAAAGCGCACATATCCGCAAAGTTCAGGAATGTTGCTTTACCAGCTCCGGTGGCCTAGTGGTAGAGTGTCCGCCCCAGGACTGGGAGATCGGGGTTCGAATCCCGGTCGGGTCATACCAAAGACTTTGAAAAAATAGGACCCAATGCCTCCTCGCTTGACACTCAGCACTAAGGGGTTGGATTGGGGGGTTAAACCACCAAATAGTTCCCGAGCACGGTCACAGCTGCAGCTCACCCTCCCCACCATGGGGATGGGTCAAATGTGGAGATGTAATTTCACCATTGTGTGATGAATACTTGGTACTTTAACTTACTTTACTTTAACTTTAAGCTAGCTTGATTTGCAGATTTGCTATTGTAACTTTAAATGTGGTTCAGAAAAATTGAAATCAGTGTTTAAACTTAGGAAAATTCACTATCAGACTATTTAAAACACTAGATTGTTTTTATTTTCACTTTTCACCATTTTATTGGCCGAATCCCAACACTCGCACTTGCACGCTTGCACCCTTCAATTGCGCGTTCCTGGCCAGGGGTGCAAGTGCGTAGGGTGTCCCGATTCCCAAGTACGGAAGTTGCACCCTTAATCCGCATTTCGCCCAAGTCCGCAGCGATGCGGACTGCGGGCAAGGGTATTACCCACAATCCATTGCTGCGTGGGAATTTTGAGAAGAAGGCGGAGCAATGGGCCAAGTGCCTTTTCTGAAAACATGTATTTTCAAGTGAAAGAAGTTCATTTTAAGACGATTAATGATATTTATTCAGGCTCTGAATGTTTTAGACTAAGATTTAATGTGGACAGCAATGAAATTAAATGTATTCAAATAATTGTTTGTTTGTGTGTTTGAAAGCTGTTAATAAAGATTTTTTTAAAAAGCACAAACAGCGACTGGTATCCCAGCATGCGTCGCGGTTGATGACGCAATGCTCACTGTCCCAATTCGGCAATTATTTGCACACTCTAAGCGCACTTCACAGAAGGGTGTAGGGCGCAGTGCGAGTATTGAAATTGGGCCATTGACTCATTTCCAGTCAACAAAGCCAATTACAAAGTGCATCTGCTTTTATTGGCCTATCGTTTACTGACTGAAAAAAAACACTGGGATTTTTTTGAAAACAAGTTTCGTGGAATATAAAATGCTTTATATTTTTTCAGTGTAAATGTACTGCACCTTGTCTTAAGCATGTATAAATAAATAATAGACTTCATATAATTTCCTGCTAGCAGCAAATTATTAATAGTAACAGATTCCTTAAATAGTCACATGCATTGTTAGTTTAAGAAACCATCTAACATGTAATGACAGTGACATAATTCATCAGGATCAAACTGAGAAACAGGTTTAGGGAGCATGAAAAATCAGTTTTCACACATGGTTTAGCCACATCAGAGTCAAGACCTCAAACGGAAGTCTTCCTTTAACTAAAGATTATTTTAGTGGTGCATGCAGCTCAGACTCTGCCGTGTCTCCTCCATGCTGGGGAACCAACTCCCATGGCAAAATGTGAGGATGGACATTTCATTCGTTTCATTTATTGCATGTTTCTATGGAAGATGCCAGTATTTACACTTTTTTTGTTATTTGCTGATGTTGGAATTTGAGACAGAGAAGTCAAACTTGTTAGCATTAAGATAGTGATTTTACAGAAGCCATAGTTTCCCCAGCTCCTGTTTAGTCCTCGTTAGCGTTAATTGGTCCCACCTGCCTCTCGTTTCCCTGATCACCTGTGTCCTCATGTATTTAAACCCTGTTGTTCCTGTGCTGTTTGTAGGATCGTCTGTGTTGTTCTGTGCTGAGCTTTTGGTCACCCCTGTTCCTGTTGCTCATCACCTTGATTAAGACTTTAAACCATACGGCTGCCTCCTGGTGTGCACTCACCTGCTTTGGATTCTCACACCTCCTTAAACATGACAATAATGTTTTCACTAGGAATGTTCGATATCGGCTTTTTTACCGATATCCAATATACAGATATAGTCTAACTCTTAATTTCTGATACCGATATAAACCAATACCGATTTATGCAGCGTACCCCTGCTAAAAAAATAAATAATCATCATAATTTTAGGTAACTGACCTCCTATGTCACCTATCATGCACATTTTAATCTATCTGTGCAAAATAAAAATAAAAAAACTACTTCAATTTAAGTTTGTTGTGCCAAACAAACAAAAATATACCTCAGATCTGTCAAATTTTGACATTTTGAGTGAGAGGAGGAGTTTGATGTATAATGTGTGCATAGTATGTAAAGGTTGTGTCATTAAGAGTAAAAACCAAAATCCGGTCATTTCTGATATTACCTTTTTTAACGCCAATATTGGCCGATAATATCAGCCATCCTTAGTTTTAAACTAATGGCATTTCAATATCTAAATTATAGAACACTCAATGTGTCAACGTAGCTCATTTTAAAAATATAAACGTAAAAAAAGTTGAACTTCAATAAAAAGAAACGTGGGAAAAAATATGTAAGTTCTAGAACACAGGTCAATGGGTTCAATGTCTGACAGTTTCACAGAGTCTGACATGATGCTGGTTTTAGCTGAAGTGATGATTCATGTGAAATTTCAGTCTTTATTTTATGGAAATGACATTTTCAACTTGCAGTCTCAATGCTGCAAAGCTCATTCTGTGGGTCAAGCATCTGTCCAGAGGTGGAGTGCATGGGCTGGGCTTTTTGTTTTCCTCATCAATTAACATTTTAGTCAATTATCTTATAAAACTAAAACAAAAAGACAGAATTGCTTGATGAGGATTTTCTAGTCAACAAGCACCCTAGAGCCTCCGTGGTGCTACATCCCACACTGACCTTGACTGTTCCGTGAAGAGTGGGAGGATTCAACAGAACAAAACCACAAAGCTTCACTTTCAGGTTCTACCCAAGTGTGTGTGTGTGTGTGTGTGTGTGTGTGTGTGTGTGTGTGTGTGTGTGTGTGTGTGTGTGTGTGTGTGTGAGACAAGTGGAGCATTTGATGTTTTCTAACGAGGTGCTACACACAACACAACAAAAGCACTACACATCCCTACAGACAGAAACGCATGAATGGAAGATATGTTATCAGCACATCTGCTGTCTGTCTGTCTGTCTGTCTGACTGCCGGCCACCTAGCAGAGCTGAGCCTGTAAGGATTGTTTTATGATGACATATCCACTGCGCCTAGAGGGCCACCTGACATTCCTCACCCTGAACCCCCTCCACACACACACACACACACACACACACACACACACACACACACACACACATATCCCTATCCTCTCACTCACTGCAGGCAGCTTGAAACACACCTTTCCAACCTCTTTTCCTTAATCTTCCTCTTCTCTTCTGGTGCATCATCATATTTATTCAACTCACTCATAAAGATGAAGATGAAATACTTTTTTCAGTCATTTTTAAGATTTCTGGGGTTTTTTTCCCTTCAGGATTAAAAATCTTTAGCATTTAAAACTCAGAAAAGCACGTTTTAGAGAAAAGTCACGTGGAGACATCCAAATAGCGTTTATGTGAGTGCATTTATCCAAGATTTAACCTGATTTAATGAAACAAACTCATCCTTTTCCTTCATTCTGATTGTAAATCTCATGAAATCACATTTGTTTTTAATCTAATGAAGGAACTAGAGTCAAAGCGACTGGAATGAAATGCATGTCTTTGTGCGTAAAAGTGCAAATCTGCTAAATAAATCCCAATTAAGACCTCAAACAGCGCACACAGATTTGAATTCCCACGTAACAAAGTTACGGAATCACATTAAACACCTGACAGACGTAAAACACGTGGAAACTTACCACCAGAGTCCGATAATGTTGACCGGACAGAGCAAGATGAAGAATATGGCCAGCTGGATCCGCGAAAGACGAACCGTCATGATGGTGACCGCCGCAAAATCCTCCAGCAAAGTTTAGCGTGACGAGCTGAGCCAACACCGAGAGCGATGATTTCTTAAATTCATAAGAAGTCCTTGTTTTGTGGCGGAACGACTCAGTCAAACCTCACCGGAAAGTGTCCGTCAACGAGAGCGCAAACGTCCAGCTGCGCTTGTGCCGGGCGCATCTTAACGCGCAACGAAGTCGGTCAAGTGGCTCGTGAGGAGATGTCCGCGTTCAAAGGTGTGGTTAACCTCTTCATTATCGATGTGCTCTGTCTGTCTCGGCGCGATCACAGGCTTTTCCTTTCGGGCTGAGGAGAGTCAGGGTGCGCGCAAAAAAGCTCCGAGCGGTGAGGTGAGTCCCCGAAAATCCGCACTTTTCATCAGTTTCCTCTTATAACGTGACAGAATAAAGACAGGAAATAATGCTGTGTTCAGGTAAAACAAATAAACAAAATAAACAAACGCCTCAGATGTTGGCCGCTCTGCACGCGCTCGGAAACTGACGCACTGGTGAAGTTGGTGCCACAAGTTGCGGTGCCCACCGGCTGCAGGTAGAGGCGTCTCTCTTACGCAGTCTGTCATGTTTTCTTTGGAATAGACTGGGGGGAGGGGGGGGGGGTGCTCGGCTTCTCCCACCTTGGTGTGACGTCGCTTCGGGGCGAGACGAAATCCTCGCTGTCAATCAGAGGAAGAAGCTGCAATTAGTTTGCGGGGTGCAAACGCGGTCACGCAGGCGTAAACAGAGGCAGAGTTATGGGGTGTTATTAAAGGCAACCTAATTGTGCCAAAAAGTTTGTAATGTCTGTTCTATATAATCGAAATATTTTCCCCAAGCAAATATGACATCTTTTCCCAGTGTGTGTGTGTGTGTGTGTGTGTGTGTGTGTGTGTGTGTGTGTGTGTGTGTGTGTGTGTGTGTGTGTGTGTTGGGGTATTATTACTAATCGGGCCAAGGGCAAAGCCTCTGAAACTCAATATGACTGTACTGAGGTCCTCCATAAAAGCCCTGTCACCAGACTTCGTTCCACAGCAGTGATGCAACTGATCACAAGCAGGCAGCAAACGCAGCCAGACTGATATCAGCCTTTCATCTGGACTCCTCTCTCCATTCAACACAAAAAATGAACCCGTGAAGAGGTTTTTAAGCGCTGGTTTCCAAAATGCATCTTCATGAGCCCCCTCATCGTCTTCATCTGCTTCAACTGCTTGTTGAAGACGATGGCAGCAAGAGACCACACGAAGAACAGGATGGTGCTTTTTGAAAACTGGTTGTAAATAAAGAACCGAGGCTACAATTCCTACAGGATCACCAATACTGGACAAAAAGAGCCTGGCAAGCCATCCTATACATGTAAATATGGCCACGACCTATAGGCAGAGCTCAGTTGTGAGGTGGAATCCACAACTGTCTGCACACAATTGGACAACGCTAGGACCAATCAGAGCAACAAACAACGTGAGGTATTTATCGCTATCAGTCAACGGGGCAGTCCACCATACCGTTGAAAAAGAAGCAGAAAAACCATATACTTCCTTTTACACGTGTCAAAGAAAAGCCGGAGTCTAAATAATCCAAAGTTGATGCCAAAGCTGTTTCAAACAACCGCCATTCCTGAGACAACACCATCTTTGTAGTTTTTCTCTGTCATAACTCGCTGTGATTGGCCCGACCTAAAATTCTTCGTGCCAATGGTAGACCTGCTGAGGCTACAATGGTGCGTGGCTAAACCGATCAAAAGCTTTTTCTGCTAGTAGGGTTTGTCTAGATTTCTAGGCTAATTAGAAACATGTTTTGTTGTCTGATGAGCCTCAGACACTGTCCACACGTAGCCGGGTATCTCCCAAAATGAAGATATTTTTCTACGATTCGGTCCGTCATCCACACGAAAACGCAGATTTCCACAACGAAAACAAATCTTTTTTAAAAACTCCGGCCAAAGTGAAGATTTGCATTTTCTCTGTTTTCAGCATTTCTGCGTGGACAGAAATAACCGGAGTTTTAGGTTTCACAACGTCACTGTCTGCGACAATAAAGCTGACGGCCCATGTGCGACCTGTGTTTACGCTACAACATAGATGCCCTCAGAGCTGTGCTCGTGTTATCAATCGTCCAAGCGTTTTTTGACACTTGTTGACTTTATACTCCAAAACTACATTTAAGAGCAATTCTACCTCCTCATCGGTCCACACAAGCGAGCTAGGCGCCATGTTTCATGTTTTGTTGAAGTTGAGCAGGAAGACGAAATGCATAGGATTCAGGGGAACTGCTGCCACCTACAGGTCTGGCATGCCTATGAATGTGTTTAACAATGCACTTATGTGGTTACGTGTGGGTGGAGTTTTTTCTAAAACTGAAGTGGTGTGGACGCTATTTTTTTTGGGCGGATATTCATTTTTTTAAAAACCCGGCTGCATATGCACAAGGCTTCAGCTGCAACATTCAGATAGTCGGGTCACAATTTGGAGTCAACAACATGAAAACATGGATCCATCCTGCTTTGTAACAGTTCAGGCTACTACTGGTGTAACGGTGTGGGTGGGATGTTATTGTCCCATGCTGGACCCCGCCTACCTGAGTATTGATGCTGACCATGTCCATCCCACCGGGGGGCAACGGTGGCGGAGGAGTTAAGTGTCCAGCCCAATTGGAAGATACAAGTTTGTCTATTACTTTTGTTGTGCCTTTTGTCAAGACACTTAATCCACCGTGGTGTTCCCCAGCCAGCACATATAGGTGGGCCTTGTAAGGGATCTATAGGGGCAAGCTATATGGGTCCCAACAGGGTTTGTCCGCAGTTTCCATGGTGGCCCTATGGAGTTTGCCCAAAAAGATTTTTGCCCATATAGATTTTAACGGGCCCTACATGGGGTTTCAGAGGGTTTGACTCAAACTGTCAAATCCCTGTGGGGCCACCGTGGAAACCGCAGACAAACCCTGTTGGGACCCATACGGATTGCCCTTTTAGATCCCATATGAGGCCCACCTATGTGTGCTGGCTGGGTCGTGGGACCCGTGGCGCCTCTGTCCATCAGCGCGCCCAGGGCAGCTGCAGCCACATTGTAGCTCATCACCACCAGCGTGTGAATGTGCATGGGTGAGTAACTGATTACGCTTGTAGGCAAGCTTAGTCACGCTGAAATAACAAATTATGCAAACAGCAACGTGGGTGATCGACTCCCCTGAGACTGTTTTTCAAAACCTTCTGATTCATTCAGCGAAATGACATTTTGGATGATAAACTGTAAGTTTGAAAGGATAAATCTGATCCGTTTTTTCTGGTATTTTATCCAAGGAAACATTAAAAACAAATGACTGATTTTAACTTAAAACACAAGGTTTGAATCACATCTGCTGTTGAACCCAAACTAAATTTTGTTTTAGGAAAAACTCTGATTAATCAGCCTAAACTATGTGTCACCCAGGTTTTAGTCACTGGTGGTGATTAGAATGAATAAATACAACAATAACAAAGAGATGAGCAGGGATTTCATAAGAACTCGCTCAGAGTTTAGAGTTGATAGTGAGTTTATGTTCAACGGTAGAAACGGTGATTCTGTGTCAGCTACATGTGGAAAAAAAGCCATGGACCATATATAAGCATCTTAAGAAAATTACAAGTTTAGCCAAGTTGTAGCTCATTACACTGACTGGTGTCTCTTAACCGTCCTTTTCCCTCTCATCCTGTCTCTCTGTCTGCTGGATGAGTGTGTTTTTTTAGGGAGGGCTGATTCTTCATACTTGGCTGAGCCTTTATGGACAATAAAGATCTGATTTCAAAGTCCAGCAGGGTGTTAGGCCTGGGGTCTTGGCTCAGCTGTAGTTGCCTGCTGGGTGGAGACTCTGAGCAGCCCCTGACCAGATGGCCATTAGCCCACATACAGTAGATGTGCATGAGGTGTGCTGCTGTCTGTGAACAGCTCCGTTCTGCATCGAGTTGCACTGAACGTGACTCAGCATCTGCAATTTGGAGTGCTTTGGTATTGCATCTGCACAAAAAAAAACACCCTGCAAATATGTTTGGTGTGAATTCTTGCTTTAACATTTTTATTTCATGAATGTGAAGCCAGCTGGTTGTCTGCTCAGGTCATTATTCCCACAGCACATGCATGGTTGGGGCATTTCTAGTTAAAAAAATACTCAAGCGACACAAGAGAAGTGACCAGAACTCAGTGTATTCTTTTAGATTTTCCTTTCTTCAGAGTCCCTTCTCTTGTTTACTCCCTCAGTGTTTCATATTGCTCACATTGCTCAGAGTAGAGATATGTGACATGTTCCTCAAGCGTGTAAAATACATCTGTGGAGACTTAGGTCAGCGCTGCAAAGGAAACCGCCCTGATGGATATGGAGCTTTACTCAGATCTGCCAGCAGTGCATATTTTAGTCATTACATTAAACTTATAACGTGATTTTTGTTCGACAAAATATTTTGTTGTGGAAGAAAAGAGCAGGAGGAGGAGTGGAACGGGGATTTAAAAAGTGACATGATTGAAGTTGCATTTGAAAAAGCAGACCGTGTCATTTGGGTGAGATATTTATGAGGGATGAAAGTTATCAGTTTCATTTTACTTCATGTTCTGTAACTGACATTCTCACATCGCAGTTCACATGATGCATATTTTCATAACATATTACAAGATTTGGCGCACAATCCTTTTTAATGTTTAATTAATTGGGTTTTTAGTTTTTTGTCTAGACCATCAACAAAAACATTTTTTGATTTATTCCACAGATTAGTTAAAGCTGTGTTTAAATTGTTTAATCAACACATTTGAAGTGGTTTCTAGTAGGAATGAATGCCTTGTAAGTCGTACCTGGGGGGGAAAAAGCTCAGACGCACCTGTTTCAGGAAGTACAATTCAGCTGGAGGAGAAAGTAGCTTCAGACTTCAGGATTTGGAGTCTTATTTCCTGATATTTGGACATCTCTCCTCTGATTGGCTAACAGCAACATGACTCTACCACCGACTCCATTTGTTCTGCAGCGTTGATGTTTTATCTCCACAAATAACACAAGCCTGGAGGAGTTCTGCTGTGTGGTGGAGTTGCTAATGCTAACGGTTAGCTTCTACTAACCGAGATGTTCTCTGCTGTTTTCTGGACGCTAAACCAACAACAGCCTTCCCCGTCGCGAGCCAAGATGGGTGAGTCCATGAATGTTCCGCGACAGTGTGACGTAGATCTGTCAGGATTTTCTAATCCTAGTTTCACGTCTATTTTCTATCAGAACCTAATGCAGGAGATAGACGTAGGAGACTATTTTCATGTTCAGCCTGCATGAAATACTCAGAGTGACTGATTATAATCAGAAATAATCATTAAATAATGGTTTTTCAGTGAACCACACATTTAGAGGTACAGTAAGTAAGATTTTTTTTCTGTGAAAAAAATCACAAAACAGTCTAATTTCTCTATCATGTTGGAAGGAAGGTTGAATTGAAACAGATTTCCTTCTCAGCCGGCTGGGGGGTTGTCAGTTTTTCTCATTTTAAAAGGGCCAAAGAGGGACGTACTTCCTGGCTCCGCAGCCAATCATATTTGAGCCCGTGGGGTTGCCAAGTCTGCGCCATCATTTGTAAATTGACAACGGCCGGAAAAAGCAGCAGTGTTGTGAACAAAAATGGAAGCCAGTAAAAGGAGCGACCCTGAAGTTATTTCTTGTAACCCTGAGAAGCCACGACACCCTTTCTGTTGTACTCTATCAAGTAAAGAAGGCTAGAGGCTAACAGTGAGCTAACAATGCTTACGATGAATTAGGGAAATAAAGTTGCCTCTAAAAATGTCTCAAGCAAATTTGTCTCTAAATTTTCTGGCGCTGATCTAAAACTGACAACCGTTGCTCAGAGTGGAAACCTTTGTTTTGATACATGTACTGCAGTACCCAAATCTGACCACTGGGTGTTATTCTTCATGCACCTTTAACAAAAATGACCAATGACAGCCCCATTATCTTCAGATGTGCTGTGGAATGCGAACATGTTCCCTTTTCATGGAATTACTGACGTTTTCCAAAAATGAAAGGAAATAACATACTTAAACTCCACAACACATTATTAATCAATGTTCACATCTTGTTAATCACAGTGGGCTGCATGGTGACACCACTGGTAGTTCATGGAAGGTTGCAGGTTTATTACCTGGTTGCATTTTGCATGCTCTCTCCATGCATGGGTTTGTTCTGGGCGCTCTAATTTACATGCATGTCAGGTTTAACTGACACTAGCCGAGAATGGTGATGCACCTAAACTCTAAATAATACTTTTGCACCATAATGGACTGAGTAAAATCTTACTGATTTTTTTTTTTTTTTTTTTTCAGAAAAAGCAAAACAAAACAATTACTTGCAAGAATTTGTGGTCTCATTTTTGGTCTGTCATTAAGGTTGGGAGCATTACGAAGTGTTCCCTCCCTCCCTCCCCAACCTAGGAAAAGCTAACAGTCCTAACCCCTGTCCTGCCACACCTATCGTGTTCGAGCTACACACACATTCCCCTTCTGACATTGGTTTCATCTGGGCGTGAAACAGATTCCTACGCCCTGCCAGAATGCACCACCTATCTCTCAATGTGATTCTCTTTCACCCTCTTTTTTCTTCACATTTAACACAACTGTTTATCTTTTCTTTATGCCACACATGTGTCCCTTTTTTGTTTCCCACAGAACATGCCCTGCCCCTCTCTGAAAATCTACAAAACGCATTCCCGGGTGATTGAGATCAGAAGTGATTAGAAATCCCATTGGGGCTAATATTTTATTTGACAGCTTGAATTAGATCTAAATAAGAAACACATGATGGCCCTAACCTTTGTAAAATAAACCACAGTCATCCCTGGAATCCCCAGGAGAAAGGCATGTTCATGAAATTCCTTCATAACTGGCACACACACACACTCACACTGAGAGTGTGAGAGAGGCTGTTGTATAAATTATTAATACCTCCCGCTGCCACATGATTTTACATGTCTAGAAGTAGAAACCCTCCTTGGAGAAAGGAAGGAGCTGAAGATACACTAAATTATTGTCTTGTTAGTGCAGGTAATAGAAGCAAACCATGGCTTCATAATTTGGTTTTTTAGGTATTAGTTCTGCTCTCTAGTTAGTGCACCACCCTATCAGAGGTGATCAAACATTATGAGGATAATTTGTAGTGAGAATGAGGCAGAAAAGCTGTTTCTCAGGAGAATAATATGTCTCCTTTGCTTATTTTCTATTTCTGCTGCTTGAGTTTTTAAAGGTACAGTATGTAAAACGCTTACAGTGAAAGAATAATTAAACAGTCTAATGTCGCAATCATGTTTTCCTTCCAGTAGTGGCTCATCCATAGGGGGTGCTAGGGTGCCACCCTCCCTGACTTGTAGGAAGGGAAAAAAATCTAAAAAAAATAAATAAAACTACTATAATCATATATTTACTATAAATGTGTCAGTTCTGCTTAATTGTGTGTCTATATGCAATTTGAATTATTTACACATCATTTTGAACAGCTGTGTCTTATTAAAAATGAATTTCCTCCAACAGAATTGGTAATATCGCACCTGGGGCACTGGGAAAAGCGCCCCTGAGCTGCAGCTAAACAGCCAATCATGTTTGGTTGCTAGGGAGTACTGGAGAAATTTGGGCCAATCAGCATCCGGGGATTGAATGCCTCTGGCTGACAGCATAGATATCATATATATCACTAGATGCCTTACACGCGCTGTTCTTTGATTGGACGAATGTCCTTACGCGGTGCCCATCTTACCTCGGACAGCTGCCCCCTTTCGTAACATTGGTGTCAATGGTGCATGTAATATTTAAATAACTCTAACTTGCTCAATTTTCAACCAAATTTCAAACGGTTTGATTTGTTATAAACGCCAGAGATGTGGCTGTGAAATATGATGGCTTTGGCCTGTTAATTTAAAAATGTGAAAGTATGTCCTATCAAGCCTATGTGTCATAAGGTTTGTAATAATGCAACCCGCTTGTAAATCCGTTAATATTTCATCGAGTTATGAGTGTTTTTGTTTAGGTTGTTCAATCACCTTCCATCTGCTACCATCGAGAACGGAACGTAAGCTGTCCGAGGTAAGATGGCCGCCGTGTATGGACGCTGTTGATTCCCAGTTAAGGCATCTAGTGATATATATGATATATATATATATGATAGCTAGCTAGCATGCTAGAAGGTGGTGGATCTCCTTTGCTCTCTCTCTCACCCCTTCATTCACATAAACTCATGTAGACAGAGTTGGACCAAAAGCAACTATTTTAACTGCCACACTTCCGCACATCCCTGCACTCACATATTTAGCAACAGAACACCACAGGTGTGAGAGGTTCTCTGCTCAATAATTTCAGAGAAGGAGAAACAGCCGGCTGCTACCACTTCAACTTTAGGACAAACTACCAGAGTTCCAAAAAGAAAAACACCATTTGAAGTCACGGACAACAAAAGACGTTTGGACCTAGAAAACAGCAACTGGTGTTTAGCACTCTGTCGTTTCCACTGGCAATGTGGATCTCTAGTTTCTAGTCAGGTTTCTTTAGAGCTCATTCTACTGAAACAGCTCTTCTCAGGGTCTCTAATGACTTCTGACTCACAGTGATGCAGGGGACTGTTCTGTTCTGGTCCTGCTGGACCTGACTGCAGCCTTTGACACTGTTGACCGTCACCTGTTACTGGATAGGCTGAGAGACTGGGTAGGCCTTTCAGGAACTGCTCTGGAGTAGTTCCTTCTCTGTTGCCGTCTCCAAGTTTTGGTCCTCCTCCACCTCCCTCGCCCATGGTGTCCCACAAGGTTCTGTGCTGGGGCCTCCACTGTTCCTCCTTTATCTGCTCCCTCTCCTGCACATGCTGAGCTCTTTTAAATGAATCTCATGCCATCTTTATGCAGATGACATCCAACTGTACATCTCCTTTAAGCCCCATGAGATGTCTAAGCTGCAGCTGTTGCACACCTACTTCGATCTTTTTTAAAACCTGGATAGCTCTGAACTTTCTACAGCTGAATGAAAATAAGACTGAAATCCTCATCTGTTCCCCAGACAAGCTGGTTCCAAAAGTCAGAGACTCTCTTGGTCAGCTTGCTTCTCACACCAAACCCTCTGTCA
Organism: Aphyosemion australe; assembly: GCA_006937985.1. NCBI lineage: Eukaryota > Metazoa > Chordata > Actinopteri > Cyprinodontiformes > Nothobranchiidae > Aphyosemion > Aphyosemion australe. The sequence goes on along the minus strand of SSNS01000027.1, from coordinate 2,435,587 downwards.
GGAATCTTGGTGTGACCTTTGACCCATCTCTCATCCTGGATTCTCATGTCAGTTCTCTTGTTCGCTCTTCCTTCTTCCATCTCAGGAACATTGCTAAGCTGAGTCCCATTCTGCCCCGCTCTGAACTTGAGATTGTAATCCACACCTTCATCTCTTCACGTTTAGACTACTGCAACTGGCTTTGCACTTGTCTGAGCAGAACCTCCCTGAACCATCTACAGGTGTTCCAGAATGCCTGTGCTAGGCTGCTGACCAAGTCCTCTAAACACACCGTCACCCCACTCCTCTTCCAGCTTCACTGGCGGCTGGTTAACTTCAGGGTTAATTTCAAGATCCTGGTTCTGGCTTTTAGGGCCTTACATGGACAAGCACCATCATACATTGGTGATCTTCTCAGTCCCTACACCCCCAGCAGGTCCCTGAGGTCCAGTGATCAAAGCCTACTGGTTGTGCAGTGCACCAGGCTAAAGACCAAAGGTGACAGATCATTTGCTGTTGTGGCCCCCAGACTCTGGAACTCTCTCCCCCTGAGTCTGAGATCAGTGGACTCAGTGGTCTCCTTTAAAAAGCAGCTGAAGACTCACCTGTTCAGGCTGGTTTTGATTCTTTCTGACAACCTTCCCTTGCTGCTGTTTCTACCAATTCTGTCTTTCTCAGGATCCCGTGATTACATTTTCTTATTAATTTTTCTTTCTCCCTATTATATTTTTTATCATATAAATATATATATGTATATATATATGTATATATATATATATATATATATATATATATATATATATATATATATATATATATATATACACTGCTCACAAAAATTAAAGGAACACTTTAAAGAAACACATTAGATACATCAGATCTCACTATGAAGTTGGATATCTATACAAATAACGACAGGGCAATGTCTTAGGAACAAAAGGATGCCAAGTCTTTTAATGGAAATAAATGTTTTCAGCCTACAGAGGGCTCAATTGTGTAGACACCCTAAAATCAGAGTGAAATGAAGATGTGGCAGACTAGTCCATTATTTCAAAAACTTAATTTCTGCAACTCAAAATGCTTTTCAGTATCTTGTGTGGCCCCCACGAGCTTGTGTGCATGCTTGACAACGTCGGGGCATGCTCCTAATGAGACAACGGATGGTGTCTTGTGGCATTTCCTCCCAGATCTGTGTGAGGGCATCCCTGAGCTCTTGTACAGTCTGAGGAGCAACCTGGCGCCGCCTAATGGACCGAAACATAATGTCCCACAGATGTTCTATTGGGTTTAAGTCAGGAGATCGTGAAGGCCATTCAATTGTTTCAATTCCTTCATCCTCCAGGTACTGCCTGCATACTCTTGCCACATGAGGCCGGGCATTGTCGTGCATTAGGAGAAAACCTACTGCATCAGCGTAGGGTCTGACAAAGGGTTCAAGGATTTCATCTCGATACCTTATGGCAGTCAGAGCACCATTTCCTAGGCAGTAGAGGTCTGTGCGTCCCTCCATGGATATGCCTCCCCAGACCATCACTGACCCACCACCAAACCTGTCATGTTGAACGATGTTGCGGCCGTAGAAGGTCCACAACTCATCAGCAGGACCGATACCTGCTCCTTTTTGCAAGGCTGAGCACTGCTCGTGCCCTACAGAATGACCTCCAGAGGGCCACTGGTGTGAATGTCTCTACCCAAACAATCAGGAACAGACTTCATGAAGATGGCCTGAGGGCCCGACGTCCTGTAGTGGGCCCTGTGCTCACTGCCCAGCACCGTAGAGCTCGACTGGCATTTGCTCAAGAACACCAGAATTGGCAAGTCCGCCACTGGCGCCCTGTACTTTTTACAGACGAGAGCAGGTTCACCCTGAGCACCTGCGATAGACATGAAAGAGTCTGGAGAAGACAAGGAGAACGTGATGCTGCCTGCAACGAGCTGTCCGAGAATAACCGCCAGTCTCCTGAAATCTCCTCCATGTTCTGGAGATTGTGCTGGGAGACACATTAAACCTTCTTGCTGCAGCACGTGTGGATGTGCCATCCTGGAGAAGTTGGACAACCTGTGCAACTTCTGTAGGGTTAAGGAATCGCCTCATACTGCCAGTAGAGATAATTACTTAAACCAAAACTAGCACGAGTGGAAAACCAGCCAAAAAAGATCAAGAGGGAGAAACTTGAAATGACCTCCACATGTTAAACCAGTCCTGTTTTGAGGGTTTTGTAATTGTTGCCACTTTAGTGCACCTGTCGTTAAGTCCATGAACACCAATACAGCTGAAAGTGATTAACAATGCCCTCAGCTGCTTAATCAGCCAGAAAATTATCAGACAGGTTTAATTGATTTCATGCCAGGCCCAATAAAAAAAAGTGTTCCTTTAATTTTTGTGAGCAGTGTATATATATATATATATATATATATATATATATATATATATATATATATATATATATATATATATATATATATATACACACACACACACACGTATAGTTAGTATAGTATAGTTCTTGTGAAGCGCCATGTGATTTTTATCTTGAGAGGCACAAATAGCTTCTTCTTCTTGTTCTTCTTCTTGTTCTTGTTCTTCTTCTTCTTCTTCTTCTTCTTCTTCTTCTTCTTCTTCTTCTTCTTCTTCTTCTTCTTCTTCTTCTTCTTCTTCTTCTTCTTCTTCTTCTTCTTCTTCTTCTTCTTCTTCTTCTTCTCCAGGTCCAGAAGAAGCATCTCAGGGAAGATACCCAATGGCATGGGTGAGTGTTTCGTGACTGTGTTTTTGTTCAAAACCTAGCTTGTTCTGCAGATTCGCCATAACAGTGCACAACATCTGTAGGAGTTGTGTATACCCTTCAATATTCAGGAGCAGACAAACAAGCAAACACATGGACCTAAGCTTTGTGGCGTCTGCTTTTATTATTTTGTAATGTTAGAGGTTACAACATCAGCCTTTTGAGCCTTTTTAAACACCTGAGACACACCTGACTGATTTGCATTGTGAAACCCATAGGATTGCTGCTTTTCATCCAAACACAGTTACTTCTTCTCAACAATAGGGACGTACGTAATAAGAACATTATTTTAATAAATTTTAGCCAATTTTATTTGATTTATTTATGTGTTTCCATTTTCAATTCTAACAAGCTGCAAAACTCATATAATTAAAGGAAAAACCAACAAAAAAAAAAACCTAATTTATTATTGATTTTATGCAATAGTTGTTTTTGTCATCACATTTATTATATTTATCAAAATTCCAGGTATTGCAAGGAACTCAAAAAAATGCTGTAATCTGGCACAAGATTAGTGTGCAAAATGATAGGAAAAAGATTTTATGGAAAGTCAAATTTTTGAGAAGCAAGTGTGGAAGTTGGGCCAGAAAATGGGACTTTTTGTTTCTCAAAGAGAAAATGTAGGATTTACTCTACTGTGTTGCAGAAATGTATTTTTAAAATAATCAAAAGCGCAATCTTTTTCAATTTCACATATAGTATTATAAATATATGGAAGCCCATTCCTGCCACTCAGATAAAAAAATATTATCTCATAATTATGACTTAGCTATCTCATCATAATGAGATAATATATATTTTTTTATCTGAGTGGCAGGAATGGGCTTCCATAAAAATAGATATGAATCATCACGGTCAAAAGCTAGCTGTGGAAAAAATTTGTACCGTAGTTACTTTCGAAAAATATTTTTTAAAAATTTGGTACAAAAAACTAAGAGTAAGACACTTTTCTGGAGCATTTTTAGCTTCTTGGATTCAAGGGAAGTCGCAGAAACAAACCTTAAAGGGATATTCCACCCCAAATTAAAATGAACAAAGTTAACATGTTTAGTAGCATTGATGCAGAAAACTATGTCAAAAATTTCAAGCAATGTACAATGATGATAGAAAACTACATTTTGTTAACGTTAGAAAAATTAAAGAAGAGGAGGAAGGTGATCAGCTAGTCCTTACCTGTCCATAATAAAATACATGTATATATATATATATATATATATATATTTTTTTTTTTTTTTAAGATAAATTTGCAGGAGATTCTAAAACTAACTTCTCCTTGTTTAACATCTTCGGTGCTAATTTTCAACTTGCATCAGTTTAAAAGCTTTACTGTCCCAAAAGTTTAGGTAATTAGTTACAGGCCTGTAAAGAGAAGTAAAAAGAATAAAAAAAAAACTTTATTCAATCTTCAACAACATTATATTTATTTTATTTCTTCATACCGTCCCATCTTTTACTGATTTAGGATTGTATTTCTCATTACGGTGACTGAAAGACTGTAAATAACGTGTAAATGTTTCCATAAGGTTTGAGGATTTATACGACATGTGTCCTCCACTTTTCTCAGAAAGCACGTCCCACACAGAAAAACGCAGAGGAACAGTGACTACTCCGTGTGATTCATCTGCATTACTGGCAGGGCTAGAAACTTTATTATAACAGATCTTATCTCGTCTGTCCTGCTCCCCATTTGAAAGCTTTGGGTCTTTTTGCTCTTTCTTCTTTGTCCAACTCGTGTCCAGAGGGCTTGTGGTGTTGCTGCTTGTTTGTGAAGAGATAGAGCGGACCAGCCAGATGGGTAACAGACAGAAAAACACACACACACTCCTACAGATTGACTTGAAGATAGTGGTTGTGGACGGCTTTTGGATCAACCTCTAAACACTGCCAGTCACAAACAAGCACATTCTCCAGCTATACTGTTTATTTTTTTATGTAGCACATTTCTACAGACTTGAACTTTAGCCTAAATGATGTAAAACTTAGGAGTAAAAATATATTTAGTGATTATAGCAAGAATATCATAATCCATAGCTTGTTTCTTACTTAGTTTGTGGAGTGATTTATCTGTTTCTATGACTTGATGCAGCATAAACACAGAGGTGGGTCAGTTATTATGTCTCTGTCACCATCTTGTGGACATTGGTTCCAATTAAAGAAATAAACTATATTTCTGCATTCTTGAACAGTTTTTTAATATAATAACGTGACACAAAATATCTTATATTTCATAGATTTGTGAATATTTGATATGAAACATTTTTATAATAATATGTCACTGAAAAATAAAGAATTTATCGACACTTTAATAAAACTAAATGTTAGTCAAAGCTGGCGCCCTTCTACTGTATTACTTTGTTTATCGAAACACGATCTGCTACAATTTCAATCCGTTAAAATGTATTTTATTCACATTTTAAAACGTCTTTACATAAAAACTGTCTTCCTAAGCAGAAGTGATGAGGAGAATTCAACAGGATTTCATTGGATGGAATCCACGTGTAGCCTGATAAAAGGGGCATGTTAGGTGGATGATAAGACTTGATGGTCCACTGGTCCTCCTCTGACTTGGCTCTGGACTTTTGTCTGCTTCTAAACGAGCACAGAACACTTGTAGCTAATCTCTGACTACTGTAAATACACACTGTTTATAATTAAGTGTGATCACCTCAGATAAGAAGATGGTGGGATAATGCAGGGATGAGCTATCAGGTCAAACTGTCCTGACAGCTTCAGTCATCAGGTTCTGCAGCGTATTCAACAGAACAGCCTCACACATGTCAGCAGGAGCACGCTCAGACTGTAGCTTGTTCTGTGTTTTCTCATCATCCTCTTTAGCCACGGCCTCATTCAGCAGAACGTGGAGCTGAGGTGAAGCGACAGAGCTAGCACACGTTGGAGTGGGTGGGACTGAAGAGCAGTGAGGCTGGTAGGGACGAGGCTTGGAGGATAAAGTTACCAGAGACTGGACAAAGTCTGAATCTTTGAGAATATCCCTGGAATGAGAAAAAATGATCAGAATAAGTGAAACATATAAACTAGGGATGTTCCGATCACATTTTTTTGCTCTCGATCCAACTCATTTGATTTTGAGTATCTGCTGATATCGAGTCCTGATCTGATACGTCAGCAAAGCAATCTGTCAGGATTTTCTCTTTGTTTATTAGCGTATCTTTCAGAGTCGGCTGGCCTGGCCCTGTGTTTTTTTCAAGTTGCTACAGTGAACTGGGACTAACTAGGACTAAATGCAGACAGGTGATTCACTTTGGTGATGCCTGAAGGGAAAAGCCGAAAAAGAAAGTATTTTGTTTTTAAGGCTGCTTACAATGCAGCTGTGTCTTTTCCACCATGTTAAAGGGATACTATGCAGTTTTGACTTGCTTTTAGCACCCCCTAGTGTCCGTTAGTGAAACCAAAAGTGAGACTTATCTCCTTGCTGTGCGTTGGTCTTTTTACCACCTTAATCTAACAGCTGAATTGTCTCCTCAGCCTTCATTAGTGTCTACAGGAGCGGTTCATCACTAAATCAAACACATCAGCTGTGTTCATGATCTAAAACATGCTGGAAACATGCTGGAAGCAGACTGCCGCGCCAGACATGTCAGCTCCACTTCACTAAGTCCAACAGGGACCAGACCGCCACTCTGAAGTTGCAAGTGTGGTATTCTGACCACAGAGGGCGGTGGGGGTCTGAGTGACATTTCATTAACCCTGTAAAGCAGGGTTTCTCAACCCTGGTCCTCAGTGCCCCCCTGCCCTGCATGTTTTCCATGTCTCTGCTTCAGCACATGGCTGCAGAAGCCTGTTAATCACTCACTCATTTGTGTCAGGTGTGTGGCAGCAGGGAAACACTGGTGTTTGAAAGGGCAACATGGAAAACATGCAGGGCAGGGGGGCGCTGAGGACCAGGGTTGAGAAACCCTGCTGTAAAGGGTCATTTTAGCACGTACTGGCTCAAGAACATGATTTAAAAATATGAAAAAGTTGCCTTTAAATACCCAATATGCACACATTGCAAGTAGCTGTTGCTCTGCCTTCGCTGTTTGGTTTAAACTACGTCCAACTACAGAAATGTTCTCTCTCCTGAGGAGACACATTAGCTCTGTGTTAGCCTGCTAGCTAACAGCTACATGTTATGGTGTCTGAATCCCCGCCTGCCATAACTTGTGACGTTACAACATTGTTTTCAACCAAGAAACAAATAATATTAATGTAGAGGAAATTAAAACTAATCCATTGTTATTCCATTTGCAAATCTCTATCTCAGGATGAATTTAAAAGGTCATGCTTGTTGTTTTATATAGTTAAATCCTATCTTTTCCACTTGATCCTTTGAAAATCAAGCGATCGAATCGGAGCATCCCTAACACAAACATGTAAAAATATAGACTGGGTATTACCTGATCATGCAGGTTAGTGTCTGTACAACTGGGCCAGGAGCTGATGAAAGCGGGTGAGCAACGAGGGTTGTGCTGGCAGAAGTGGGAACAATTTTAGCCTGAACGTTCCTGCAAAACCAAGAAGAGATGATAAAACTGAACTTCTGTATCTGTAAAGTTTTACTCCCAAAAGGAACACGAGGTTACCTAAAACACGTTTGGTACTGGTCAGGACACAGTTTCAAGTAGTCCTGAAGCTCAAAGGAGTGAGCTGCAACTCTCAGGTGCAGCAGAGCTGGTTGGGGGGGTCGAGGGCGCCTCCATATTTTTGCAGCTTCTCGTTGCAGCCGTCGCTCGGCTCGGGTTTGTTTGGTGTAAAAATGGACTGTTTCTTCACACCTAGAGGTTTCACTACCAGTTAAGATAGGAGGAAGAACCTGGAGGAGGAAACATAAGCCGTGTCATATTTGTACACATAAAATAAATAAGATTGCAATTATGGTAAATGAAGACAACCTTATATTTACTGAAGGGCCCTTTTCTGGCAGGAGGTGTTAGAGGTTTCTGTATCTGAACCAAAAAAAAGGGTAAATTCAGTGAAATTGTTGCACATATTAGATTTTCTTTTTAAAAACAGTTGAGACAGACCTCATCCACCAAAACTCTGTGGTTCTTTGAAGCACTTTTGTCTGTGATTATGAATTCGTTTTCCTGCCTTTCTTTCTCTTCTTCCCAGCGCTGCAGCTCATCATGATACTGAACAAGAGCAGCCTCCTGAGTAACCTGAAGGACGAAGCATATGGAGAAATAGTCTGCTGGATGTCCGACCATCTGCCAGATCATCCCTGCTTACATCTACACCGTTACTGCGCTACCTGACATATAAGATCCAGCTGATAAATGGTGGGGTAATCAGTGGAACTGAAGGTCAGGACGCAGAGGGTGCAGTCCTCTGGACACAGACGGCCTCGCTCTGGATGGATCTGCACCACCTGTTACAGACGGTGTAATAATAACACTCGGAGCTCTGAATCTAAACAGATTCGGCTCATAAAACAAACCTTCTGGTCTGACCCCTTCTGCTGGGGAATCTCCCACGTGAAGAGAGCGGTGTCTGTGTGGGACATATTGGTGAGGAAGAAGATTCTTGTAGTCTGTGAGCAAACAGGGACATCGCCTATAAGGACACTGTCCTCAGATAGGAATAACACCTGCACACACAGAGAGGATGAGAAAATAATAAAAAAGATTCACAGAAATAAATATTTAAAGCTGGGGTGCGTAGTTTAAAATATTTAAAGTAACTTAAAAATGCTTAAATGTGACCCTGGTCTATTCAAGGGATACTATGCAGTTTTGGTTTGTTTTTAGCACCCCCTAGTGTTTGTTAGCTAAAGTGAAACCTATCTCCTCGCTGTGCGTTTGTCTTTTTAACACGTTAATCTAACTGCTGAAAGGTCTCCCAGCCTTCATTAGTGTCTACAGGAGCGGTTCATCACTAAATCAAACAAATCAGATGTGTTCATGATCTAAAACATGCAGGAAACATGCTGGAAGCAGACTGCAGCGCCAGGCATGTCAGTGGGGGTCTGAGTGACATTTCATTAACCCTAAAGGGTCATTTTTAGCACATACTGGCTCAAGAAAATAATTTAAAATGTGAAAAAGTTGCATAGTGTGGCTTTAAGTTCCCTAACCCTAGACATGTACAGCAAAATGAACCATTTACCGGAGCCTAGAGCTTTGACCAATACAGTTGTGTATCCATAAGAGTGAGTAGTCAATCAACGAGAATGAATCCCGGTGCCCAGAATGCATTCTGAGGTGACACTGGAAGAAAACGGAAGTTTGCAAAACACGTTCCTCGACTGCCTTCTACTTCTTTAAGGTTATTTAAACAGTTTAAAAGTCCTTCTGCAAAACTCGCCATGAGACGTTTACGACAATCAAGTAGAATTTACGTTGGAGACGCTTCTAAAAGATGGAGGGAGCTCTGTGATCTACAAGGGCTCAAAACTGATGAGTTGGTAAATTTTTTTTGGGATGAGTAAATACTAACTCAGTTATTGTATTTTAGAGAATTGGAACGGACATTTTATTTAAATAAAAAAAATAAAATAGTGCGAATTATTGTTGTATGCTGCATTCATAAGCTAATATAGTGCTAGCTTGAATGCTAACTCGACCTGCATTGACTTAAAGCGAGACTAGGCAGTTTTGGCTTGCTTTTAGCACCCCCTAGTGTCCGTTAGCAAAATCAAAAGTGAAACTTATCTCCTCGCTGTGCGTTCGTCTTTTTAACACCTTAATCTAACTGCTGAAATGTCTCCTCAGGCTTCATTAGTGTCTACAGGAGCGGTTCATCACTAAATCAAACAAATCAGATGTGTTCATGATCTGTGGGGACCCCCTGTAATTTTGTGGGGATCCCCTTGGGGGTCCCGACCCCCAATTTGGGAACCCCTGTTTTAGAGAATTGCAACCAAAATTTTATTTAAATAAAAAAAATAATAACAGTGTGGATTATTGTTATATGCTTCATTTATAGGCTAATATGGCGCTAGCTTGAATGCTAACTCAACCTGCATTGAATTAATTAGTCTGTAAACTTCAAACTAAGTATGGAGGAGGAGAGAGGTTTCGTTTATTGGAGCTAAGTGATTAGCGCAGCTGTCAACCTTGCGCTACATCGGACTATTGTTTTAGCTCTCTCTGTTGACTCTTTTTCCTCGTGCGTGCGCGGTATTAGGCGTGGCTTTCAGCTCCTTCCTGAAGGGGAGAGGGAGCAGAAGCAGGAGCTATAACCTCCTGCTCCCATTGATTACATCATGTTACGGACCACAGCTTCAATGCCTGGGTTATTTTAAAGAATAAATTATGACATGTAAAAAAAACAAGGGTTGTAAATGTTAAATATTCATCGGTGAACTCACCTGTCCTGGAAAGGGCTCCCTCTGGTCACTGACATCTAATAAGCTCTGTGTCCAAGTCTCAGCCCCACATCCTTCAAACCTCACAGTTATTAGGTCATTTTCATGGATATGAATAGGAACGTCCATCTCCATAAAAAAAAAACACATTAAGGCTGAGAAATCAGGAGAAAAGGGTGTGCACATAAACTTCTCCAAATAACGATCTTTTGTCATATGATACATAGGTTTGTTATATATGGAGTGAGATGTAGACTATTTAAGCCGTACTTGGTACAGCTTTAACTCCAGTGGAGAGAAGATCCACTCAAGTGTGGCTGTTTTCCCAGGGAGAACTTCTCCTTGTGGACTGAGGCAGCGTAACACCGGATGGTTGAAGTTGTCCACCTTAAGCTGCAAAAACACAGCTTGGTCCACTTCATAGTGTACGGGTACTGCCCCACCGTTGTATAATTCATACATCTGGACAACAAATGCATATAATAGATCATTTAAAATATAATTATTTTCTTTTTAACTCACTGTAAACTGGTTGCACCCACCTGCCGTGGAGGCCTGCAGTCCCCGACATCTACAGGGGCGAACGCATGTCGATCGGAGGCAAAGTAGAGGTGTGGTTTGTCTCGCTCTACTGTCACTCCCTGAAAGTTCAGCTGCACAATAAAACATTTAAGATAAAGAAAATGAAAATGATACATCATCATTTAATTGAAACTAACTCTAACAGCTGTTGACTCACCAAGATCTCTCTGCCATAAGAGAGTCTGAAAACAACAGGGAGACGATTTGTTCCGATTACGTTGTGACTGAAGGAGAAAAATCAGCTTTAATGACTAAAAACTAGTGGATACAAGGTTTTCTTTACAAAAATAACAGCTCGTTTGCATTCAAAGCTGTTAAAAATGTAAATAATTAAAAGAACAAATGCCTAAAGTAATAAAAACTGACCTGTAGCTGAACTGTACTGCCCTCTTCTGGCCAGGAAGCAAAGTTCCAGAACGAGGAGCCACATTGAAGAGCTTACAGTCTTGAATCTGCAAATACATAAACATATTAAAACATTGATTAATGATTATGTAAAATTATCTCTAAAAGGTCTAAATGATTTTCTACAAGTATTAATCGACTCTGTAGACCTTCATGTGGTCCAGCTCTGTGCTGCTGAGCTCTCCTGTCTCTGCCCAGCCTTCCAGCTCAACGCGTCGGTCCTTTGGAAACAAAAACGCCCTAAAATTGAAGATGAATCCAACAAATCAGTTAATAAGCAGAAATTCTATTAAGTTTTTCACATTTATTATAACTATTTAAAATTCCTTGTTATTTAGATCATCCTAAGTAACACGTTTCACTCTCGTCTCTTTAACAAGCTGCTAAAATAAGATATTAAATTAATCTGAATCTGCGGTTTGTTGTTTACATACCAGTCTACGGGGAAAGAACCCGGGTTGTGGAACATCAACATGAATTCTGCAGGATCAGAACTCACAGAAGCTGAACTAAAGCTGAAGTCCAACAGGACTTTGGGGAAGACGGGAGGACTGATGTGCAGACATGAGAGGAAAAAAGCAGAGAATCGTTCATGGACATATCCTCCCAATGCAAAAATAAATGCTTTTTATGAATAATTCAGTAAAATGAGCTGTTTATTATCAAAATAACCTGTGCTTTGTGGGGTTTTTGGTAGTGACTTCTGCAGAAGAGGGGGCAGAACGCAGGTGCTCATTGAGGCTGTCCAATGAGAGGAGTTTCCACACATGCATCTTGCTGAGCCTGTCCACGCTTCCACCACTACATGCATCAACAACCTGCAACGTGGGGAACGCCACCTTAGCCTGAACTTCACACAGTTTCTGAGGAGGAGATGATGCAGTCCCTGGGAATAAAACAGACAGAGGACAAACAGAGAGCAGAAGGATTAAATGATTGATTATTTAATGATATATAAAGTAAAAATTTTCTGTTTACCATCAGCATTTAGAATCTGAGCACTGACGGCCCAGAGGTGGTGCGCTGGGTTGTAAAGTCTGAGAGAGGACTGGACCAGCATTGTGGAATGTGAGGTGATGGTTCCCGTTTCCCAGTCCAGATGGAAAGCTTAAAGAGAAACATGTGACATGATTAGTTACTAACTGAATTACTTATTGACGTAAAGAGATACAATGCAGTTTTGGCTTGCTTTTAGCACCCCCTAGTGTCTGTTAGTGAAAGCAAAAGTGAAACTTATCTCCTCGCTGTGCGTTCGTCTTTTTAACACCTTGATCTAAGGGTGTTTTCTCAATCTCAAGGAACCTCACCTTGCCGTAACTGCCAAGGCACTGCCTTGCCAGGCCAGACGTCTTACTTACAAGGACATCGTCCTTCCTTGGTCAAAGAAAACGATTAAATGGAACAGACTTGTCCCACGTGACCGCGGCCGGCCAGAGCCCGCGGCCGGCCAGAGCCCGCGGCCGGCCAGAGCCCGCGGCCGGCCAGAGCCCGCGGCCGGCCAGAGCCCGGGGCCGGCCAGAGCCCGCGGCCGGCCAGAGCCCGCCCCCTGCTTACGTGTACTGTTGATGTCCCTCCCATCATAATAATGTTAAGTTTTAATATCGAGCCTTTTACTTTTTAAATTGTGTATATATTGGTTAAATAAAATGTGTAAGTGAGTTAGTACCTGCTAGCCACCAAAGCTGCAACTACTAAGCAACTAACCAACCATAGATAACTGGTTTGGATCTAATAAACATTTTACATATCAGCCCAATAGCTACAATTAGTTGACTTACATTTAAACTGGAAATTTGCCCCTGAAGTAGCTGCTGGTGCTCCTGATCACATCTGTTTGAAAATACCGCGCTGCATTCTGGGAAATTCTTGACCAAGAGAAGGCAACAAGGCACCTCTCGTGTATCCTTGCTCAATTAGCTAAATGGCTAACAAACGGAGGACAGATGCCTTGGAAGCACATGAACATTGGAACCGATTGGAACATGCCTTGGCGGTTCCTGATGACGTTTCTCCTAGGCAACCGGGGCGGGACCAAGGCATCAAGGCGAGGTTCCTTGAGATTGAGAAACACCCTAACTGCTGAAATGTCTCCTCAGCCTTCATTAGTGTCTACAGGAGCGGTTCATCACTAAATAAGAAGAGTTTTACTTTTATGAACGGACACTAGGGGGTGCTAGAAACAAGACAAAACTGCATTGTATCCCTTTAATTCTTTTGGGTTTTTTTTATTGTTTTATGCTTTTATTTGACCATAATGTTACTTTTACATTGTTTTTATGTGTCTGCATTATGTACAGCAGCTTGGGCCTCCTTGACCGGGGGCAGTAAGGGGCTTTATAAATAAACAATTCAAGTCAAACAATTCAATTATGAAGAAAAGCACAAAACCTTACCACTCTGATCACATTCAGACTCATTAGAAGGGTGGACATCTGTTTGAATCCGCTCTACAGACAGACGAAACTTTAAAAGACAGGGACTGTTGTTCACTAGAGGAATCTCCACCTTTCTACAGCTTCCATATAAAACATCCCCCACATCCACGACGGCTTTCTCCGCCTGGGAAGGAAACAAACACTCTGATACAACACTCACTTTTATTTAGGAGTGAAAAAACTTCTAAACTGAGTGTAAGTGTGACGGTCCCACCTCTAAGAAGCCCGTTGCACCTGTTCCAACAACCTCAAGGGTGAGGTTCCACTTTTTCGATCCATCGCTCTGGATTGGCCAGAAGTTGAGCGTAGGTTGGAGCATGTAGGATTCCTCTGCCTGAGGACTGAAGGTCCACATCTGGACCTGTAATAAAAGTTTTTTTTAACTGATCTGCACTAATGTTCCACACAAATGCACATATGCATAAGTCTCTCACTGAGGTTTCATTAGGATGCAGTTCACCAGCATCTGGTTTGACACAGATAAACCTCTGGTCTTCTTCTGGAACATTCCACTCAAACCTATCATGCAGATCGATCAAAAGAGAGTGATGTAGAGCGAAGTCCAGACTACAAACAAGAAAGGAGAAGGATTAAACCAGTATGATAACAAATAAATCAACCAACTGTATAGGCAGGAAACTGAGGTTCCTAATGTGATGGGTGCACTGGGAGGTGGAGCCCACAGCTGTTGGGTGGAAACACAAACTGCTGCCACTTTCCAGGGACACGCATGGCTTTTCAGCCACACTTAATATCGTTAGCTCCTAAAAAAGACAGATTACAGATTAACAACAACTAAATTCCTCTGCGTTCCGGGTCCTCGTGGAGGGCAGTACCTTTGAGAATTCAGCTGCATTAAGCTGCAGCACTAAGTTGAACCCCTGTTTGGGACTGTCCTCTGTGGGATTTACTCTGATGGTGATGATCTGGTGATCCCCTGGTTGGATCAAACCACAGCCTGGCAGCATGGACAGAGAGTCTCTCCAAGCGTTTGAGGTGTGGTTTAGGCAGAAGGTGAGTGGACAGGTGCTGTTGTTCTGCAGTAGAACAGTCTGACAGGTCATAACCCCCAAGGTAGGAAAAACCTAACATCAACAAAAGGATTAAAAGAGTAATCGATCACAAAATGTTTAACTAATCTAACAAAAATGATCATTTTTAGTATTTTATTACCACTTGAGGTGGGTTCAAAGAGCAGCTTGGGTCGAAATGTTTCTTTCCTTGCTGAAATGAATGACCGATGACTCTGACAGTCAAGCACAAAGGCGGATGCAGCCCATCAGGACTGTCCTGCATCGTCAAGAAAGGAACAAACACAGTTGGTAAACTTCACACTGTTTGGTTAGTTTGAGAAATATTATAAAAATGTGCTACTTCTTGAGGGGTAAAGATCAAAACTACCTGTTGGTACACAAAGCACTCGAGTTGTCCTCCATGCAGGGTATCAAGCTGTTTGGGGTCATAAGTCACTTTGAACGTGTTTGATGTCGGTGAGTCCAGATCAAACGATGACGGAGTCACCGAGAAGGGAGAATCTTCAGCGATAGTCCAAACCAACCTTCAACAAAAACACAAACAATATGAAAAACCATGTATTTTGTTCTGTATCACATAAACAAAGACTAACTGATAAAGGTACAGTTACCTAAGTTTCCCTCCACCGTGGTTCCTAATGGTAACATACTGAACGAACTCTGATGCAGAAATTGAAAGGGGCATCATTTTGTGGTTAAACAGCAGTTCACATGGCACCACTGATACACATGGAGATGATGAAGATGAAGAAGAGCTTGAGGAGAATGAATCTACGCATCCTGGGCTGACTTGATAAATTTCCTCCATGGGTGTGGTCAGAATGACCGGGTTTTGGTTTGACTGATAAAAAATAAACAGAGAAATGTTCAGAGTCATTCTTAAATACAGCTTGTGTTAGCATTAGCCTGAACGTTATCCAAAGTTTTACCCATTTATTAGGTCTGAAATACATTTTGGACATAAAATTACCTCCGGCGTGGGTAAGGGCACCTCCTGCTGGTCCAGCTGCGTATTTACATCTTGCTGCAAGTCATTATCAGAGAATAGGCACTTCTGTATGTAGCTGTAGTGACTCTTGTAGTGAACCAAGTGCTCAGGTTTTAGTATTTGTGGCTGCTGGAGCTCTGAGTGACATGTTCCAATTAAATCCAGAAACACCGGATCCTGAAAAGATGATAGAGTACGTTTTTAGGAAGTCTTTCTCATCTTTCTTTGCACTTCGTGTGACTTTACCCTTCATACCGTGTGCAGGAGGAGACATGTCACTCTTCTGTAGTGTGCTAGTGGTTGTGTGGGTCTATAGACTGCTGTCAGTTTGATGTGGCTATGTGGAGCCACAAAGCCACTTGCAGGAACTATACTAAATAAACTGTTCCCACTATCAATGTCCCATTGGTAGATGGCCTCAGCAGGAGAAGAATTAACCAGTTTCACTGTCTGCACCGCTGATCCGCATTCTTTAACACACCCAAAGTCCAAAAGCGAGGATGAGAGTGAAACGTTGGGACCTGAAGGCAAGAATAGTTTTTTATTATTATTCAAATGATCTAACTTCTTGTTCTAAAACACATTTTCCCAAATGAAAAATGTTAGTGAGTGTACTGTATCTGAATTTACGAAGATAAAAAGAAAAATTCTCACCTATACATTTGCCTTTAAGTGTGAGCTGAGGATTGTTGATTGACCCATCGTATTTTAGAGACAAGTACTCAACAGAGACAGTGTCCACCATGATGGGAGAATACGTGACTGAAGCCTGGAAGGACCCACCAGGTGGTAGTTTACCTCTGGTGACATCACAGTAGAACTCTGATGCAAACATGGCGACACCAGGCAGCGGTGACAGGGAAAAAGACACGTTTACCTAGATGGGAAGAACGAAAAAGAAGATGTGAGAGAAACCAGTCAGCGGTGTGTGTGTGTGTGTGTGTACTACTCACAGAGGAAGGGTTAAAGATGTCAAAGTGTTTACTTAAACTCTGGCCGACAGCCACAGACCCAAAGTGTAACTCTGAAAGGCAATTTTCCTCCTTTTTGCTGTCGGGAATTTTTAACTGAAGATGAGGATATTTTCCTGGGGAAAGAAAAAAAAAGATTTTGATTGTTGAAAACAAATCTGAAATCCATTCCACGTAATTTTCTGACGTTTCCATTTCTTTAGTGGAGAAAAAGAATCCTGCATAATTTATGATATGTTGAAATTGAAAGTTTCCACATCACACTGATAATGATCCTCTCCAATAGAGGTGCCAAAAAAAATCAATTCACGTCTGAATCGAGATTCTTATTTATAAACAGTCTGAATTGATTAAAAATTTTCAAGTTGCGTTACTTGAGAAGGCATTTTCCAAACATTTCCTAGCTTACTCGCTGCTCGTACTGTTTGTCCGTTAAGGGCTTCCATACTGTATCATTCTAGTAAGTGATGCGTGGACTTCCAGTGCAACCCACTCCTTCACCACACTCACGGCTCACTACATCCCATGATGCAATGCGAAAAACATAAATTTTGACGTCACAAAAGATCCTCCTATAGGGTGACCCCACCAGGAAAAGTGACGTTTGAGCAGGGTTGATGGTTAATCCCTTGGACGCTAAACCAACAACAGCCTTCCTCGTCGCGAATCAAGATGGGTGAGTCCATGAATGTTAAGTGACAGTGTGACGTATCTGTCAGGATTTTCTAATCCTAGAGTTTCACCGTCGATTTTCTCTAAGAAGCTAATGCAGGAGATAGGTGTAGGAGACTATTTTCATGTTCAGCCTGCATGAAAAACTCAGAGTGACCGATTATAATCAGAAATAATTATTAAAAAAAAATTTTTTCAGAGTTCCACACCTTAAATGCTGTGGTTTATAGACAGCTGTAGCTAAGATAATTTCTTCTAATGCTCCAGTTCTGTCTCAGCTGTACCTTCTCCTTGTAGATGTACAGTACAGCTATGAGACGTTTCCTCTTCATCTCCAAATGTGCAGCAGGCCTGCTGCTGGTACACCTGTGCCTCTTGTGGGCGGAACATCGCTCTGATGCAACACTCCTGCTCAGGCTGCAGCAGGCCTCGTTCTGGGCTCAGATGAAACGGTTCTGCACAATCCCATTCGAAAAACGTCTGGAAATTCCTACGAGAGGGAAGATGATAAAAATACTTTAAAAAAATAGAAAAGTGTAGATAATTTAAGTAAAATGGGGCGTTGCTTTTTTAAAATCTGATGCATACAAATAATTACTAAACACTCTCAGAAATACCTGGCATTTTTTATCCGGAATTCGGTTTGTGAGGAGTGCTGAACAGCACAGAGCGGGAGTTTCACTGAGTCGGGAACCTCCAGCATATGGCAGGGGACGATGGCATGAAGCCATACCACATATCTGCTTTTTTCATCTTGAAACTCAACGCTGTCCTTATATTCACACTGTCACATGCAAACACACAACACATTTAACAAAGCACCTAACATTTAACAGGAAACAGTTAATTTTATGTTTGTGAGTCTGAATTATTTATTTTTCAACCGATTTTCAGAATGCTATTTCACTCTAAATTGGAATGGTTTACCATTTGTTGTGGTCCAAAGGTGATTGGAATAAAGAAAGTAGTCCCCGGGCTGATAAAGACTATCTGAGGAGTCGAGACAGAGAAATATTTGGACAATGGGGGTCTGCTAAGAAAAGAAAAACAGGATGTGTGATTTCATGTGAATTAAATGGCCCAACTTGGGACTGTGAGTGGATTTGTGATTCATAATAACCTAGTTTTCAGCTTCTTCAGCTTGTTATTGATGTTCTTTAACACCACCGTCTTGGTGAATTTTCTTCCAGGGCTCCAATTGTCCCATAAGAGCTCTGGGTTGGTTTCCAAACTCAAATCGCAGCTTTTTTGGTTTGAGGTTTGTTTCTGGTGCTGTCCATCCTGTCTGTTGTGAGCTCCTGTATCCTGCAATTTGAGGTTTTGCAGAAAAGCGAAATGAAATAAATGACCTGAATAAGCATTAAAAAGTTGTTAACTTGTAACATGATAAGTGGGTGTTTTGGGGTTTTTGTCATTATCATTTAGTATCGTTTTCCTGGTGGTTTGGTTGCTCTTGTGTTTGTCAGGTTTAGTTTTCACATTTCTAATTCATGTTAAGTCTACTGTCATGACCTGCTAATGTTTGAGGAGGATGAGAGGATGTGTATAGCTGTGCACAGGTGAGACAATCAGGCTCAGGTGAGCTGAATAAGGAGTGTCTGGGGAGCTGAGGAGGAAATAATTACACCCACATATCATGACATAGATATTTCAACTAAATACATAATTTTGTGAATATCACTTTGTAATATTTACGGAGCATCGTTCACTGTTAGCTTTATTTTTTATAACTTTGTATTCCTCACTCAAAGTGTCATTTAAACTTGAATAAAACCAAACGTATATAAGAGAGATTCGGGTCTTTTACTTTGACATTTTGTCCAGAGATGGAGCTTTTCCATTGATTTGCAGACTCCAAAGTGCCTGTACTCCTTGTTTCTGCCAACATGTCTGTGGGGCAAAAAACCTGTGGTAATATAACTTTAAAGAATACATAATGACTTCTTTATTAAACTTTTTAATGTCGAGGGTGTGTACATTTTTTCAATTAACACTGCAACAGAGAAGCTAGCTACCCTGTGTATGACTAACTTTAAGCTAGGCTACAGAACAGATGCTGTGGGTTCTTTTTTGTTTTGTTTTGTTTTTTTGGAGCAAACATCGATTTTAAAAAGTTACTTTTGAAATTAAACTGCACCTCACCTTCGACGAAGGATAATCAACACGTTAGCGAGCGCATTTTGTAGCAAAGAAATCATACAAACACTGCAGAAGACGCTCGGAGTTCGTCTACTAAGGCGTTTCCGTGGCAACAGGCTGTTGCTGCTTTATGTTGCTGGAGCCCAGAGAGGTTACGGTAGCCGATGAGAGACATTTCAATGAAGAGAATTTTTTATTTTACCAATAAACGGAAATAAAATAAAATGAAAACAAATACAATGAAAATGAAACAAAAAAATATTTTCACTCAAACCTAACGTCAGCTTTCTTACTTTTCTAGATAAAGGAAAATGTTCAACTCAGTCATAAAAGTAGAGCTTTATTTTGAAACTACTTGTATCTACATAAAATTAAAACATCACACTTTTACAGAAATATATTAAATTTTTTTATTACATAAACAACAAAGTAAAAAAATATCAGGGGACTGTTTACAATAAAATTAAAGTACTGTACACCATGTGTTGCCATGTATTTGCATGTGCAACTTTAATTAAACATTAAATTTAAATACAATGCAAAGCAAATTATAAAATATTATAGAACAAAACTTTAGTAATTAAACATTTAAATTATTACTTCATAGGAACTTTTTCTCTACTCTTAATTGGCCTAAATTATTATCTGGTATATCCCGTTTGGAAATAGTATAAAAACATTTGTAATTATTTTTATTACACAGTTATTTCCACATTTCCACACCACTCTTGTTCATAATTTTCATTCATAACTTTCAGCAAAAATAAATCAGTTCCTATGGTTTAAGTGCATTTATGGAACAAATAAAAAAATACATCTGGACTAATGATAGAAACATCTGGAATTGCTAACAACCTAACATACATTTCTTTTGACTTTGGGGGGAAAGTGGAGCACCCAGAAATGTGACAAATGCCCATATTGCATTGGCGGTTGTAGGGGTGGGCCCACAGGGGCATTGGCCTCTGCTGAAATCTAATTGGCCCGGTGAAGTGCCACTTTCCTGTCACAAATCTGTCCTTTGCAATGATCAGATTATGGGTGGATGCAATTCTAAGTCCAAACACTAGTGGCGCTAATGACCCGAATGGGAATTTGGATGCTGAACTGATACTTGGCACCTCTATAAATATTGTGGCCTCTTGATGGCCCCATGCTCAGAAAAATCCTAGATCATGTGGAGGTCATGGATTTGGATTCCAAAAGAAAAAAAATGGAATAAAAAGAAATTAAAACCACATTCAATAAGTCCTGTTTTTTGTTGTTGTTTGTTTTTCGGAAGCCTCCTCTAAACTTTTTCTCCAAGTAAGAAGTTTACATTCCCATCTGTAAGCTCTGTGAAACCAGTAGAATCCAAGGAGGCCTCCTTCAGCTCTTTCATCTCTTCTTTTTCACACTCATCCTCCCCTTCTATGTCATCTTCATCCTCCAGGCTGGAGCTGACAGAGCCATCGTGACGTTTGATTCTCTGTGCATCCACCCTACCCTCCGTCAAGGAGGATGCAGGTACCTGTTCCTTGGTTTTAAAGCTTCTCTTCCACTTCATACGTCTGTTCTGGAACCAGATCTTCACCTTAACACAACAAGAAAAAGTTTAAACGTGCATTCTCTTTCTGGTAAAGTTTTTGACTGATGTGCGAAAAGCATAGACCCTAACCTGAGTTTCTGTCAGCATGAGAGAGGTGGCCACCTCAAAGCGTTTTGGCCTGGACAGGTACTTGTTGAGCTTGAACTGGTTTTCCAGTTCCAGCAGTTGCTGACTGGTGAAAGCCGTCCTTGGTCTCCGACACTTCCCCAGCAGAGCTGTCTGCCCTGGTGATAAGAGGGAAATTATATATCATTTTTAAATTAAAAATACCCCAATTTAATCACCTTTTTAAAAACAAGTGAGAAAAACATCATATGGGGGGGGGGGGGGGGGGGGGGGGGGGGGGGGGGGGCTGCTTGTTTGGATAAATGTGTCCCTTTATCACATTGATTGCCTTGCAAAGAAGGTAATAAATTATATAAGAGCTCCATTACCTTAATGAAAATCATGTGATTATTACCAAGTTGTTGTAAATCTTTATCAGGTGTTACCTGCATTATAAATGTTATATTTGTATTTATATAAGGATTCTTAATTAACAGCATATCGAAGTCATGGTCCTATAACCTGGAAAGTTTTTACATATTAAAACAAAATAACTTTATTATTATTATTATTATTATTATTATTATTATTATTATTAATAATAATAATAATAATAATAATAATAATAATAATAATAATAACAATGGTAATAATAATAATAATAATAATAATAATAATAATAATAATAATAATAATAATGATGGTAATAATAATAATGATGGTAATAATAATAATGATGGTAATAATAATAATAATAATAATAATAATAATAATAATAATAATAATAATAATAATAATAATAATAATAAAGTCTTTTATTTTGTAAACTACTCACCGCCAAGTTCTCCGACTCTGGGCATCACTATCCCTGCTCTGATCCATGGCTCCAGGGCTCCCCCCTTCATCTCCTCTGGATACGGCTGGACCAGCTGCGCAAAGCCGGGAAACATGAAGGCAGGATGCTGGCCTCCGAGGGTCGCCAGCGGATACATGGAGCCCGGGTGCATTCTGAAAAGACCTTGGTGCAGAGCTGAGAGCCCTGGCTGGGGCAGGCTGAGGAGATGGGGTTTAGACAGGAACTCTGGTCGGCCTGAAGAGGAGTTTGGAAGAGAGGAATGAGACTCTGAGTTATTATCAGGATCTCTGCAGTAAAACAGTCCCGGAGAGCTGCTGTCGCTGTCCGTCCTCCTCTCCGCGTCATGCGCCAGGAGCGCGTCAATCCGAAAGTTTTGGGACTTCTCCACTGACGCTGTCATTTTGCTCCCTTATATTTTGAATTCTAACCTTAAACAACAGAAATAAAACTTCTTCAACTGGAGACTAAACTAATTTCTCAAGAAAACGACTCAGACCGTTTTCTTTCCTCCAAATGTGAACGGAATCTCCTCTTTCTGACCAATTTCACTTAAACCTTGTGCGTAAAAAACCCTCCTGCCCACCCAGCAGTGAAATGAAAACCTACGGACACAATAGGGCCATAAAAGCTGCTCCACTGTGATTGGCCAGAGCCCTGCAGGCTCAGGACACTCAAACTCTCCTTTATTATCTGATCATCTCCAAACAGAATGCAGACTTTTCACTTCACTCCTGAAATGCTTTAATAATTCTATAAATATTATAAAATGTATTGCTTTATATTGCATTTATTGTCAGAGAAAACAAATGTGGATCATTTTGTTTTGGTCCTTTTATTTATGTATGATCACTTTTCTCTTTACACTGGTTTAATAATATAATAATTCACATTAATTTTGCATTTTCAGCTTCATTTTCTCACAAACACTCCTGTCACACCCACATGTTATATTGCACTCTCAGCTTGTGATGCATGCAAACACTCTTGAAACATATATTGCTGTAATTGCCTGACTCTTGATGACAAATTTAATCATTTCACATCTAATTCCTCGTTAAACTTTATTGCTTACAGGCTGACAGAAACACAGCAGCTCTTATCAGCGGCTGCTGCTGATTACCGGTCATCACCACACCACGGAGCAGATAGAAGAGCAGTAATTGGACACAAAACAAACTTACTTTCTCTCCTGGAAGACCAGAACAGGCTGAGCAAAACCTACTGGTTGCTTCTTCTAACCAAAAACACGTGAACAAAAGTATCGAGCGTGAAGTTTTTTCATTAGATTTGATTTAATATTTTAAATAAAGTCATTAAATTGCACTTAATGGCCACATGTGTAAACGTACACCTCCTGCTGTCATCTGTGGTGATTTCCTGCTGGATTTTACAGAAGTGATAAGAGGAGGTCGTATACCTGGGAAAACAAACCTTCTCATGTCAAAGACAAACATGGCAACACCTGCTCAGCTGCCCCCCATAAACTAAACAACCAAGGTGCTTAGGGTTGAAAATGTGTGCCGGCATGTGCAGCTGCAGCTGCAGAGGAAAGTTTTAAATCAAACCCAATTTGATGTTGACAGTAGATTCCTTTGAGTTGCAGCGTGGAGATGCTATTTCATTTGCACAAACTGATAAAGTGTCTGAATAAAGACTTTATAATATGTAAACAAAGTATGATCAGGTAACCTGTGCACATGAAATTTAAAAGATTGCATTCATAATTCAAGTCTCGGCCACTTTATTGGGTACACCTGTCCAACTGCTCGTTATCACAAATGACTAATTAGCCAATTACATGGTGGCAACTCAATGCATTTAGGCATGTTGACATGGTCAAGATGAGCTTCAGAACGGGGAAGAAAGGTGATTTAAGTGACTTTGAACGTGGCATGGTTGTTGGTGCCAGACGGGCTGGTCTGAGTATTTCAGAAACTGCTGATCTTCTGGGATCGTCACGCACAACCATCTCTAGGGTTTACAGAGAACGGTCCCAAAAAGGGAAAACATCCAGTGAGTGGCAGTTCTGTGGGTGAAAATGCCTTGTTGATGCCAGAGGTCAGAGGAGAATGGCCAGACTGGTTGGAGCTGATAGAAAGGCAACAGTAACTCAAATAACCACTCGTTACAGCCAAGGTCTGCAGAAGAGCATCTCTGAACACACAACACGTGGAACCTTGAGGCAGATGGGCTACAGCAGCAGAAGACCACACCGGGTGCCACTCCTGTCAGCTAAGAACAGGAAACTGAGGCTACAATTCACACAGGCTCACCAAAACTGGACAATAGAAGATTGGAAAAATGTTGCCTGGTCTGATGAGTCTCCATTTCTGCTGCAACATTCAGATGGTAGGGTCAGAATTTGGCGCCAACATCATGAAAGCATGGATCCATCCTGCCTTGTATCAACGGTTCAGGCTGGTGGTGGTGGTGTACTGGTGTGGGGGACATTTTCTTGGCACACTTTGGGCCCCTTAGTACTAATTGATCATCGTTGCAACGCCACAGCCTACCTGAGTATTGTTGCTGACCATGTCCATCCCTTTATGACCACAGTGGACCCATCTTCTGATGCTACTTCCAGCAGGATAATGCTCCATGTCATAAAGCTGGAATCATCTCAGACTGGTTTCTTGAACATGACAATGAGTTCACTGGACTCAAATGGCCTCCACAGTCACCAGATCTCAATCCAATAGAGCACCTTTGGGATGTGGTGGAACGGGAGATTCTCATCATGGATGTGCAGCCGACAAACCTGCAGCAACTGTGTGATGCTATCATGTCAATATGGACCAGAATCTCTGAGGAATGTTTCCTTGTTGAATCTATGCCACGAAGGATTAAGGCAGTTCTGAAGGCAAAAGGGGGTCCAACCCGGTACAAGCAAGGTGTACCTAATAAAGTGGTTAGTGAGTGTGTATTACATTGTTTTAATGTTTTGGTATTAGCAGGCGAGGCAGCGAGCTAAGAAATTATGTTTTTATTATAAATAATGAATTTATGTGATAAAGACATTAAAACACATCCCTTTAGAAAGAACATTTAAGCTGTTATTTGTGCAATTCAGAGCTAAAAAGCAGTTTTATTTTGAAATTTATTTAGTTGTTTGGATTAAAATTTTCATTTTATTTAGCTTTTCGGTTAGAAAAAGACATTCCTCTGCTCATCTTTGCCCTTGAACTATTCACGTCTTTCACACACAAACAAAGGCAGGGTTAGCCCCGTGGGCGATGATGTCAAACCTCTGCAGCTCACTGGCAAAAAGGCCTCGTCTATTCTTCACAAATAAAAGCACAGAGAGGAACAAATCTTATTGCATTTTAATGTGAAAAGTATGTTTTTTTAGAATTATATTGATTCCAATGACAGTTAAAATGAAAAAAAAGAGAATTTTTTAATTTTGCTTTCTTTGTTTTTTGTTGTTGACTGATTCAGATTTTACAACTTGTTGAAATTCACACAACTTTTAAAAGTTAAAATTTGTGCTAAAATAACAGAATTTATTTTGCAAATGTATAATTATAAATAAAACGTGCAGTTTAAGATCAGTGTGACATTTGAGTAACTCTTCTGAAAAGAAAAGGAAGTTTTTCTCAAATTAAACGATCTAATTAAACTAAAAATGACCAAGTATCCTAGGAGACATCAGGTCAAGTGGAGAACCTCCACACATTTCCTAACAAATCCAGCAAAATAAAGCCCGTTGTTCTCCTGCTGTCTGCGTCTTTCTGCACCTTATTGTCTAATATCTGCTTTTGGTTCCCATTGTTTGGCTTGTCACATGTCCGTTTAGCTCTGATTGGCCTAATGGACCCCAGGGGAATAGGACACTTCCTGGTTGAGCAGGGGTGGAAGGTTCAACTTGGTTTAAAATGACTTGATTAATGACGATCATCACAGCCGGGACTGGGTGATAATGAGGGGGACAAGGGAGTAGCAGGAGGAGAGGGGGAGGGAGCTGAGATTGGACAAGTGCAAAGTAGAAGGAGGCAGAAGAGGATGGGGGGGGCACTAATTAGTCCTAAACAGGAGTTTGTGAATGAGAGGAGGAGGCAGACACACGTAGAGCTGGTTAACACAAAGAGATGGGTAGTCACAGGGCAGAGGAGGAGTGGCTGCAGAGAGTAGTTAGGCATCTGTTACTCTGTGGAACTCCAAAACTAATCATTTATCCAAATATATATAAAATCTGTCAGTGCAAGAGCAGAATTTTCACGTTGATAAGAAGAACTGTCCCATTTTTATTTAAACAACCATCAATGACAAGAGTTTAGCTCAACTGTAGGAAAATCGTCCCCCATCAGAGGAGAAGTGGCCAAACTAGCACTTGTAACGTTAAAACTGGAGCTACAAATAAAGCACTTGACTGCTGTGATTGCATCAGATGGGCGTGCAACAAAATCCCACAAGGACTCGGCTTCTTTTGGTTTCATTATTTAAAACAATACTAAAATGTGAAAGTCTCTTACGTGTATACATGTTCAGTTCTTTTATAGCAAATTTGTTTTTGTGTATTATAGAGACAGAAATATGTGTCTCAGGGTAAATAACAATTAAAAATGAACATTTTAAAAGTGCATGCTGCTTATTCAACTGGACATTTTGTGTTGTGTGTATATAACACACAAAAACCCTCAAAAAGAAACAAATGTTGTGATTTCCACTGATGAGAATGAAAAATAGAAAAGCACTGGAGCAAAATGACATCAGCGCTGAGTCGTTAGTTATGAGTTACTTCTTAAATGATTAAATTTGCACAACCTGGAGCATCATTTCCCCTTTTCCCCACTTCATTTTCTTCTTCTGTCACATGCAGTGTTGACAGTTCAATTAGCTTTGTGGCTTGTAGATACATAATCCATGTCTGTGGGATTTAAAGGGATACTTTGCAACTTTTTCATATTTTTAAATCATTTTCTTGAGCCAGTATGTGCTAAAATGACCCTTTACAGGGTTAATGAAAGGCCACCCAGCCCCTGTCGCCCACTGTGGCCAGAATATTCCACTTGCAACTTCACAGTTGCCGGTCCGGTCTGCTGGGACCATCGACTGTAGAAAAGAGGTTGGGACTTCGAAGAAAATTGAGCTGGCATACCTGGCGCTGCAGTCTGCTTCCAGCATGTTTCCTGCATGTTTTAGATCATGAACACAGCTGATTTGTTTGATTTAGTGATGAACCGCTCCTGTAGACACTGAAGTCTAAGGGAGGCTGAAGGCTGAGGAGACATTTCAGCAGTTAGATTAAGGTGTTAAAAAGACAAACACACAGCGAGGAGATAAGTTTCACTTTCGCTTTTGCCAACGAACACTAGGGGGTGCTAAAAACAAGCCAAAACTGACTAGTGTCCCTTTAATCTGGTCAGTGCATGTCTATGCATTCATATCTGAGTGTGTGTTTGTGTGAAAGTTCAAGGGTTACTGATGCATTCTACAGAGCATTTTCACATACATGTGTGTTTAGTGCTTTTAAATGATACTGAGACTTTTTCAAGTATTCATACATCTCAGTTATTATTAAAGGAGGAAAATCTACTCAAGCGGGGTAGAGAGATAATCAAAGGAATTAGCATAATTGGTTGTTTCAGCTCAGACGGGAGTGGAAGCATTAGAGGCGGAGCTGTTTGATATATGTCATGCTACATTGAAGATGTGATTTAATTTACCTAATTTTGCCCCTTTTCCTTGTGCATCACTCATTCCCTTGCAACTCCAGCCCTTTTTTTGTGATCCTGCTGCAGATGCCACTTGCCTGATGGAAATCTGAAGAAAAGCAGTTATTGAATTGGTCAGCATCATCAGAAGTCATGAAACCAAACAAATTATTAAAGGTCAACTTCACTGACATTTTTTAAATTATTATTTCTGATTATAATAGGTCACTCTGAGTTTTTCATGCAGGCTAAATCTGAAAATTTTCTTCTACACCTATCTCCTACATTAGCTTCTGATAGAAAATAGATGGTGAATGCTAGGATTAGAAAATCCTGACAGATCTACGTCACACTGTCACTTAACATTCATGGACTCACCTATCTTGACTCACGACGGGGAAGGCTGTTGTTGGTTTAGCGTCCAGGAAGCAGCAGAGAACGTCTCTGCTAGTAGAAGCTAACCGTTAGCATTAGCAACTCCACCACACAGCAGAACTCCTCCAGGCTTGTGTTATTTGTGGAGATAAAACATCAACGTTGCAGAGCAAACAGAGTCAGTGGTAGAGTCGTGTTGCTGTTAGCCAATCAGAGGAGAGATGTCCAAATATCAGGAACTAATGCTGCGTTCACACCGGGCTTGACGTATGCGTCGCCAGCGTCAAGTTTCAATGTTAAGTCTATGGTAAGGCGCGTCAGAGCTGCTTCAACGTCCCTGCGTCGCTTTGTGAGCGTTGGGCGCGTCAAAGCTTGATACTTTTCACGCTTTTCAAGCTTTGATGCAAGCGTCAAAGCTTGCAACGCTTGCAACGCAAACGTCAAAGCAAGTTCAGCTAGCTGAACTTTTTGCGTCGCTTTACAAGCGTCAACCAATCAGAGCGCGAGTTGATACGCCACAGCAGAGCGAGGGAAGAAGGCGAATTCATTCAGCTATGGAGGACAAACTGATCGTAGCTGTTTGTAACCAGCATGAACTGTATGACCTGACCTGCTACGCCTACCGAGATCGGAATAAAAAGGACCTTGCTTGGAGGAAGGTTGCTGGAGAACGTGGCGTGTCGGGTGAGTGTTTTTTCAACGTTAACGATCCGCCATTGTTACAAACATCCGGCAACAGAGAGCTGCGCACGCGCTCTTTCCTCCCTTCCCCTCCCCGTGGGGCTGACGCAACCGTCAAAGCAAGCTGCGCCAACGCAAGCTGCGTCAACGTCAAAAATATATAGGCGTCAAAACGCCACGAAGTATGCGTTGTTTGACGCATACGTCAAGCCCGGTGTGAACGCAGCATAAGACTCCAAATCCCGTCGTCTGAAGCTCCTCCAGCTGAATTCTACATCTTCACACAGGCGCACCAGAGCTTTTTTTCCCTAGAGTACAACTTACAAGGCATTCATTCCTACTAGAGACCACTGCAAATGTATTAGAAATGTGTGTAATGTTTTTCCGGAAGAATTATTTATTTTTTTAAATTGGTGGCTTTTGTTAAAGGTTTAGTAAGTGGGCAGTAGGCCAGCTAAGTGTAATGCTGATTGGATTGGATGAGTGGAATCAAAGCTGAAAGAGAAAGTTACAGCCAAGAGTCAATTTGTTGATTGTGAAGTGGTGTTTTGTGGAGTCATTAGAAACGGTCATTATCTCACAACAGAAAGCACTCAGCAGGATTTATTTGAAGAATCAAGATGTGAAATCCTAAGACTTCTTATTTTATTTCATTTTTTAAAGCAACTTAACTTCTTTTCTTCTTGTCTCGGTTGGAAACGAGAAAGCCCCCCCGCCTAATGTCTGTAAATGAGCACCTAATGATGTGTGTGCAGCTATTTGCTTATCCTTATCATTTCCACAGCTGCTGTCGCTCACACTAAAGCCTCATGCTCAGAGCTAACAGACACATGTTTGAGGCTCAGCGAGCTTAGAGATAGTGAGGATTAATCACTTTACTTGCTAACACTTTTACAACGCAAGTGTTCACATGAAACACGCTGATCCACACTGCAAAGTAACATTTGTCATCATCAGGGCAACCTTTACGTTTATGATTGAAACAGCTGCAGAACTGTGCACTTTCCCATCAACGTTATGTTTAGGGTTTTCCACGTAGGCCTCATTGTTTTTTAGAATGCTGTAACGTGTATATGAACAGACTTTTTATTGTATACATTTTTCTTTATCATGCAAGACTCACCTCTTGCATCCTTTTGTGCTGCCATGTGGGTCTCTACAGCCTCTGTTAGAACTCCAAATGTGAAAAAACATGCCCATACATTTTCTGTCAGTGTTTGGTTTTAGGAATTATGTGCCTAAAATGAGCCATTTCAAAAAGTTCTCATTTGTGATGTCACAAACGGGGAAATTAGAATAAAATCACCTTTCATGTGCAAGAGAGAGCTGCTGCTGGACAGCCTTTTCCAGATATCGGAGCTTCTCAGGTTATAGTAGCCTGAGTGGGGGATGGGTGGGCATGGCCTGCTCCAGCTTGTGTTCCCAGTAACAGAAGAAGAAACAATCTTTTATATAGCGCCTCTCAAGACAAAAATCACGAGACGCTTCACAAGAACAAAAAATTAAAAATAAAAAAATTGTAAAGAAGTTAAAAAATAAAAAAATGCTTAAAAAATATCATAAAAAATTAGAAATGTAAAAATTGTGATTAAAAAAATGTGAGGAAAGGGAAAAAGAAAATGAATAAGAAAAGGGTAGTCAGTGGATCCCGGGAAAAACAGAAATGGTAGAAAGATCACAAAGAAGAGAAGGTAGTAAAGAATAGTGGCCAATTTCTTAAATCAATTTGATTCCAATCCATAAGGCTCTGAATCGATTAATTACGATTCAATTCGATTGAATTCAATTCAATTCAGTCTGGTCTTAAATATTAATAATTTTTGGATAGGATCATATAGCATTGTCGCTACTGCGTGTTTCTCTTGATATGTGCATTTAGTTTTATGTGCATTCTTTTCATTTAGCAGCTTTTTTGTTGGAATTGGGTGTTGCTTAGGTTGAAAATTACGTTTCTATCGTTTAGACGAGCTTTTTCCCGTTAGATGTGCAGTTTTTATATATTGGTACACATTAAGCATGTTTTTGGAACAAATTTGTACCCGGAAGTGCCTGCAGATCCGGTCCCAGGTCCGTCTGGTTCAAAGGGAAAAAAAAATCTATCTTGAATTAATCGATTTTGCAAAATCTATATGAAATCAATCCAATATCGATTAAATCGATTTTTTTTACCCAGCCCTAGTAAAGAAGAATCAACCAAAGGTCATGCAAAAGCCAGCCTGAACAGGTTAGTTCGCTGATCCCAGGCTCAGCGGGAGAGAGATAGAGCCCTGAAACGACTCGTTCCGGAAGGTACTTAAATCGTCAAGAATAAAATTGCTGAAATTGATTTATATGAGAGGGATTAAGTGCAAAAAATTTGAAAAACATGTTTTTTATCGACCTTAGTACTATTATAACTTGATGAAAAATGTCAAAACATGTCTCATTTACCTTATAAAATGAGAGAAAATGAAGTACAGCAAGTTTTTGTACACAAATAGTCATACGTGCAGTGTTTGCCTTGCATATTCTGATGCTCCATTCATGGTCAGCTATCCACAGATGGTGCAGCAGAAGTTCGTTCACCCCCCCTCCCTTCGTTCGTGTCTATTGATGTGATAATGGGTACAAATTGATATAGCCGTTGAGTGTGCTGGTGACACAAGGGTGAGCAAGGATACAAACTCTCCACCACCCAGCAGCACTCATTAATCAGATCTCCTCCAGCCCCCGTCTCTCCCTTCAGACTTCCCACTGCCAGAGGCACAAGTGTAATCCATTGTGTCTGTTCCAATCTAGGCGTGTTTCTCGCTGTCTGACTTTACTTTTACCTTATTTTGTCTGTGCTGGTCTCAGCAGCAGCAGCAGTCGCTTCACCTTAAGCAAAAACAGATATTTGTAAAGTGATAAGGAATAAAGAGGAAAACCAGAAGAAAATACCATCAGAGACAAATTTATCAGATCTTTGCTTTTTGCTTCAACAGCAAAGATTTAAGCCAAAACAATCAGTGATCCTAAACTGCCTTACTCGATAATTAAATCAGCCTTAACGGGATGACAGCTCGACACAGTCAATATGGTTAACTGGTTTCTGACGGACACGATAAGCCTGTTATGACTGTGGGGGAAAATTTTTTATTTTTTTAATTATTGGAAATATAAAAACGGAAATATGTTTTTCACCCTAGACAAACTAATGCCTCTGACAGAACGTGTTCTTTACAAAACATAACATGTGATCCAATGTGAAGAACACGTGTACCAATATGTGTTTTCACATGTTCACATGTAATCCCAAGGGCTTCACATGTGAACGTCCATAGGTTTCACACTTTATTACCAAGAAAATGTTGCAAATGTTGCAAATTCAAATGAGAAAAGTGTTTCTCATACATTTTCATCTTTTCACGTGTTAAAGCGACTGTCCGGAGTTTTCCCCTTTCAGGAATTATGTATGAGTTTTCAGAAATCCGTAAAAGTGATTGTCTTATCATGTACTGTGATATAATGTAAGCAATATGGTTTTTTTTTTGTGCTAAGCCCGCCCCCTGCCCCGTAAAATTCAGTGCAATATGAACTGAGCGCCGACCAGAACTAAATTGTTTTGCCTGATATTAGAAATGTAAACATGCCTCTTATGCCCGAGAGAGAGATTTGATTTTACGACAGTGACGTTACGCAGCAAGCCTCTAGAGGGCGACAGAGAGCATATAACTGCAAAGTTCAGGAATGTGGCTTTAATATGGATATATTGAACTTTAGTCTTAGTAACAATATGTCAAGAACTTAAAGAAGCCCGTTTTGTTTGTCCAGAGTTTCAAAATAAGAATTATTCTGAAGTTTATTATGTTTGAAACTGAAAAAATAAAGTGCAGTCACAATTTATAGCTTTGTGTTTTAGCTAGAGGTCAACAGATATTGTTTCTTCTATTGCCGATACGTAGAGGTCATGGGTCAGCCGATGGCCGATATGTGCTGTGGATTTTTGGGCCAATTTTCATGGCTGATATCTAGGCGTTTCCACCTTACTTTCATGCTAAAATGTCACTAACAACATCAGTTGATGCGCAACATTTCTGAAGCTGAATCAGTTTTTGAACACTGAATTTAACCAGCTGTTAAATCTTAATTTTGTGCACTGCTCAGTGTTAAAATCAGACATCTAACTAAAGTTAATCAAACCAATCAGTAAACTGAGCAAGTATTAAATATTCAAAAGAATTTTTTGTTGAAAATAATTTTAGAGCATTAATTAAAGCTGATGTTTTTCTTGAATGTGAAAATACATTTAAATTAAACTCTGCAGCAGCACCGAGCTGCCCGGGGATGTGCCTGACTTTAAATCAGCTTTACTAAGGAGGTATATTGGCCGATGCGATACATAAAAAATGATAAAAATCGTCCCGATACATCAGCCGATCAACATATTGGTCTACCCCTAGTTCCAGCCAGCATGCTTGTTGAAACAGTAACGTTAAAACTCGCTCCAAGCAAGAAAAATAAAAGTTAAAGAGAATCACTCATCTTACTGAGAAGGTTGTTGATTTAGGTTAAAAATCATCAAAAGCTCTTTGGGCTCTTGATTTGGAATCCAAGCAATAAATGTAATCATTTATTTATTTATTTGGTTAGTTTTTAATCGTGTGTAAATGAGCACCTTCACTGAACTCTTGGGTTTTTAGTTCAGATCACCACATTTCCATTTTGTTAATCTTCCAGCAACTTTATGGATTTTCTTTGATTCTACAAAACGTTTCATTAAATGATTAATCACTCCACTTTTAGATGATCTTAAAAGAGAAGTAAGATGTAATCCTGGGGGAGTTGACTTTAAAATGAACTTTAATGAAATCTCCTTTTGAATTTTAGCTCATTTAAACCTGCTACAGTTTAACATCTCCAAGGGTAATTAATGTCTTCTTCCAAAGTAAAGTTTTATTGGCCTCTAGTGTCTGTTAGGATTTATTACAGCTTCATTCCAGTGTGTAGTTGTGCATCAAACAGAATAAATAATGAAATAAATCTGAAAGTTCTCAGTCATAGCAAAAATACTAAAAAGAAACTGAATTCAAGAAGAATGAGTATTTGTTTGTTTATTTATTTTTGACATTAAGAAAAACATTGAGCTTTAGACAAAATGTAGTTCAAAACTGTCAGTAGGAGTCCTGTTATTTATCCAGCATGCAGAAAATATGTACCTACTGTCAGCTTCTCCATTTGCATCCACAGATATTCACATTTAAATGCCAGTGGCGCCCCCAAGGAGTGGTTAGGGGTGGCCAAGCCCCCGTTACTAAACACCTGGAGAGATCTCCCCCACTTTAAAGGGTGAGTCACACCATGGGTGGAGACTTAATTCACCCATCCTGTTAGAAAAATGCTTCTAAAGGCGTCGCCAGGTGGACCGAGAGAGCAGCACTGAGGCAGTGATTGACAACCCACCTTTATAAAAAATTCAGGTATTCTGTTAAATACATGCAAAATGTGAGCTGTTGACCATCCATCCATCCATCCATCCATCATCTATGCCCACCTATCCTTGCAGGGTGCAGCCTGTCTCCAGTAGTCTTTGGGCAAACAGGTGAGGTACACCCTGGACAGGTTGCCAATCTGTCGCAGGGCAACACAGAGACACACTGGACACGTTGACAGTTTATTTACATTATATAACAAATGTTTGTTTCCTTTCTGCAGCAAACTCAGCTCTATAATTAATACGTATCAATGAAATTTTTTTGTTCCTTCATCCTGAACGTCTCAGTGACATCAGGAATTGCTGCAGAAACAATGACTCAGAATTTAACCACATAGCCCAGGAATGATTACTAGAAGCTTTAAACGTGTCATAAAATCACTTAATTGTAAGTAATGAATTGTAGCTACATTAAATACATTTTTGTATAAATTGTATTAAGTGCCTGCAGCTTTCCATCAACCATGTAATGTTATGGTTGATCCAGAAGATGTCACCAGAGACTACTCAGTCACTAAAAATCACAGGACACTGATCACCACCTTTGGAGGAGCACAAGTCTTTTTCCATTACATATGGATTATATAAGTACCACAATTAGTGTTGCGCAAATCCTTTTTAATAAAACTTAAATACCTCCAGAACCCGTCCTCCTGGATTCATTTGGATTTGCATGACCGTTGGTTACCTTCAGGCACTCTTATGAGATGGGACTATGCATTGTCCAATTCCTTTGTGATTCCACAGAGAGTTGGATAAAACCCACCAGGAGACTTGGACTCCGCCCTCGTTTCCCAGCCTGCAGAGTGGTGGGAACCGGGTACTGGGCAGCCCAAAACGGCCTGCTATTTTTACCCCTCTGTTCAATCAGAGGGCTGTTCCCTCGAGACCCGTTGCCGGCAGCTCTCCCAAAGCCGCGGAATTTAACCCTGGAACAGCCCCCCCTCAGATGTGATGGAAAACATCTGGCCAGCTGCTCGACTACACAGATTGGCTGTCCAGCCCCCAACGAGTCCAAACAACCCCCCTGTTGATGCTGATAAATAGTAATCAAGGTTTAATGGTGTAGGTTCCATTAAAACACCAAAACGCTGACACAGAAAGGCCACGAGCACTCGAAAACAAAAGTCCTTAAAGTCAAGAAAACCATTTACTGAGTTTTATTTAATTTAAAAAGAATACTTGTAAATGTTACAATGAGTTCTACTAAAACATTT
Source organism: Aphyosemion australe (assembly GCA_006937985.1). NCBI lineage: Eukaryota > Metazoa > Chordata > Actinopteri > Cyprinodontiformes > Nothobranchiidae > Aphyosemion > Aphyosemion australe. The sequence goes on along the minus strand of SSNS01000027.1, from coordinate 2,400,425 downwards.
CTATGTTCCGTCTCAACATTGAGGCACACAAGATCGCAGACGTCAACTCGCAGATTTACTCAGAGTTCAAATACAAAGCAGGGAACAAAGCTGGACCAATTCAGAGCCTTCATCCAGCCCGTCAACTCCCTCAGTGTTGTTTTACGTTAAAAACAGTTTATTCATTTACACACTCAAATTGCAAACCTCAACTCCACCAAATTTGGTTCCGTTAGCCCCTCACAGTCATCAGAAGTACAAAACTCTACCTGGACATCCAAATATGTCTTCTAGTCAACATGCAGGAAGAAAAATATCACTGATACTCAAATTTGGCTTCTGTGTAAATATACCTGATTTTTAAATAAAGTGTAAAAATCCCCCAAATTTCTTCAAACAAATCAAGATGCTAAAGTCACGTGCGCTGAATATTTGGTCTTTTCCCTTGTAAAGTATGTTTTCGATCATCGTGGGTCAAGCGTTACAATAACTCGAGCTGAAGTGGCAAAAATAGAACTTTTTCACAAACATGGAAATGAGGATAGCAGACCTTTAGTCCATGTCGTGGCTACAGCATACAGAGCCTATTTACAGCTTATGGCACAGGATGTGTAACCCATGCAGGTCTCACAACCATCCATCAGGGAAAAAAACATAACTGGGACAATATTGCACACAAAAATCTCACTTCCACCACTTTTTTCTTCTTTGTGAAGGAAACATCTGAAACTGATCAGGACATTGAATGCGCATCTTAATTACCTGAAATTTGATTTTGTCAGCAGCTTCTTAATTCACCCATGGTCATTTATAACTATTGTGTAGATGGAATTTTTAAAAATAGAATACAAACTGATTTTTAGAAATTTGCATTGATCACATACGTAAAAAATGGCCACTGGGTTATTAGATTTGTTATTCTAAAGATTTTTGGCTTTCGTTGTGAATAACGGCATTTGATTGATGATCACAAAGCAGTGACCTGTTTTAATGGCACATAGGAATGGATACAAACGTGTTTTAGAACAATCTTGCAAACTACATTTAACTTTCCCACAACTGCCCACTGTGCTTCAATAATAAAAAAATACAACATACAATCAGTTAAGTTCTCAGGTCGTCCTCAGTTTGGTACAGAGGTGAAAGCAAGTGCAGTTTTCAAGTTTGTCAGAGAACTAAATATGACAGGCTCAGCCCAAATCCCGTCAGAACTCGTCTCAAATTTTAAGCCATCTTGCTGAAGTTGGCGGCTTAATAGCAGACGAGTTTAAACCTTTAAAGGCTGGAGCTCTTCGAGAAGTTCTGATGACATTTTCTCTGCAAACCAACTTCCCAATTAGCAACACCACCACTGGTATACGAAAGTCTTTTGTGCACTGGTGTCACACCAAATTTCTGCGGCATGCAACCCACTTCGGGGCTTTCTTTGCCCAAAAATAACAAAAACGGTGGCACATTGTTGCAACTATAGTGATGCTGTAATAAAAATCAGATGAGAAGATCACAACAAGCCAAATAACTGCACGTGTTTTGGTTCCGGGGTGACACCAGTGCTGTGAAGTTTAAGTCCAGAGTGTTGGTGTTTGATTTCCCTGCAGACTGAGCAGTCGTGAACCTCAGCAGGAGCAGAGGGGAAGCAAGCGCTCTACGGCGTTGATGGCGTGGACGGTGTGTTGGGTACTGACACCTCCAACAGGCGGTTGTTTTTGCGTTTGCAGGATGCGTTGTTGCCATTCTTGGGGCTTCCTTGGATGAACTTCACGCACACTTTGTCATGTTTGAACTGCACCAGAAACCTGCAACACAGGAGACGTCAGCAAAAGCGTAAACCATGAAGGGACTCTCCAAGGAACTTTGATTCTTCTTACTCATCTGAGATGTCAACGATGATCTTCTCTTTGTCTGCATTTGTGGCGCCGACGCGGTGGAGTTTGGTGATTATTTCGATCAGGTGCTCACTGCTGAGCAAGAAGTCGCCTTTGACAGCTGAAGCTGAGCCCTGTCGGAGTAAAAATGGTAAATTATGCATCTCAGCCAAGCATTTACGTTGAGATTGGCAAAAACAATACCAAATCAATCCAAAAGAAGCGAGTCGAAACAGCTGAACTTACCTCTTTGAGTCTTAGAGCAAAGAAGCCGTCGGTTTGCGTGCTGACAGAAACGCTGGCGAGGTCCGTCAGGACGACGCTGGCCTTCACTTGCCCCGTTTTCTGGTCAGCCAGGACGACGCTCTTCTTAGTAAGCAGGAAAATTCGAGCTGAACCCTGCAACAGGAAGTAGAACGGACAGGATCAAACGTGGAACCTATAGCAAAATGAGCAGTGTTAATTCAACACTAATAGACAATTTCAACACTGAGCCAGATAACATATGGTCCCACCCTGTACAGTGTAAAAGTTACACTGATCTCAGTGTTAAATATTCAGTCAATTTTACACTCATTAGAGTTAAACTCAGTTATGGAGTAAACCCTCTTAAACTCTCACAATTGTTAAAATACTTTGACTCTATAAGATAAGTAACACTCAAAGTGTTATTTAAATATGACACTGCTATTTTTCAAGTGTTATTCTAACACTTGCTTTTGTAATGAAAATTTAACTCTTAAAGTGTTAATATTGTGGCAGCTGTCACAGCTAGCAGCCACACTGAAAAATGCCAGCTAACGCTTGCCTTACACACCATAGACATGAATACGTAGATGCCCCATTGGGCACTGGAGAGTGCAACAGCCATATTGGATGGGTCTCATTCTCCAAAGTCAATGAAGAGTGGGCAACTATACCCGTTTTTGTGCAGCCTACAGTTGCAACAACCGGTGTACTATTGAAAACAGATCACATGGGATTATTATTGACATTTCTAGTCTACCTGATGGGATTTTTTATTTTAATTTATTTTGTTTAATTATTTTTATATTTTAATTATCATGCCATACTATGTGTCTGATTTTGTGAAAAGGCTTGATAAAATGTGTTTTTTAGCTGGGTAAGCACCTTCCTCAGTAGAAATGAATGCACTGGGGGCGAAAGGAGACCCATCTAAGATGGCAGCCAGCCACTACGGGAGCTCCAATAGGCAGCCAGTCCAGGAGGCGTCTATGTATATATGTCTATGTTACACACTCCATGACTCCAGACAACCAATGAGAGTGGAACAAAAGGAGTTGAGTCCAGAGCATTTAGTGTGAACCCCCACTTTTATTCAACAACAGTTGAACGGCATAGTGGTCCCATTCCTGTGACCGAACTCCTCACTTATGGTGTCAACATGACACAACATATAACACCATATTTGCAACAGTAAACGGATGAAAGTGAAGTAGTAACTGAGAACACAACCCCCCCCCCCCCCCCCCCCCCCCCCACCATAAACATGCATAAACACCCTAAAATAGAACAAACTAACCAAAAACATGACTACCCACAATGCACCTCGCTCACTGCAGCTCCAAAAGTGGGCGGGGTCATTACTTTTTACACTGTTTTGGAGTAAGTTTTCATCAACACTGGATTTTAGAGTACTAGTAACTCCAAAAGAGTGAATTTTCTTGTGATAGTGTCGGGGGGTCCCACGTCTGTTTATCGCAATATACAGTTCTTGAGCTTCGGGTAGCCGCAGGATGTACTGACTGCGTGTTGCTTTACGGCCATATATGGCAAGTCAAAGGGATAAAAAAAGCGTGCGTTCTAAACGCGCGTTATGTCCGCCAAAATGTGCGTCCTGAATGCACGTTTTGACGCCAAAGGGGGCAAAAACTCACGTGTTCTAAAAGCAAGCATTATGTCCGCCAAAACGCGCTTCTTGAACGAGCGTTTTGGTGGACATAATGCCAGTTTAGAACGCGCATTTTTTTTATCCCTTTGGCTTGCCATAATTGTATAACGTAGACTCGCAGTTTAGCAGTGGCAGATTCACCAAAGAAAGCTAGAAATCCCTTATCAGAGGAATCTAGGAAAAGAAAAGAAGAACGTGATAGAGCAAGAGCAAAGACCAGAGTTAAAGGAAAAGTTCGCTTTTTTAGACATTAAGTTTTATGTGTTCCTTCACCCACCCAGTGCTCTGTAAACTTTGACCCATTTCACACACACCCCCCTGCCCAGAGATTTTCAGGGGAGAAGTGATTCAGAAAGGTAGTTCTAGCTAGTTTCGGGGGCGCTTTATCTGCGCCATTTAGCCTCACAAAAGGATTAGCCTCTGAAAGCATGGCTAATTTGCATCTCACAAACAAAGAGAAAAAATTTACAACGTCACATTACAACGGGACTAGTTTTTGTCATTCGTATCCCTGCGCCGGTCACCGCAGCAGCTAGAACGGCGTCACGTGACTCGCGTCTGGCTGCTAATCCTAGCTGTATGAGTGAAACAACAACTTCTAAATTCACTTAAAAGTAGTTTTTCTTAAATATATCGAGCCATGGTGCATACCTGCAGGTTCCCGGGTTGTAACAATAAGGATGTTACAGGATCACCTTTTTGGTTTGACACTTTTCCTGCTAAGGACGTTTCTCTAAGGCATCAGTGGCTTTTAGCAATCGGCTACTCCAAGGATACTCGGCTGGAACGAGTCAAAACCTTTCGTTTGTGCAGTGCACACTTCAAAGAGGATGATTACATCAGGAAAAAGTTCGGGAAAAGTGAAAGACTGTTTTTGAAGAGTTCGGCCGTACCAGAAATCTGGGTAAGTTTTGTTTTTAAAAAATTATTTATTCCGCTATGTCTGCCGTATTCATGCAATCATCTTCGCATTTTAGCGCATTATTTATGCAATCATCTTTACACCGATGGTTGATCATAGACTGCAGTAGCTTTGTCAACAATCTGTGTTGATGTGTGTGTTTTGTGTAGCAAATGCAGTTCTTCATCCGTGTACTCTGGCTCATAAAGATATCCTAGTAGTAAAATAAGTTTCTTCTTCATCTGATATAGTGTTAAAATGAAATTCGTCATCAGATGAGACGGAGTCTGACATGTTTTCGGCATTCGGCAGTGAAACAGCTGACATACGAAGCGCTGTTTAATATCTGCGGTGACCGGCGCAGGGATACGAATGACAAAAACTAGTCCCGTTGTAATGTGACGTTGTAAATTTTTTCTCTTTGTTTGTGAGATGCAAATTAGCCATGCTTTCAGAGGCTAATCCTTTTGTGAGGCTAAACGGCGCAGATAAAGCGCCCCCGAAACTAGCCAGAACTACGTTTATGAATCACTTCTCCCCTGAAAATCTCTGGGCAGGGGTGTGTGTGTGAAATGGGTCAAAGTTTACAGAGCTCTGGGTGGGTGAAGGAACACATAAAACTTAATGTCTAAAAAAGCGAACTTTTCCTTTAATATTGGGCCGTCTTTTCCTCGCTGGAGAGCTCTTTTAGAAAGAAAGGCATGAACTACGGACTCTGACCTAGCCGTGCTGCTAATGGCTAAGTAAGTAATAAATGATTTCACCAGGGTTATTGTGTTTGGTCGGGCATAAAGTTGTTATACAGTCCTGATAAAACTATTTATTCAATGTGTGGAGGTGGAAAAGTTTGTTTTTGTTGTTTTGCCTGACATTAGGAATGTAAACATGCCTCTTATGCCCGAGAGAGAGATTTAATGTTACGACAGTGACGTTACGCAGCAAGCCTCTAGAGGGCGACAGAGACCATATAACTGCAAAGTTGCACGTTCATTGAATTGACTCTGACAGAGTTCCTATACTCTGACACTGCTTATTTAACACAAAAATAATGAATCAGATGAAAACAAGATGTCATTGCTTAAATTAATTTTTGTTCTAAACCCATCAATGTCCATCTAAAGCCTGTTGGCTTCACACACCAAGGTGCAAGGTACTATTCAGGTCTAATGAGTCAATCCGTTCATCCATTATAAAAAATGCTACTACTTGGAATACAAATACGTAAACAGATTGCCGTACAGCTGAGTGAAATATGCAGCTAAATCTGAACAGACAAGGGACTTCACAGAGTCACATTAGGACTAAGAGCTTAAATATTTTAGACTATGCAGCTCATGCATACTAAATGATTCGTTTCCTACCTTTCCGTTCGCCCTGTTGATCTTGTTGACCACGTCGGCCAGCAGAATCTTGTCATCCAAAGCGTTGTTGAGCTTCTGAAATTTGGGGTTTTTGTTGATCTCCAGGTAGTCTCCCTTGAAAGGCTGACTCACGCTGAGAAGAAGACAAAGACATCACACACACAACATGGGATGTTTTGAACCTTTCCATCTACTGCTGAATTAGACATGGACTCATCATTTTATTATGTTGTTTTCATACCATATACATCAAAAGGATAGAATAAAAAGACATGAATTTCAAATACCTGCTCGGGTAGAGAGCCTTTTTATCCTTGAAGAGCTCGCTTGCCTCCAGCTTCTCCTCATACACCGCCTTTTTCTCCTCCGTGAATTGGCTTCGGTATTTCTTGCACTAGTGACATCACAAGAGAAGTCAAAATAAAGACCCACCGACAGGAAATACTGTACTTTTTCTAGCACATGCAGCCCATTATTTCTCCTCTCAGGTCCTTTGTGTGTTCTCTGATGCTCCGTTCTTGATGCATCAGAAGAATGTGTGACAAGATTACAGTTACAAGACTTGACAAGTCAAAAACGCAGACTACTGTAGATTCCGCTACACTTTTGTCCACACCATGCGTGCAGCAGAGAATGTTCACGTCTACGGTGTAAAAGGAGAAACGAGAGCTGATTTCGGCTTGCTGAATGTGACAGACGAACCCTCCAGAGATGGAAAATCCTCCTGAGCTCAGCGTGCGCTCCATCCAGGAACAAATAGGGCCTAGCGGGCCAGCTCTTGTCTATGGGGGACATGGAGGGCATGTTGCTCTTCAAGCCAAGGAAGTATTTTTGCATCTGGACGCACAAACACAGAATTTTAAATTTCAATGCATTACATTTCTAGTAACGGTACACAATGTTCCGATCATCAAAGTTCCACTTACAATCCTTTGGATGGTAAAGTTATAGATCTTCTTGCCTGCATTTGCCCTGAAGAACTTCCTGTACTCTCTGCGGACCTGTTTGAGCACAAGAACACATTCAAATAAGCCTTTAATCCTTTCTAGACCCCCTTCTTAAATTAACATGTAGCAGGACATGAGTGGAACACACCCAACGAAGGACAAAGCAAACTTCACACTCAAAAAAATGGACATTTTGTTAGTGACAAAACAACTGGAACAGAACGTCAACTCCAATCTGCTGGGATTACGACTGCATCAAAGCAATTACTGAAAAGGTGATAATGGTTATGACAAACGACCTTCATGCTGCCCTTCACAGTACAAAGAGTCGCAAACAGGTGTGTCGTCAGGCACGTGGCGGTCAATTATCCTAATGAAAAGGATTAACACTGGAACGACAGCATGGATGGTTTTGCTTCTAAAACCCAACAAAAAACAAACAAATCACCTCGAACAAATACTAAAGAAGGAAAGGGATGCACACCTACAGTGGATGAGTTAATAGACAAACAATTATTGTGGGACACACAAACATCTAGGGTTAGTTGAAAAGCAGCAGAGGATGCAAACAGAAACAAAAAGTATTCAAGACAAATAAAGTGCTTTATGTTGGTTTCATGCCGCTGTTTTACATCTTCAGCTAACCGGGAGAAAACGAAACCGTTCCTCCCGCTCGGCTCTAAACAAAACTTTATTATGTGAGAGAGTTCAACTTTTACACTATGATAAAATAATTCACTGAGATAACAACGGATGAATGGGCTCATAAAGCAAATGCATCGTGTCGAGTACAAAGGATAAATTCAAATAAAATGTTACACACCTATATTGTCTTAGAAATGAAATTGTGTAAAGAAAATACTTGAAGTAATGAATTCTGTGTGAAATTATAGAAATATATGGTGAAAAAGTGTATTTCAGTAACTCATTGTAGACTGAGAGACCATCTAAAGGCGCAGGTGTTTTGAGCATAGAATATTGAACTTTTTTACAATATTACCTGGCTTTACATTTATTGAGTCTATGTTATATATTAGTTTCACCTTTTAAAAAGGTGCTTTATGTAAGAATGAGGCAAGAATGATGTATTTTGATCAAATTTGGTTACTGCATCCCATTTTCCTAACAAAACGAGTGACTTTCTCTACGTTCCGTGAATTTCATGGTTGTTGCCAGTAATGGCTCAGCACCAGAAGATTCTAGACGACGAGCGGGGACGAGTCATACATAGTAAGTTGAGAAATGCATAAATACTTTTCACTGTAATTTCGAGTTGTTGGAAATTTAAAAAGTAGCTTGAGATATTTTTAGAGCCGACTATTTGATTCACCGCTAGCATTGTTAGCTAAGCGTTAGCCTCTAGCCTTCTTTATTCGATATTGGAGTAAAACAAAAAGATGCCGTGCTGCGTTTTGCCAGCTGGTGTCAACAGACAAATGCTGGTGCTGCAGTGTTAGCTTGGCGCAGACTCTGCAAACCCACAGGCAGAGAGCAAACAAGGACTACTTTTTGGAAAAAAAAACTGGCAACCCTCCAGCCAGATGAGAAAGAAATCTGTTTCAATTAGGGGTGGGAATTTAATGTGTTGATTATGATTAATTAGAAAAAAACGTGTTTAAAATTTTTTTCGCATTTAACCCTTTAAGTCCGAGGGTCCCCCAATTCGCGGATGTTGAAATTTAGCAGCAAAATACATGCCCTAAATATCAATCTAGTCAAGCTGCACCTCTAAAGAAAGCTCAGAACCTTGGCTGCAAAATTCTTACATATTGTACTTTTTAAGTTAATTTACTGAAATAAATAAACTTTTGTACATTATTCTAATTTTTTGAGTTTCACCTGTAAGTGAAAGGCCAAAAATCTAAATGACTAGAAAAATTACAAATCAATAATCAATAAAAGTACATTTCTCAAATTTTGATTTCCATATTTAAAAGCAGAAATCCCATCAATTTACTTGTGTAAAAGAATCTTCTGATCTTCAGGAAAAAAAAACAACTAAAAATGGTTTTAATTGATGTCAGTAAAAGGTGGTCCCAACAAAGGGAGGAGGCTAAAGCAAAGACAGGGGATGAAGAGGGTTTGTGCTGTGGAGCAGGTGGGCACACGTGGTGAAGGTGATGTTGGGGGCTGCGCCGTGGGGCTGGTGGGTACCTTGAGTCCCTGCCAGAAGGCCCAAATCACAGCGACAGCATGCTTACGCCTGGCCTCCTCCTTCAGTCTCCTGAGCTCCCTGCGGGCCTGTTCGGGAGGTGAGCGGGAACAAACAGAGCAGGAACAAATGAAGCAGTGGAAGATGATGGGGGCAAAAAAAAGGACGAGCCAAAGGTCAGCCATATCAAACACACAGCTACAAGCCTTTTTGTGACCTTTGACAGACTGTTAGAGGATCGCTGTACTTCTCCAGCATCTAGAAATAAATCCTGAACTGGTCAGGTGGACATTTATCAGGAGGACTTTCTGTGAGGAAAAACAGCGCTTTTGCTTTTTTTTCCTGAGTAAAGGAAGCAAAAGTCACAACTGAGGCAGCAGAACAAACTCAAAAGGAATTCAAGGAGTTTGTCTAAAAGAGAAGCATTGTTGTGATGCAAAGACTAAACATGCATTAGCCACACAATAAGAGGAAACCGTGCAGAGAGAACAGGCAGCATGCAGCAGTCAAAAAATAAATTAAAAAAGGCCGGAGTTGGAAAACAAATCCAAAAATCTCATCATTTTAATACAACTGGAGCTGAAACTTTGGCTCCATCTTGACAACTTTTCCTCATGAAATGCATGATAAGATGTTCCGTTAACAGCCTTACGTCATTAAACAAATGTTTAGAATGACTCGAGCAGGCTGATTGACATGACAAGGGACTTTTCTGGAATGGGGAGGTGGGAACGGGAGGCAGCAAGTCACGACAAGTCAACAGGCTTCCCAAATACCTTAGTGCCCTGCCAGCCGGCCCAAATGACCGACACGGCATGTTTATTCCTCGCCTCCTCCTTCAGCTGACGCAGCTCTCTCCGGGCCTGATGAAAAGTGGTGGCAGTTGTGTGTGAGGATTATTTCAGAGGGACAGTCAAAACTTTATTGCTCAAGACGACGGGGTGTGTCGAGGCGTTATGAGGAAACACTGACCAACAATGAGATGTTAACAGAGAATTTTCATTTTGTAACGATTTTTATGATCCTGTCAAAAGGGAGGAAATCAATAGAAGGGTTTTAGATCACAATATCTTTTATCTGTAGTGTTATAAAACTGCTGCCCAGAAATATGACTTGAACAAAGTCCACAATGTAAAAACAGAACCGTAAAAACAGCACCCTTAATTCCCAAATTCCTAAATCCAATTTTGAGAAAATATTTCCACAAGTCAAAAATATTTAATATTTGGTCCCATCATTCATTTGCTTTTTATTTGTAATCAAAATGTGGTTTTAAATTAAGTCTCTCACGAAAGGAATGGACAAAATACGTAATCTTTCATATTTAATATTTCTTCTAAGTCCCTCCCCTGGCCTCTACAGCAACATGAATCATTTACGTTAGGGCTCAGGAGGTAGAGCGGGTTGTCCAGTAATCGGAAGGTTGCAGGTTCGATCCCGGCTCCGGCCAGAGAATGCTGCTGTGTGTCCTTGGGCAAGACACTTAACCCGCCTTGCCTGCTGGTGGTGGTCGGAGGGACTGGTGGCGCCAGTCTGTCAGTGCGCCCCAGGGCAGCTGTAGCTACGTTGTAGCTCATCCCCACCAGCGTGTGAATGGGTGAATGACTGATTGTGTTGTGAAGCGCCTTGGGGGGTTGTAGAACCCTAAGAAGGCGCTATACAAATACAGGCCATTTACCATCCTAAAGAGTTGACCAGCAGAGTTGCGTATCCACAAGAGGGAGCTGTCAATCAATGAGAACGTGCCCCAGTTCCCAGCATGCACCATGTGGTGAAACCGGAAGAAGACGGACATTTACAGTGGAGAAACCAAAACAAATACCAAAGTAACCAATTCCTCGACTGCCTTCTACTTCTCAAAAAAATTTAAACAGATTAAAAGTCCTGCAAAACTCGCCGTGAGATGTTTACGACTGTCGAGAAGAATTTACGTTAGAGACCCTTTTAAAAGATGGGAGTTTCGTGATCTACAAGGGCCCAAAACTGATGGAGTTGGAAAGTTTATCTGTTGTAAAGGTGAATACTAAGTCATTTATTGTATTTTAGACAATTATAACCACAATTTTATTTAAATAGAAGAAATACAGATAATTGAATGATGCCTTTACCATAGGCTAACATGGTGCTAGCTTGAATGCTAATTCGACCTTCGTTGAATTAATGTCAGTCTGTAAACTTCAAGCTGTGGAAGAAGAGGAAGGTGAGTGAAAAGGGATTTATCTTTTGTGTATTGGAGCTAAATTATTAGTGTAGCGTTCAACCTCAGTCTACATCAGACTATTGTTTTAGCCTGTTGTAGCGATAGCAGGGGTGTGTTAGCATCGCGAGTGCTGGGTATCTGCTGGTTTTAGACATTTTCCTGCTTGAACACTTCAGATTTGATCAGCAGTTCCTGCAGAACCTAATGAAGGCTGAGGAGATCATTCAGCACTTAAAACCAGGTGCGTCTGAGCAGGAACATTTAGATAAAATTACTTGTCTGTGTAGCGCTACAAGGCTATTTATGTGCGCATGTGCGGTATGATACTTGGCTGTTAGCTAGGGCTGGGTGATATTGCCTAAAATCAATATCGCGGTATATTGAGGAGTTCACCTCGATAACGATAAATGGACGATAACTACATACACAAAAAAGTTGTCCACTAGATGGGGCTGTCACGTGTATTACATTGAGTCACATTGTCATGTGACTTGAGGTGGTACAGCGAACATGAACGTCGACAACCTACACACATCTTTTAATTTTTTTATTACCAATTTATTGACATGGGAAAAATGATATCGTTTAGTCAGAAATTTTGATAACGATAAATTTTCGATTTATCGCCCAGCCCTACTTTAGCTCCTTCCAGAAGGGGAGGGGAAGCCGGGCGGGACCTATAGCCATTCAAATTTCTATATCTCCACTCTGTGATAATGTCATGCTCCAGACCACAGCTTTAATGTTAGAAGGTATGTGGGATGAAATGAAAATTTCTATCTCAGATCCATTTTCCAGGAAGTAAACGGCTAAAACATTAATTTTCTTCATATTCTCAGTAAAACGATATAACAGTATTTCTTAAGCTTACATACTAAAAACGGCATGCTCAGTCTCAGATGTGTCTCCAAAGTTTTCAGGAAAATGTAATACATTGATTTGAAAATAGTTCACAATTTTTTTCCAATTGAATTAGGAAAACTGCAACCTAGTCCTAAAAGTTTGGAAGTCTTCACAAAAAGGTGCTAAACTGACCTGCCTGCAGTGCAAACCTGTCACCTACTGAAAGCTTCTGAGCTGATATGAAACAAAAATAACAACAAGGGTGGATAGGGTGGGGGGAAAAGCCCAAACATACATCTATGTGGTTGATATTGTTTCTCTAAACTACTCATTAGATTAAATAAGAACACATATAAAGACGCCACAATAAAGTCAAACCACAGGCCTAAAACATTTCAAGCATCAATCATGACAGGACAATTCTACAGAAGAAACAGGGAAACGGCTTGCATCAGGTCTGGTTCTATTCTACAAGGCGCTTTCATAGTAAGAGTGGGATGGGTCACTGCTAACAGCGATGACAAGACAGCTAGGACAGCAACACTACGGCTGAGTGGAAATACCTTGGTTCCCTGCCAGTATGCCCAAATTACTGTCACCGCATGTTTATTCCGCACTTCTTGTTTTAGACGTCTTAGCTCCATCCGAGCCTGGTGGGACGTGGTGGGCGTTAGGTAAGACGGGTAGAAGATGTGTGGAGGGATAAATGGAGAAGGGAAAGTTGAAAGAGAGCAAGGAAGAGGGGGGAAAAGAGAGGTAGAAGTTATGTGATCAAAAGAAACAGGATTATGAAGGAAAAAAAACCCAGAAACATCAAAGAGCTTCAAGAACAGAATCTTAGCAATACAGTGGTGCCAATGGGCAGGAATGCTGCATACAATGAAATGAAGTGTTAACAGTTGAGTGCTGAAGAGCAGTTTTTTATTCAGTATTAAAGAAAAAGCCAGGTGGATACTCAGTCGCTGACATTTGTCTACTTCAGAGATGTCACCGTACCTGTGTGCCGTGCCAGTAAGCTGCAATTGTGGTTGAGGCCTCCTCACATCTCTTCTGGTACTTTAGCTCTCTCAGAAGTTTGCGAGCCTGAAGGGAAACAAAAGTAAACATTTCACTTTGCTTCTGCTACAAATGCTTCTCAGTAGTGAATTAATGGACAGCTGTGTACCTGCCACCCTCTGGTGTAGGACTGCACCACCGTTGTTGCGCTCTTGATCTTTCTGTATTTCTTTTGTTGCTGTCGGATGGAAGAAGTAAACGTTTAATTATGGGAACCCGAAGGCATCAGTGTCCATAAAAGTCTTGGTAACATTTATAAAAAGGTCTAGCATTCCTTAAAGGAATGCATTTTGCCTGCAGCCTTTCATGCCAGAGTTTAATGACTAAAAATGTTTGCATTATTAAAGCAAACAAAGCTGACTGACAATTAATAGCAATGTTTTATTCAAAGATCTAGCACAATGTTTAGCTACAAAATCAGAATTTAGATCATTATTGGTAAATTTAGTCATTTCTGCACAGCAAATTCAGCATGCTCAGATTAACACTGTCAGAGTTGATTTTTACCACTTTTAAAGTGTCTGTGGGTCCACGCCAGTAAGAGTTAATTTAACTATTTTGGAGTTGACAATTTAACACTAATGTTAGAGTTAATATAGTAACTCAACACTGGAGTTGACAATTTAACACTGGTGTTAGAGTTCATATAGTAACTCTAACACCAGTGTTAAATTGTCAACTCCAGAAGAGTTGGTTTTTGACACTAAATCAGAGTTAAAGTACCAAGTCTCCAAAAAGAGTTACATTAACTCTTACTGGTGTGGACCCATATAGACACTTTAAAGGTGTTAAAAATCAACTCTGACAGTGTTAATTTGAGCAAAGTAATAACTACAAACAACACCCCCCCCCCCCCATAAACATGCATAGACATCCCAAAATAGAACAAACTAACTAAAATCACGACTACCCACAATGCACCTTGCCCACTGCAGCTCTCTGCAGCCCATCAGTCGCTACCAGTCCAACTTTTAGAATAAAGGGGTGGAGTCTGCCAATTAACTCTGCAGGTGCAGCTGCTGTGGGAGTTCAAAGTTAGCTTTTCAGGAGTTATTTTGTCCAAAATGACTCCTACAGAGTTGATTAGGAAACACTCCTTTTAACACTCGGTTTTAACTCTCATGTCAGTGTTACATATCAACTATATAACTCTTTTTAGTGTTAAATTAACTATTATTAGTGTTAAATTGAACCAACACCCCAAATTAACACTTTTAAATTTGCTGTGAACTGGCTAATTCTCTTAGCCTAGTGAACTAGACCAAATTCTTGCTTTGCAGAGTTTGGTCTAGGCACGCTTCATTGGAACGCTCGCAGCCTGTGGCTGTACAATCACAGCTCGCTAGTTTTGGTTGGGCCAATCACAGCGCTCTATATTTTGGGCCAATCACAGAGCGGGAGTAGCCGATGACGTCAGCGCTGCGGCCACGAACCCAAGCAACATGGCAGCAACGCAGGAACCACGTTGGTTTGAAACAGCTTTGTCATCAACATTGGATTATTTAGACTCCAACGTGAGTAAGTCTGTCGGCTATACTTAGCGGCTTCTTATTTTTATCAAACAAAGTAGTGCAATGTTCCAGTAAACCTGATATTCACATGTTCTTATACAAAAACGACAGAAATCATTGATGTTAGACGCCATTGCTGCCTCCCTCTTCTTTTCTGTCGCTGTGATTACGTCACGTTGTTCGTTACTCTGATTGGTCCTAGCGCTATCCAATTGCGTGCTGACATTTTGAAAGACAACCGTAGATCCCGCCTCACGACTGAGGGCAGTCAATGGTTCGTGGCCAGACTATATATTCACATATATAGGATGGCTTGCCAGGCTATAATTCTCTAACTGGATGGACTAACATGTTGACTTTCTGAAAATTTTCAGAGTTAGCAACATTTCTCATGGTCAAGTATATACATGAATAAAAAAAACGCACAGCTAATAAATGCACAATGTATTTTAGCTCTAATGACCGGCTAGAGGTGCGTGTTCACGAACAAGAAGCGAAGCTTTCAGACGTAAATACGGAAGTGAGAAGAATGGCTTAAGGTGCAGTACATGCTTCAGCAGCTAGATGGTGCAATCGGAAAAAAAAGCCCTCCGGATTTCTGCTCTAAATAGTTAATTAAATGTATTAAAAAAAGTAGTGGCCCAAGGACAGAACCCTGTGGCACTTCCCAAGGATTTCAGTATTAATACTGGTCAAAAGATACTTTTAGGACCTGTTCAAACTAAACACTGCAATAACACTTAATTTCCACACAGTAAACAACTAATATGAATATTTAATTAAGAAATATATTTTTTCATGTTTCATTTATCCCAAATAAAACCTAAATCTACACACACACACACACACACACACACACACACACACACACACACACACACACACAGGCTGGCCTTTCACCAACAGGCGATAAGCAGGCTCACCGTGTATCGGCGGTACCATGCTGCCACCACTATTTGGCTCTTTTTCAGCAGCAGGAAGTGACTGCGACACTTCCAGCCTCTGTAGATCTTCTGAATGAGAGTCGCCAGGTCTTCCAGACATTGCTTCCTCTTCTCCTCCAGGAAAAAGAGCTGCCAAAGAGAGGAAAGCTTAGCGCACCAAAACAGAACTGAGAAACAGGAAATCGATTTGCTTTGAAAGATATGTCTGATCATTTTTCTTCAGTCTGAGCAATTACTCACCAAGCATTAATAAACGACTTTCTTTGGGAACAAACAAGAATCTTTTGCTGAGTAGACTTACTCTAAGGCAATGAGGACACCTTTATTCTCTTGTTATAAACCAGTGTAGCTAATTCACATTTAACTTAATACTCAAATCTAATATCTTAAAGAATTGGTCTGATGCCTCCCTTTATTTAAAATATTCTCATAAATGACTGACAATTAGGTGTGTTTGAATAATGATCCAAAATAATAACTAGAAACCCAGATTGCAATCTGCTTTTAGCCATTTAGCAGCTGCAGATTTGTGCAGGAGATACACTGATCAGATGGAGCAAAGCAATTACAGAAGAAGGAAAAAAAAAACTAAGATTATGTTATTTCGAGCTCGTTGTTTGGTCTTTTGCTGGCGGGAGAGAAAGCACATTTAAATGCTGCAGGCTTAAGCAGTGGAGAAGCCGGCAACTCATTTCCCATGTTATATCTGTAAGTGAAACCATGTGTTTTCAGAGTGGTGGTTGCATGCTAATTGCTGAAGTAGGGGGGGGGACTGAGTTCAGCCCACCCTGCTTTACAAACATCTTTCTGTGAGAAAACAAGGCAGCTGAGCACACATGATTCAACCTTTAGACTTTGAAACAGCTTAATCTAGTCAAAAGCCACAGATTCTTGTTGGGGAAAAAAGAATCCACGCACAGAAAACTAAATAAAAACATGATTAGGCGTGTAGGTTAGATTAGTCCATTTCTGAATTTGTGTTCTTTTACCGTTCGTGGGTTCCTGATAAAAATCTTGGAGCGTCCGTAAGAAAATTCTTCTGCTGGAACCTGCAGGTCAGTCAACAGCACCTCAACCCCTTCCCTAAAAGAGACCAAAGGCATCAAACTAAATGAACATTTAGCAACATGTCGACATAGAAAATATGCAGTTTGAAGATCTGCAAAAAAATTAAGGAAAACCTTTAAGAAAGGAGAGTTTGGGTGGAACGGAAGAATAAAAGTAACACGGCTAAAGAAGCAGAGAGAGGAGACAAAAGTGCTCAGACATGGCTCAACAATGAGATACCGCCGTGTGGCAGGACAGATAGGGATCAGTGATTTTACCAGCACAGTGGATGAAACAGCCGAGTCTGGCTGATATGGAACGGAGGAGACAGATAAGGACGAAATGTCTCAACATGTTGGGGTTCAAAGAGGGAACGGATCATTTCGGTCGAACAATGAACAGCTGCTATGTGACACGGCTGCTGCTAGTGAGGACATGAGGACGATTCTCATGTGTAGATAACCAAAATTTTGTTTTGTGAACAATAAAGTTAGGATCTTGGCATAATTTCTCCTATTTTACAAAGAAAAAAAATTAAGCACCTGAAAGGTCTTTGTGCTTCTTTACATTGACCTCAGACTATGATTCACTTAAAAAAAAACACAACTGTTTTTAAACTGTTAAGATCAGTTAATCACCTAATCCCCTTTTGGGAACCATTCAGCACTTTTCCCCCAGACAACATCCTGAATCACATGTACTCAGTGTCACCTGGGAAATGATGCTGAATACTTCTGGGAGTCATCCGGAATTCGGATCTTTAACTACAAACACCTGGGAGCGTTTCACCAAAATAAATTCCTCGGGATTTGTTTTGGAAACCTTTCTTTCTGCCTCAGGAGAAGCACCAGTTACCTGGCTGGCCCCCTCCAGTGCGGCCAGGTCTTTTTGCAGAGCATTTTGTAGCGTTCGAGGCAGGGTTCATAGGGCTGGCGGAAGGCATAGCCCGCTCTCCTCACACGGACGTTCTCCATCAAACCCAGGTAGCGCACCTGATGGCGGACCAGAGACTCGGTGAAGATGTGGGATGCCTTCTTATCATTGGGCTTGATGCATCTGAAAGAAAAAAAGAAATCGATGTAACCTTTTAAGATATTGTTACTGTAGCACAGTTTAGAGACTGGATTTACCGGATGTAGTTTGGGTTCTTCGTCTGCAAATTGCCCATCAGAGTGCCAACAGATGCTTTGAACTGGAATCCAGCAGTCGGTGGTCGTTTCAGGTTGACTTTGGCAGGATTCCCCTCAGGGAAGAGTTGTTTCATGAGGCTGTGGTTGGCCTTGTACATGGCCTGTGACAGGTCCCGGTACAGCAAGTCGTTGTTCTTGTCGACAAAGCTTTCCACACGGTACAACACCTAAATATAAAAAGACAACGCTAGATTCAAGTTCCTTTTTGCTTTTTCAATACATCAATGATAATCCATGCTAGTTTTTTCCTAACTCTTCACAAAATATTTGATTTCGTTAAGTAGCGTTCTGTGATTTGTCATCGGTACCTTGCCAGCGTAGTGCTGAATGCGGAAGCAGTTGTGCGGCAGGCTGTGGTCGGTGAGAAACTTCGAGTTCTTGCTACGGCGACTTTCAAAGTGCTGGTGTTCTGCGCAGACTGTGTTAAGTTTGTCCAAGAAGGTCTCATCGGTGACCGTCCCTGGCCTCAGGCACTCTTCATCCAGCATGGCCAAGATGCCATTTTGGTTCTACCGAAGTAAGACAAGTTCACAAAAAGTGGCACGACATCAAAGTCAAAAGATACAACCAATAAAATAACTTCTTTTCATTTTTCTCAAGAACACCAGATTAATGAGGATCATCTATACTGAGTGGGTTTATACGGTCCATTACTTTGTTCTTTTTTTAACAGCGCAGTAAAAAGATGGTTTTTTACCTTGAAGCTGACTCGTTTCAGCTAACGACTCTAGACTTCAGAGTTTGCCGGTGTTGGTGGCGTCACTTCCATTTATCCGCGGGCAGCAGAGGACGATATCCCCCTCTACTGCCCACGCCCTCCTTGCCGATGACACTGTCCCATGCGTGATCCAATGTGTAGACTCCATCGTCTCTGTTCATAGTTTTGCGTCCACGTCTCCTTATTTCTATCGCTTCATTGATCTATCTTTTGTATTTTTGTTGTAGAGGGCGACATCGTCCACTGCTGCCCGCCGATAAACGGAAGTGACGCCACCAACACCGGAAAACTCTGATGAAGGCTAGAGTCGTTAGCCGAAACATGTCAGCTTCAAGGTAATAAAAAAACATCTTTTTACTACGCTGTGTTAAAAAAAGAAGAAAGTAATGGCTCATGAAGTTACACACAGTGCGAATGTGCTAAAGGGTTTATACGGTGTCCAACAAGTGGGACTTACGTTCTCAATCAGGTCACAGATAATCGCGTTGTTGAAATACTCGATGTTGGTCCACTCGATGCCCTGCAACAAAATACACAAGTGTCAAAAGTAGGGCTGCACGATATTAGGAAAACCTGCGATATGCGATAACAGTGCTTAATATTGCGATATCGATATTACTTGCGATAAATGAACAAATACTTAAATCTGCAGTTTTTGTATATATACACTTTAGACACACCACTCCATCCTCCATCATTAGTATTAATACAGTAACAAAATGAAATCATGCAAGTTTACATTACAAAATTAGCATGATCTGTTTCAATATTTTTGTAAACAATAATCATTAAAATATGTTGGAGCGATTTAAAACAATAGGACAACGCTGTAGAACATTTACAGAGCTAAACGAATATGTTTACTCCCGTAGCACTTACTGACTACTTCCGTTTCTCATAAGGAGTTCCACCCATGGGCATCTGCTGGGCTGTTGTGCTCTTACTTGTCTTAACATCAGAGACTTTAGGTTTGCTAACGCTAGCTTTCTAGAGCCCAGTATATAGATCTTTATGGTTGCGTTGGAGGTGACAACGGATATTTGTCATGTTTCCCCTTGTGGTTGCCACAAGTGTTTGGCATGTCTTGCAAAGTACTTGTGTTTGTTAAACACAAGTACTTTGAAATTATAGTCATGCTGTTTGAATTATGAGTTCTTTCTCGCTAACATTTTCCACACACGTCTTACCCTCAGTCATTGCGACGCCCCCTAAACTAACTCAGGTGTTTGCTAGCCATCCAAATGGAGTGACGTCCACCAAGGCACCTAACCTATAAGAACCCAACCGATTTGCCAAATGGGTGAAGGGCTCTATTTGATTTGTCAAAAACGTCATGCTTCTGAGATGACCATTAATTGCGATATTTTTCTGTTCTTTGCGATATGCCTATTGCGCATGCTGATATTGCGATAAGGATAAATTTTCGATATATTATGCAGCCCTAGTCAAAAAGTAAAAACGCTTTGTATTACTTAGACTCCAGGTAAAGCTATCCAACTAAATGGCTGATGAAATTACATTCAAGACCTTGTTGAGTACTTTGGTACAAGTACTTATTTAGAAAAATAAAGTCTTCTGATCCCATCAGGACTTACTGAAACAGCAGATTACTGCAGTCGGCTCTGCACAGCTTCTGTCAGAACTATACCATTCACTGCATGTAAAAAGTGAATTTCTTCCCGTTTTCCAACATTTTTAGAAATGTACACGTAATGTGATAATTGCACACCGAATAAGTATTAGAATTGGTTTGGACTAGTTAGCATCATTGTTTTACAACCTTGAAAAGTTCTGTAACAGATTTAAAATTCATTAAATCAGGAAGCTATGGCATCATGAGCCAGAGAATCAGAGGTCATTCTTGAATATATTTTGCAAATTGCACAAGTCCACATTCATTACCAGTGACATGAAACCAATGATTATTCCATGGAGCCGAGTTCGATATTAAAGTTTTTTCTACCACTCATAATTGGCTGCCACCTTCTTTTATGACAAGGTCAGGATCTATCTGGAAGGCAATTAAATTTCCAACTTGAAATAAAGATATTTATAATGAATTTTAAACCAAATTCAGAAGAAATTATAAATACATTCATCATAAATGTATACTATTATCATTATTATCATCATTAATATTATTATCATTATCATTATAATTATTATTATCATTATCATTATTATTGTTATTATCGTTATTATTTTTATTGTTATCATCATCATTATCATTTTTGTTATAATTATTATTGTTATCGTTATCATTATTATCATTGTTATTATCATCATTATCAATATAATTATTATCATCATCATCATCATTATTATTGTTATTATCGTTATTAACATTATCATCATCTTCATTATTATCATTTTTGTTATAATTATTGTTATTATCATTGTTATCATTATCGTCATTATCATTGTTATTATTATCATTCTTATCATCTTTATTACCATTATTATTATCATTATTATTATTAATAATAATACAATTTTACAATTTATAATAAATTTCAAGCTGGAAATGTAAAAATCTTGAGGTATTTTATTAAACATCAGAAAAAGTGTCTAAATGTTGCTCTTAAAAATAATAATAATTATCCTTACTAACTTTATTTGTTTTCTCTGCTTTACAGATTTACAGACAAAAAGGTCAAAGCCCCTTTAAAAAGCAAAAGCACACATTCCATCTGGTCCTTTAAAAATAGCCAGTGGCCCCTAAAAACTTTTTTTTTCCTGGCATCAAGTTAGCAGCTCCTAATGGGTTGGGAAGAAATATTGATTTAAGTAAAGTGACAGATTTTTTCTTTTTCCTTTTAAAGAGGGGAGGTGTGGCAGAAACTGATGGGTGACTGGCCTCGTTCCTGATTGGTAGTCCTCCCCTCTTCCTTCTCCAGTGCTGTGGTATTTTCCCATGCAGTCTACTGGACAGAAGCCAGTGCTAGAATATCATTGGTCGTGGCGTTCGTAAGGGAAGAGGGGGTATAGGGGTCACCACAGCTGCACTCATACTTGGAGCTTTAAAAACAAACAGAGCTTTAACGTCCACAATAGGGAGTGTTTATTCTCAGAGTGAGGGATCATTTCCGTCCCCGCGAGGACGCTGAAGGAAAATGTCGGTGGGTCAAGAAACGGGACAGAAAACAAAAGTGTTTATGTCGAGGACAAGAATTTAAGTGGGACGGGAGGAGTTAAACAGGTTGGGCCAATGCTGTAATAAACTGTCAACAAACCGGGTGCTGACTTGTTGAATGATGAAGATTCACACTTTCACATGAAAGAGCGGACAGGGGGGTTGATGGGTAAATTCCCAGAGATTTTCATTTAATTTGGCTCAAGGCACGAGTCTGCTGGATGTGTGCGTCCACTTACCTCTCTAATATACTCTTCCTGCTCCTCACGCAGAGTCAGCTCGATGAAGATCTGCTGCAGCTTCTCGTTGCAGTAGTTGATGATGAACTGCTCAAAGCTGTTGTCCTGTTGGTACGGCAACAAGGGGAAAGGAAAACCATCAACTTCACTTTATGTTGATGATGTGCTGCTTAAAAAGGATGACATCTTAGTTTTAAATAAGTTTAAATATGTTTTCTAGAAGAAAAATAACAGCATATTTCTTTTAGCTGATTTACATATACATTTCCTATAACTGACTGTTTTACATTGACTCCATTTCAAAATGTATTAAAAGAATGATTTATCCATATAAAGATGTCAGAATCTTTTAATTAAAAAATTTTGTGAATCTCAGAATCACAACATCCGATGCATCACAGTTTAAAGAAATAATCTTAATCCTATAATAATCTGATTTCTGAATAACAAATCTTTCATTATGTTTGAATATATAAACTGTCCTTTTAAATTTGAGCCATTATAGCAGTTCTAATGTTTAAAATACAGCAATGGAAAAACTTAAAGCTGAAATAGAAAAAAAATCTTCATCAAGAAATCCATCTCAAATATTTAATCTAACTGGACAGTCATCTTAACAGCAGTGGGGAAAAAATCCTTATCCGATTCCTTATCTCTCTCCTTATCAAATACCCTCTGCACATCAAAGACTTCCTTAACCAGTGATAGGCTGTTAACGATTCAAAAGAATTTACCCCAAGGTTCACCTAATTACCAACTCTGGTCAATTATAACCATTAAACTGTGAGTCATGCTTCTTGGCAGAAGGCTTATTGAACACTGGTTAATATATTTCTGATAAAAAGAAAAAAAAAGTTAGTTCAGAGGAAGGTTAAAGCCTCAGGGTGAAGGAACAAAGGTTTTGCGGGGACCAGGAAATGGGACAAACTGCTACAAATATAGTTAGCTTTGTGAATTTTAAATGTATTTCATTGAGAAACCAAAAGGTCCTCTTCACACCTGAAAAACACACATACACACACTGAGGAATGGCTGCCAGGCTGAAAAATGTAGAAGAAACCATCCCACACTTTAATGTTTTATCATGGGCAGGAACAGTTTGAGGAGGCCCTCATGTTTAACGGAAACACATTAAAAGGTGGCACAAAGTAGATACTAATCACAGGTCATTTTTACCAAACACTTACTTATGGATTGGCTTTTTCTTAAACTTGAGGAGAATATTTATGTTATGGATTTACCCGTAAGATTATGGCATTGATTAACCATTTAAACTGCCATTTTTTATGTTTAGGTGTTAATATAAAACCAGAAAGATAGTTTCCTAACCCATCTATTTATTCTTGTGAAAATTCCATTAATCAAAGTTAAAGTAAATAATAATAATGGAATGGATTTATAAAGCGCTTTCCATTATTCATTCACTCTCACATTCACACACTGTTGGTGATGGTAAGCTACTATGTAGCCACAGCCGCCCTGGGTGGTCTGACAGAGGCGAGGCTGCCATTCTGCACCATCGGCCCCTCTGACCACCACCAACACAGGCAAGTCGGGTTAAGTGTCTTGCCCAAGGACACAGCGACAGACTGAGTGGGACGCAAACCTGCGACCTTCCGATTGCGGGGCGTCCACTTAACTCCTCTGCCACCATCGCCCCAAAGAGAAAACAAGCTTAAAATGTTAATTATGATAAAACAAGCAGTATAAAGTATTATGGCAGTAAATTCATGTTTGAAGGGAACATATTTTAAAGCAGCAATCTAGAGTTTTCCCCCTTTCAGGAATTACATGTTTTTTTTGTTTTTTTTTTTTTAGAAATCCATAAAAGTGATAGTCTTTCCCTGTACTGTGATATGACAATACATACATTTTTTTTTGCTAAGCCCGTCACCGGTCCTAGAGCCCCACGCAAATTTATATGAATGCCGTTCAGCAACGCATTTCATCTCTGTTGGCCAACTAGAGGTGCGCTTTCATGAGAAGCGTGGCTTTTGGACGTAAATACGGGAATGAAAACAGCTCAAGGTGCAGTGCATTTTTCAGCCTCTAGACGGTGCAGTCAAAAAAAAATTCTGGGCTTCTGCTCTAAATAGTTAATTTCAGTAATAAAAAAGTAGTGGCCCAAGGACAGAACCCTGTGGCACTCCCTAAGGAGTTCAGTATTAATATTGGTTAAAAGATACTTTTAGGACATGTTTAAACATTGCAAAAAATATGCTGGTGATTGTTCTCAGTCATCCAGGTCATGGTAATCCAAGGGGTTAAAATGCATCTAATCAAAACAACGACTCACAAACAATAGAGGCAAACAACGCTAACGACTCATCAAGAGGTAGGGAGGAGGAGTATTCACAGGCAGATGCTGCTCGTTGAGCAACAATAGACAGCTACAGTTTATAAGATCGACCGTCCCATATTCCAGTCAGAATTAACAAAGCTCCTCGGATGAGAAGCGAAATGTCTTCAAGAAACCAAAGTCCAGTTGCCTTCATTTTAATCCCTTGGACTGCAAAAAATCTTAATTTCTACACTGTAAAAAACTAATATGAATATTTAATTAAGAAATATAGTTTTTCATGTTTTATTTATCCCAAATAAAACCTAAATCTACAAACACACACACACACACACATTACAATCCTAATAGTAACTGCCAGAATATTTCTTGTTCAAGCATAGTTTCCTAAATCTACTGGCATTCAGATGCCTGTTTGCTAAGCTAGCTAGCTATTAGCCTTAAAGGGTTTAATTTAAGCATGGGTGGTGGCAGTTTTTGGATAAAAAAACAAGCTTTTATTTCTACATTCAACTATTTACAACTACAAACCAAAGACATCTGAATACAACAGCAAAACACTTAGTTGCCAGTTTATTAAGATCTAGCTGAGATAATGCAATTAAATAAAATAAACCTTCAACTATAACAATCTAGATGATGTGGACAGGATTGAAACACCTCTGCAGTACAATTCAACATCAAAAAACAAAAACCTACAAGTAAAACCTTTAGCTTTCTGATTAAACTGGCAGCTATGCATATGCCGTGATTCAAATGATGCAAAGGCTTCTTTAGCATTCTTACAGCTGTGCAGCACACCGGGAGGAATTTAATGAAGAGCTGAATTACATCTAAAAAAGGATCACAGCATGCACACTAGCACAGCAAACGGGCCGGTGTAGGTGTTACTTACTGCTTTCTGATGACCCAGACAGAACACAAAAACAGTGAGAAGAGGGGGGAGGACTTGAGAGTGAGTGAAATGAACAAGCAGAGATATGAAAAAGACATGAATACATCAAAGTGATGGTGTGAGAGGATGAGGGACTGAAGGCATAAAGTAAAAAAAAAAACTGTTACAGAGCCACCAAACTCTCGTCTCGTGTTTCACATGCATGTAATTTCATGCAGACTCCTACCTGTAAGAGGTGAAAAACGTAGTTTTCAGTGTGATAATGTGACTATCCGTAACATGCATTAAGAGCTCCAGGTTCCTGTAAACTAAATGGTGCATTTATGCTCCAGCTGTTTTCCCCAACTGTGAAATTTGCCACAAAAACGATTTCACCTTGGGGAGCAATAAAGCTGAACTAATCTGATCTCAAGGCGGCTTCGTCAATCCTCAGTTTTTGCAGATAAGTGCGGGTACAAACCAAGCAATCAGCCTGGGGCAGATCTGTTGGATTTGTATTTTTTCCTGAGTTTGGGTGGTCTGATTCTGTCCCCATGGCTCATCGAGAACTAAGCGTTGGTTTGATCTACCATGTGCCTTACCTCAAATATTTCAAAACCATAGATGTCCAGGACGCCCATGACCTTATGGCGGGTTTTAGCTTGTGCCTACGGGAAAACAATACCAATTTGTAGAAAGCATTTATAATCCTGAATTTGAAAAAGAAAGAAAATCTTAAGGACATTGCTTACTTTTATGCTTCCATTAATTCTGGTTATTAACCAGCTGAACAGGCGACTGTAGAGATTTTTGGCGAGAGCATCTCGGGCATAGTAGGCCTGTAAAAACACATGATTATGATCACCTGAAAGAGATGCAGCTGACACAGAATAAAGCTAATTATTTACAATAGGAATGTACAGAAATGTTTTATTAAAATGGCTCATTTTAATGAATAAAATCAAAACTTTATTTACTAGTAAAAACTACTCTTTGAGCCTCTATACATCATATGAGACTTTGTTGGAGTTAACAATGACCCAGGAGCCAAGATAAATAGCCAAACTCAACCCTATAAACTAGGCCTGCAAGAAAAACACTGGTTAACTCCGCCCACTCGGCCAGGAAATGAATATGAAACAAGCTGATTGCTGATTGGTCGGTTTCACCCTAATGGCTCTACGACGCTGCCTGAAGCTATAAACTACACTGCCTGGCCCAAAACAAAGTCAACGCCAAAAAAAGTGACCATCCAGTGGGTTGTGGAGCTGGGGTTTGTAGACGAACAAGAAAGTAAAGCTAGTTTTCGAAGGGCACTACTCAGAGTAACTCGGACTAGTGCAGTTCAGCTTGCCCACAGTTTCCAAGAGCACTGTTTGGTATTTTCCCTTTACTTTCTCCCCAATTTTTAGTCCCTGCTCCGTTGAGGTCCCTGGCAAGGTTGAGTCGGGCCAGCATCATGACTGTGGCCACTGATTGGCTAGGGGGCGGGGTCACTGGTTGCTCCTGAGTTTTCTGCCTGCTGCTTCACTGCCTGCAGCCATTTCCTGATTCAGAGTCTGACAAAAAGCCATAAAACTGAGCAGAATGTCCAGCAACACCACCATTTTTCTGCTGAGTTGTGTTTCTGTGGAGCATACAGGTTACCTCACATTGTTTACTGATCATCTCATGCTATTTTTGTGTGGAGCAAAAATCCATCCTGTAATGTGAGTGCTTCAACATTGTTCTTTGTCCTCTCGTCCATCAAAGTTGTTAGCAGTAGTTCAGCCTATAGTTAGCACTAGCTCAGCTACCCTCAAGCTAGCGTTAGCACTAGCTCAGGCTAGTGTTAGCAGTAGCTCAAGGCTAGTGTTGTTCTGCGGTTAGCATTAGCACGACCAACGTTTATATTGCCAAAGTTGAAGTGGGTCTACAGTATACATGCAGATTAGGTGGTGTACCTTGCCTGCAGTTTTTCTTAAAACAAACCGTTTCTCCCTCATCTTTTTATTCAATGTCATAAATTCAATGTCTACAAAAGTCATTCTGGCGAGACCGTATTTTTCTCATACCTTTACAACATTACTAATTTACAAAGGAAAGCAGGTCAAAGACAGCACAGACTTTTTGGTATGCTACATTAGACACCTCAGGCTGCCCATACTCAACAACAACAACAACAAGGTAAATGTGGTTTCAGATTCTGACCCTTTTAAAGGAAACTACAAGCATTGACCAAATATGATTTTTAAAAACGTTTTAAACAAAGTCTGGTTAAATTTATTCCTCCGTTTTTGGATGCATGGTCCATGCCAGAAGTCTGTTATGTGACCAACCTGAACTTCCTGACCTGTTCAAATGTGACCTACATTTGGATTTCCAGGAGGAACACTGTTCATTTATAATGCAGAGATTTTCATGTAACATTGACATGAATTGGAGTCGGCAGCCAGTAGAGCGAGTCAAGGGAAAGAAATGACCCTTTATCTTTCTGTGCACTGTGAGGGAGTGTGTGTGGAACTTTAAACACAAGTAGGGCAGAAATGAGTAGTTCTAACTGGTTCAGGGCAGAGTGGGAACTTTGTCTCTGACCTGGGCCACATTAAGGGTGGTAGAAACTTTCTCCATCTTAGCTTCAACTGTTCGGTAGCTGAAGGCTCTCTCCAGCACTGACTGTTCAATGCCCAGGAGCTCACACATCTCCTTCAAGTCTGCAAAGGTAGAGCAAAGAGGCATTTGTCAAACACTCCTTCTGCAAATTCCAGGTTAAAGCGGCAGCAATCCTCAACACAGCAGCAATAATTCATCTTATTTACGTAGAAACTAAGAATTAGAGGGAGGAAAAAAAGATTTTAGGCATGGAGACTTAATATTTACAGTGATCATGCTAAAATAAACTAAAAACTGGGAAACGATCATGAAAGACTCAATACATTATCCTGTTGCCATCATGGAAATATGTATAATCAATATTTGCCTAAAGGAAACAGATACTGGATTGATCAAACATCGTAAAACACAAATCATAAAACACAAATATTTGGTGAACTGGAACACAGAGGCGATAAGAACTTCCAAAAAGTAATATTAACTAATCTGTTTGATTATTCACTAAAGGCATTCAGCCCAGTTCACAACCACACTACTAATCGTGAACACCAACTAGTGGGTCAAACCTACCGTTTTTGTCTTTGACCCGGCTCTCGTCGACACCGTTGCAGCGCGACTCTGGCTTGAACTCGATGTTGCCGAGCTTCAACACGGCTGCTACCAGCTCCAGCACTGACTGCATTTCATCCTCCATGAACCCCACAATCTGCATTGCATTCTGCAAGGGGGGTTGGAGGTAGGGGGTTGGTAAAGATGCAAAATGTAAGCAACAACGTGACGGATCTTACTGAATGTAAGTAGGAAACACGGCAACAACTGCAAAGGAAAATTAAGCAATAAATGCAAAGTTTGACTGTGTGCAACTGCAAACACACCACTGCTATAAAAGTATACAATACCGTCCCCTGTCAGTGCAGTGTCATGAATTTGACAGACAAGGCTTCATTCCATTTGATCTTTCAATCTTTCTATAAATACTGCTCAGTACCTATGGAAATGAATGAAAAGATTTTTCCTCTATTTAAAGGTGATGCTTGTGAACTTAATTATAAACCTATTGCTTTATATAACTCGGTTGTTAAAGTCTTTGAAAAACTAATTTTTAACCAACTCTTTAGCCATCTTAATTCCAATAAGTTACTCTCTCTGCTTCAGTCTGATTTTAGAAAGAACTTTTCTACTACTGCCGCCTTAACTAAACTTACCAACGACGTTTTCTTCGGCTTTGATGAGAGTTTACTGTCTGGTGCCATTTTCTTAGATGTTACCAAAGCTTTTGATTTAGTTGATCATTATTTGCAATTGGATAAGCTTAATGCATTCGGACTGTCTGCAACCGCTCTGTTTTGGTTAAATTCATTTCTGCACCACCGTTCACAGTATGTTTCATTGAAAGGATCTCAATCAAATGTATGTGGTATCACTAAGGGTGTTCCTCAAGGCTCTTTCCTTGAGAAGATCATATTTCTATTGACACGTGACTTTTTTTAAGTTATAATAGTTCTATGGTCAATACAAAGTATGTTTATGAAGTTCTTTGCATAAAATCCCTCACATAGACATCTCAGCAGTTTTATTCTTGACAGTTTAGCACCTTCCAGAATGAGCCGTTTCAGGTGCTCTGTCACTTTAAGAAAACAAGCTGAAGCTGCTTGTTATGTTCTTCCTGTGTTCATTTTTCATCTCCATTGGTTTTTCTTGTTTTAACACAGTATTATGATGTTTCATTTACCTTTAATTACTGATGGTTTCGGCGACTACTGTCGCCATCTTCAGAGTCACGCCGACTTGACGGCGTCACTTCCGCTGTTTATTTTGCTGAAGTGTATAGCGTTTTTTTTCATAGTGTTCCCTTTATCTATTTTCAAAATTCCAAATGAAATTTCAAAATTTGTCGAGGGGTTTTGCGACAAAAAATGGTATCATATGCACAAATACTGTTAAAGTGGTGTTCAGATGAATAGGGAAAAAATGCCCAAATGGACAAAAATGTCCCTAATGAAGCGTTAAAGGAGTCATCACCTGAAATCTTCACTTTTCCACTTGAAAACATGTCTATAATGGCTTCCTAATGATTTTTCACTGGCCGAGAAGCCGATATTTAACATTGTTTGTTTAATCTTGCCTTCTTCAATCAGCTCACATGCACCCCACGAGCACGCGCACTCCAAAACGAGAACTTGAGCTCTGGCCTATATGTCGACACAAAGGTCGAATATAAACAAATATGAACCAGCAGCGAACAAACCAGCACAACAAAGCTCATTTCATAACGTGAAATGCATAAATGATGTCTTACCGTTGACGACTCATGTTATAATCCGTGTTATGGGAAACAAAACTCCGATCGGTTTGTGTATTCCATCTTCACAACAGCATAAGAGCCGATGCCTGGCTGTTAGCTTGCTTTGTCCCAACTCAACAACAAGCGAGGACGCCATTACGCACGAGGCGAGGCTCGGGCTCATAAATACACGGTTAGATCCCGTAGGTCACTGCCAGGTCGGGTTCAGTTATAACTTTTGTTGTTTTGGAGTGAGACGCTGAAGCTGCTTCCTGCATCCTTCCACCAATCACCTCGCCCCTCAGTCCTGCGCGCGTCCGACACAGCCGAAATATCGCGTGTGATCTCGCTAGAAAATATGCCCTTTACAATAAAGGATTAAAAAAATCACATTTTTAATTTATTTTTCCAATACAATTTATTTTAATGGTCTAAAAGACTATAATAGGACATAGATATCCACGGTATTATAGGTGATGACCCCTTTAAGGAAAATCAAAATAGCCTTCTCAAGCTGCTATAGAGATGATCAAATGTAAGGTTTGCTTGTTTAGAGAGACTGTCTTAACGCATTTCCAGTGATGCAGGATCATGACGGATTCTTAAAGCTAATGAGCAGCAGGAAAACAAAACAGCAGACTGTGGCAGATCAGGCTGCCAAGGTTTATGCAGTAACTGTGAAAAGCATGCAGGAATGGGACTCCCAACGCTCTAGTGCAGAAGAGGCTAAATGCAATGTGCCCTCGTCAGTGAGGATCAGAACAAGCAGTGCTGCTCAAACAAGATGTTCATTTTTGCATAAATGTACTTAATCGCAAAGAATTTAAATGATAAATAATTCCTGAGATGTTTAAAGATGCACACAAGGAACTTCCCAGGTTTAATCCAGCGTCAGCTTTTGTTTTCATTAAAGTTGAGCTGTTAAAAGTTCACCTAGGTTTGCAATAAGAAGATGGTGTTTTAATAGTTTGTTCTGGCCAGGAGATAAGAATCGGACCACGCTTGCCCTTTGTACATGATTCATATTAACTCAGTTAAAGGAAAGCTGCTGTTGAAAGCCAGTGGAGCCTGCTACTGTTTGGGCTGATTTATTCATTGATTTTTAATAGTTCTTTTCCATGTGGTCACCAGAAGTGATGAAAACAGATGAACGTGTGCCCGTGCGACTCACTCTGACTGTCCGGAAGTTTGCCGCGTCGTCCAGCCCGCTGACTACGGCCGAGTCCAGGCTCAGGTAGTTGTACTTGCCAACATCCCGTTCCAACTTGAGCTTCTCTGCGACACACAAACCATGTGGTTGCTTTTTAAATCTGCATATGCTAAAAGCATGTTTCACTACCACAACCAGAGCTCTATTTCCCTGAGTTACACACCTGTGCACCCATAGCTGGGAGGCCCAGCCATATTGAATTACACTCTAAAAACAAATGCACCTATTGGCTCTGGTTCCACTACAGAATATAGAAACCCTCCAGAAATAATCTGCACGATGTATGCACAAATTGCTGTTCTCAGAGCTCAAATTCCTCACTTAAAAGCTCCTCTATAAAGTAACAAAAGAAATCTATTCCTCTTGTGGGTGCATGTGTCAGATTTCATTAGTGGCTGCATTAACTACAGCTAAACCCAGCCCCTCTGATGTGTGCACTCTAGGGGTCGATGACCATTATATTGTTCGCCTGTGTTCAGGACATAAAACAATGCCTTCTGTGCACAGAAGAGTAACTGGAGGGAACGGGTTTCACTGCCAGGCTTTGTTCTCTGTAACGTTTTTGAGGCAGGAAGATTTAGTCATTAATGTGGAAGCCATGTGTTCCTGCAGCTGCAGGTCTGCTGCAGGATGCTTTTACATTCGAGTTTAACAACCAGAAGAATTCAGAGTCTGGTTTGTCACTAGCTATTGTTAATTGTTGGGTATATTACTTCCTGTGTGCACAAATGGGAATCGTTTTGCAGCTTGGAATCATTACACAAATAAAATCCATGCAACATTTATAGTCCAATCTAGGTTCTTTTTTTGGAACGTCTAGAAGAATGAGCATTTGCACAACTCACTGAGCGTGTCATCAGAGGATCCAGACAAGAGCTGATAGAAGATGTGGAAGTTCCTCTCTCCTCTTGGCTGTTTTACCACGCGGGACTTCTCCAGCAGATCTTAAAGGAAACAATGACACACGAAAGGAAGTGTTTCTTTACAGTCGCTTATAACCCGTAACGTGTGGCTGTCTCCACCTAAAGAATTAGGGATGACATTTATACAGAGCTCAAAGGTGGCCAAATGATGCATTTATGCTGCTAAAGTGAATCGATGCTGGTAATTGTGCAAACACCACAATATGTGCAGGAAAGGAGGAAACCACACACAGATCTCAACCATCAGCCCTTTTTTATTCCTGGGCTACCGACCAAGTGCAACAGTACTTGATTAAAGTAACACCTCATCTGCTCACTGCATTAGGTGGAGTGAAATTTAAATAAAAAACGACTAGAACTCAGACATCTCCGGCTGCTGGAGTACCCCTTCCCTGCTAGTCTGGCTGAACAGGAGCATAAATTATTTGTCTTCTAAGAAATCCTCTTATTTTAGGAATCTTACACGTTTATATTACACTACACCAAGTGTTTGTGGAGAAGCACCCACGTGAAATGCCACTGCAACCCTGATTCAACTTCCAGCCTTAGGAAAAACAGAGCTCCTCCTCCCATTTCCAATATTTAGACTAAAACTCTGACTCAGGAGCTGGTGGGTGCAAAGAGGACAGATGTAGCTTGCAGTGAATTCAAAGATGTACTGCAAACGGCATATTATCAAGACCTCCTCATAGGCCTGGGGGACCAAGCTAAATGTGATTTTGTGACACCCATTTGCTGTGAATCACATAAGTGGCACTTAGGAGAGACTCCATCAATAATACAACATCCATGACTGAGAGGCTGGCAGAAGCAATAAGGAGCCGCGACCAAAGACGCAGAGACAGTCCATTTCTCTTTATATATAGTAGAACGCTTTTGGCACTATTATGGTTTATATGTGAAGAGAAGAGGTTCAAATTATACATTTGTAATAAAGTCTCATTCACTCTTTATTTCAATATTTTAGCTGTGATCTCTAGTATAAATGAATGCCTTGTGAATCATTCTGTGGAAAAAAAAAGCTCTGGCGCTCCTGTTACAGGAAATACAAGTTAGCTAGGATTAGTTAGGGTTTGGAATCTGACTCCTACTGCACATTGGAAGCATCAGCGGCGTGGAACGGGAGCGGAACGTCCTAGCTTTAAATATAGAATCCATTATTGATATGTGGGGGTGATTCAAACCAGCCACAACAATTTTCAGACGTGTCCCAGAAGCGGCACTCCACGCTACGCTGCTAAAGATAGGATCGAGTTCTATATTTGCTGCGAGCCACTTCTGGGATGAGTCAATTTCTGCAGTTAACATAGGGCTCGACAGGAAATGACACTGTTTCAGTGTAAAAAGAATCGATGATGTCATCTCGCGAGTCCAGCGAGCAGCGCGGCGGAGAAGCCACTCCGCGGCTGAGATTCTTCCAGTGTGCACTGGCAAGCAGCAACAATCGCAAGTAAACCGTTCCATGATGCTGATGCTTCCAGTGTGCAGTTGGCTTGACTCATTATTAATGATATACCTACGTCTCGCCTCTGATTGGCTAACAGCAACGCAACTCTTCCACTGTCTCCGTTCGCTCTGCATCGTTGATGTTTTATCTTCATAAATAACACAAACCTTTAGAAGCTCGTCCATGTTGTTGAGTTGCTAATGCTAATGGTTAGCTTCTACTAGCCGAGAAGTGTTCTGGTCTCTAATGGCAGAACAATAAAAAATCAGCCTGCATGCATGTGAAACTGACCCCAGCTTTACAGTAGATGCGTAAGCGGCGTGTAACATAATAGACGTGTTTTATACACGAGCTCCCTTCCTACTGAGCACGTTTCAGACACAAAACAGCAGTTTTGTGTCTGAAACGTGTGTTCCACACAGCTGGTCCCGCGAGGTCACAAAATCACCAAAGAATTGCAAGACCACGTGCGATTTTGGCAGTTCATGAGATAAGAAGACTGCTGCATGTATCCATAAAGGTCTGGTTTATTTTCTGTTCTTTTAACTTGGTTACGAAGGTTTCACTATTAATGACGTACTTTTTGTACTCATTAAGCAACTGGAAATCAGAACGTGTCTTTTTTTAAAAATTACCAGATGTGTTACACTGCTTTTGTGTTTGACTTTCTGTCTGTTCGATCTGAACAGCTGAGCTTGACGCATTCTGAAAACGTAGCACGTAAAAAAATTGACTCAAAGCATAAGCAACACTATAACGACGGGTGCTGCGTACTATGTTTCGCGAACATTACACAATGTTTACGTGTCCGGTGGAATGGCCTGGTCAGAGTGACAGATCGTACCTCAAAAACAACTTGCTCTTTAAAAAATACCCATACCGACAGCCAAAGTTCCTACATGTTCAAAAGTCAGGGATTAATTCCTAAGCTGGAAGAATTTTAAGCTCAATAAGTTAACAATGAGCTCTAGTCCTGCCCTTAGCAGCATTCTGTCCATAATCAGCCATCACTGGCTGAACAAGTCACATGACAGTGGCTCTTCACGAGCAGACCCCGGGGTTGAAGCGACTCGGGTGAGCGGACAAGAGCTTCATTTGTGTCCCGGCCACCAGATTCGGTCTTTGTTCACAATGTTTTGTCTGTCGCGCCTGAGGTCACAGAAACAGAAGCGAGATCAAATCAAAACTGATAAGAAAAAGCTCGAGGGCGCGAGCATGCAAGAGGATCCATGCTTTTTGTTTAGTCTGATTTCAATCATGTGGAAAAAGTTTTTTTTTTAAAAACAGATTCCATTCAAATGATGCATCAAACAGCGTAACAGCAAGACTAAAAATGAAAGTGAGCAACAGATCATTCATAAATTAAATATTTAAATGAATCATTTGTTAATTTAAGGTGTAATTTGTAATTTCACTCACAGTTGCTGATGACTCCGCCCAGTGGATCTCCTTTGAAGTCAAACTCAATGTCCATATATTTTCCCTGTGGGGTAAAGTTTAATAGTTACATTTATTCTGCCTTTCATCAATTACGACGGCTCAAAAACAACGCCACTCATGTATTTGATTCAGTTCATAACAGAATTTCTTTGCCAGAGGAACGACTTTGTTTTCAGAACCCACCATTCTCCTCTGATGTATTAATAGACCGGTCACTGGATGAGGCCAAGCTCTGCTGGGGAGCAAACACTGGCCAAACCCAATAAGCCCTCTGCACTCAGGAAAATGAAATGACCGCTCCATTCATAATTTTATGATAAAATGATGAAGCTCTGATTGAGGTGGTGTCTGGGTGAGGAAGCCTGAGGTTTCTGGCAGATGCCAAGGTCACCTAAATATAACCAGATCAAGCAAATCTCTCTCAACTGCATGTCTAAATGCAGAGTTTGGAGGCGGATGACTGAACAGAGCGGATAAAGTGGAACAGAACAGGTTAACGGTATTCTGCAGGCTGGTGCTTGCTGGAACCACCAGTTTCTGTTACGACTCAAAAAACAATTTTAGTTGTGAAATCAGACGTGGAAAAAAAACCCACTATTTTAAAATGCGCCAAAAGGAAATTTACTAGTGATTTTTATGTTACCATTAGAAACGTGAAGTTATCAAACAAGCAAAAAAGCTCCAGCCACAATAAAACTGTCTGGAAGCTCGTCTCGACGTGTCTGCTTACACAAGATTTTATGATTCATAAGATCCTATTTGTGTTATCCGGCCCAGATATTGCTCACACTTCCTGATGGTCAAAAACAGAAGCAAGTCTTTCTTTTGCAACAACTGGTAAAATAAAAATGCATAAACGTCCACTAATATCTGCACATAATAAAAAAATATAAACGTGCCTTTGATTAGTTTCAGGTCATATTTTGCAACAGCTAGGTTTCTAAGGTGACCTTGGAGTATAGAGCATTAACAATGGCCATGAATCATGTGCAAGTTTAATAAATCAAGAGCACAAACAGTGCGGTAGCTGAGAATGTGTGGGTCGGTATACTCTGCAGATCCAATAAAAGTACAATAACATGGGAGCAGAAAGGCAGAAAAACAGGACATGCACATGAAAGAACTTCACCTGAAATACTGGTTCCCTCCTCAAAAACACAAATCTCTTAAATGACACGTGTACATGTACACACACATCAACACCTGGGGGCCTTTGCTGAAACCGCTTTAAATATTTATTTTTAACCATTTAATTCATTTCAAAGGCTGATGATGTTGAAGTGACTGCATAAAGCAGTGAACATACACAGTTGCATATTTACTGGTCCCACAAGAGCCAGGATAATGCAAAAGTTATACCATTTAAAATTTAAAGGGCTCAGGAAAAAAACAAAACTAAGGTCCTCTTATGTTTAGAAATGATAGTGAAGACAATTTTGGCCAAAATGAGAATAACTTGCACAATTTTAATCTAGAAAGATTTCACTTTGCAGAGCGGTCTAGCCATGCTCCATTGTAGCCTCAGCAGGTCGACCATTGGCCCAAACAATTTTAGGTCTGGCCAATCACAGCGATCGATGTTTGTAGAGAGTCACTGGG
Source organism: Aphyosemion australe (assembly GCA_006937985.1). Taxonomy (NCBI): domain Eukaryota; kingdom Metazoa; phylum Chordata; class Actinopteri; order Cyprinodontiformes; family Nothobranchiidae; genus Aphyosemion; species Aphyosemion australe. The sequence continues at coordinate 2,363,759 of SSNS01000027.1, read as the reverse complement.
CGGACTTAGCACCAGAGCTGTGACGAAGAAAAACAACAAAAACGGCGTAGTTTCAGGAACAGCATTAGTTTTAAACGGCTTTGGACGATTTAAACTTGAGCTTTTCTTTGAGTCGTGAGCAGATTAAGTTTAATTAGAAAAAGGATGTATTTGCATCAATGATGTACGGTGGACTGCCCCGTTGACTGACATCCGTATCGATGAGTACTTCACATACATTTCATTATAATATAGAGTTGTTGGTAATTTAAAAATTAGCTTGACATATTTTAAGAGTCAACTATTTGCTTCTAATTCACCGTTAGCATTGTTAGCTCAACGTTAGCTCAATGTTAGCCTCTAGCCTACTTCACACAACATTAGAGTAAAACAAAAAGATCCCGTGGCTTCTTAGGAGTACATGAAATAACTTCTGGGTCGCTCCTGTTTACTGGCTTCATTTCTTTAAACAGCTCTGGAGCTTTTTGTCTATTGGTGTTGAATTACAAATGCCGGCGCTGCAGCGTTAGCTCAGCGCAAACTCAGAATTTAAATATCAACTACGACCCCCTTTTGTTTTTTTAAAAGGAGAAAAACTAACAACCCCCCCAGCTAGCTGAGAATAAAATCTGTTTCTATGTAACCTTCCTTCCAACATGATTGAGACAAACTGTTTTGTGATTATTTCACTGTAGAATTCTTGCATATCACTCCTTTAAGTCATTTATTTTGAAAAATGATTTATATACTTCCTCTTCTTTGACTGTGTATGGCAGACTGGCTCACTGACTGAATTCTGTAGCGATAAACACAGACATATATACGTAGACGCCTTGTGGACTGGCGCTGCCTATTGGAGCCAAGTAGTGGCCGGCTGCCATCTTAGATGGGTCTCCATTCGCCCCAGCGCATTCATTTCTACTGAGGAAGGTGCTTACCCAACTAAAAAACACATTTTATCAAACTTTTTCACAAAACTAGACACATGGTATGGCATGATAATTAAAATATTAATTTAAACAAAATAAATTAAAATATAAAATCTCATCAGGTAGGCTATAAAAGGCAATAGTAATCCCACGTGATCTGTTTTCAATAGTACACCTGTTGTTGCAACCGTAGGCTGCACAAAACGGGCATAGTTGCCCACTCTGCATTGACTTTGCAGAGTGAGGAGACCCATCCAATATGGAAGCGACGCTGTTACGCTCTCCAGCGCCCAATGAGGCATCTACATATTCATGTCTATGGCGATAAATACTTCATGTTGTTCATTGCTGTGATTGGTCCTAGCGCTGTCCAATTGCGTGCGGAGACCATTTGAAAGACAACCGTCAGTCTCACATCCGAGCTCCGTCTATGGGTCTTGGCCAGACTATATAGTTACATATATAAGATGGTTTACCCAGCTAGAAAAATCCCATATATGTTGTAAATTACAACCACATCAAGTTTTAGCTCAATATCTAAAATCGAGTTATTGCCATTTGCGTGTTTGCTAAGATCGATTAGCGAACATTCTAAATGGAGATGACTCAGTTTAATCATGTTTGTACAGATGTGTGATGAAAGTATGAAAAATTCATCAAAATCTCTCCAATGAAGAACTGTACCGACAAGCAGATGGACAGGTTTGACTTCAACTGTTAATGGAAACGTTTAAAACCACTCAGAGTAGGTTACTGCTCAATATCTGTAAAACACAGATTTTCATGTTGGAGAACGTTGATTAGTGGCGTCAACAATCATGAATTTCACAAGCGAGGGATAAAAAACTAAAAAAGAAGTTTCTGCAAGAAATGGAAAAATTCATTATGCCACAGGCTTGCCTGATGGTCATTAGTAATAAATCAAAAACAATAAATATTACGCTCAGAATACTTACAAATCTTGAAGAGTTGTCATTCCTCACAGTTTTGGCATTTCCAAACGCTAGAGGGGGAGAAATTAGAATAAAGATGTCAGAAAACAACAAACTTGCTAGTATTGGTAATGCAAAGATACAATATGTTCATTATAAAACACGTTTTGCTTTAAATGCAAAACTAAGAGTGATCATTGTGCCTCACTTTAGCCAGCTGTCACTCAAACGTCCTGGATGTTAAAGCCATTTGTTCTGATGACGCCTCATAATTCTGTATGGATTAGGCAAAGCACCAGAGCGTTCCAGCTTAGGAGGGCCTAACCCTTGATGTCACGCCACATTTGAGTCAAAGTGATTCAATATGTGCCTCTTACTTACAAATAAACAAATAAACTTATATAGCAATTTCTTAAAACCACATTTTCAAAGACCAATAATGTGTCACATATCAGTTGCATTAGCATAACTGCTTAATTACCGATAACAGCTGATGAATGTGTGTTTAGGCTTTTGGAGAGTGTGAATGTGTAGGCTGCTCGTCTAGAACAACAGACGCCAGAGGGAGGGGGCGCGCGAAGGAGATGCTGCAGATAAAAGAGCCGAGGAAAAATCGGAGCACCAAGTAAGAAAAAAAATGATTACAAAGAATAAAACAAAGAGAAAATGAGAAGCAGAGCATCAGAGGACAAGCGTTATAGATCGGTCGTACTTGGCTGGGGAAGCAGGTCCACCCCCCCTCTTTTGCCTCTTTTTAGTGTTGGAGCAATTACTTCAGCAGGAGCTAAACTCTTGCAGATGTGCAGGGTTTTCCACAGCGAGTCAACCTTACAGCTTCATCATTCACGGGCATTTCCTGTCCACTGCCCCCAATTAAAAAATACAGCCGTTTCGGTGCCAGGAACGAAGCGGGGATAACTATGTGACAGTGTGTGTAGTGTTAAACAATTACAGACTGATTCATAGGGATCCAAAAGTATTAATCCCATATTTTCAGCTTATGTGACTTATGCATATTAAACAGGTAGTTTTGCATTTGATTTCTTAGTGTTGCATTAAAAATGTCGGATGTTTAAAACCCCCGTAGAGCAACTAGTGCACAACAAAAAGCAGGTAATTAGGATGTAAATAGTCATCCTTTCAAAAGATTTTAGCAGCTTTCCTCTGCTTCTCTTGAATTGGAGCAGCCCTGTCCGCCAATCAAGCGCTCAAACTGGGACACGGATCGAGTCGTCACTCACCCTCCAGCACGGGATTGGACTGCAGCAGCTGTTCCTTGACCTTATTCACCTCCTGGCCCTTCCCACACACCGCCGCCACATATGACATCACCAGCTTACTGGCCTCTGAAACCCAAACACACAGATATCGTTCAGTTTGACGGACATGGCAAGAGGGGGAACAAGTGCGACCTGCCCACTCGTTGCACCAGTCCCCATAAAAATTCCCATTACATCAGTCCCCTCTGACACCCAAGAGAGCAAAGGAGGAGGCCCCATTTAAGAGGCGCACTTTGTGAAGTTAGACGTTGACCACAATTTCATCATATTATCATCATTCAAACTTGATTTCATTGGGAAGTCGGGAAAACCCCTGGAAAAACAATCTGGATGTGGAGACGAACATTATTCACCCGGCGCTCGAGTCGCTCTGATTGAAACAGCCCTCGACTCTCTACAAATTAACTTCACGTCTGCAATAAAGGCTCAAGGAGCATGTCGTCCCGTCTGGAACAAGTGACGTGCCTCGTGGTTTGATTGCTAGCGTCGGGATCATCTCTTGTGACCAGCGAGATGGCGGCGACCCAGAACTGATGTGTGTGACCTGCCAAGAAGGGCAGAAAGGAGCTCTACAGTAGCTGCTGATACAAGCTGCTGAGGAGATTGGCATTTAAAAAAAAGACTGAAGAAAAGCTAAAAAATGTTAGAGAAATCTCCATTTAAAGCCGCATTTTTAATCCAATAGAAGCAAAATTAACCAACAGTTCACACAGACAATAATATTTCCAAGACCTAATAAGGTACGTAATATAATACGGGTCACAGCTCTTTGATTTTACACAAGTCATTGTAAAAATGAAGCAAAAAAGGTTCCAACATGAAAGTCAATGACCCATATCGACAGGGTTTTGATGGCCTTATTCCACTAAAAGCTCTAGGGCAGTGTGGATTAGTCAAATCAAGATTTATCTCAGACTCGTACGACGACTCCTTCAATTCAAGCTGCATCGATTACTTTGGTTTAGGCGTTTACGACCGTCAAGTCGCCACATTTTAAATAAATATTAATTATTCAGGACAAGGTTCTACACAGTAATGCAAGTTTTATGGTTTATCCATCCTGCTGCCAAAGGTTTGCAGAAAACGTTCAGTGGTGAACATAAAAATGGTCAATGATGTCACCGAGATGTCTGTGCACAAATGCATTCATGTTAAAACCAATCAGGTGAAAGGTAGGATGTTTCATATTTAGGAGAATGAATAATTTAGGAAATCCAGCTGTTATGTCGTTGTTTTTATCATCATTCTTGGTTTCTGTGCAGGAATTTGAATTACAAGGAAATCTGGATTCCCTCACTCTGCACAACTTATTACAAATGCTCGTCAAGCAGCTCAAAACAGCAACCAGGAAATAACTTTTACTTTAGATGTGTGAAAGGGCCTCCAAAGCAATGAAAGTAAATAAAAAAGCTGCTTCAACTGGATCCATTTCTGGTTTAACACCTGCATGTGAGATTAAAGTTTTACAACCAGAAAATATGAGTTTTACATTTGAAGATGGGGTACGTAGGCGTCGTCATGGAGAGAAGGATGAGATTTTGAAATCTGAACAGCTGTAGCTCCCACCCTTGCTTTCCCTCCCTCATACCGCACACGCAAATGACCATGTAGCACTAACGAATATGTAATGTTTTTTGTTTGTTCCTGCTCAGACACACCTGATTCCAACTGTTAAATGATCTTTTCAACCTTGAATAGGTTCTGCACTCATTTTAATTAAATCTGCATTGTTGAAGCAGCACATTCCAGCACACATTGCTAATGCAAAATGCTAAAACAATAGAATGATGTGGTGCAAGGTTACTCTAATCACTTAGCTGCAATACACAAATGGTAATCCCTATTTGGGGGGCAGAAGCACCTGGATCAGCATGAAGGAGTCTCCTGGAGCAGAGAGTGGAAGAATACGGCAGGATTTGAAGTCTTATTTCCTGATATTTGGACATCTCGCCTCTGATTGGATAACAGCAACGTGATGTTTTATCTCCACTCATAACATAAACCTGGAGGAGCTTCTGCCATGTGGTTGAGTTGCTAATGCTAACTGTTAGCTTTTGCAAGCTGAAACGTTCTCTGCTGTTTCCTGGACACTAAAACAACAGCCTTCCCTGTCGTGACTCAAGATGGGTGAGTCCATTAATGATAAGTGACAGTGTGACGTAGATCTGTCAGGATTTTCTAATCCTAGAGTTTCACCATCTATTTTCTATCAGAAGCTAATTCAGGAGATAGGTGGAGGAGACTATTTTCATGTTCAGCCTGCATGCAACTACACCTTTAATTCAATGTTGTTCGAGTTAGCATTTAAGCTAGGCTAGTATGCCAAGTTGACTAAGGCGTCTGCACCTTAGAGGAAATATAAATTATGAAAGCTTACCTACTTTGTATCAAAAGGGTCAGAAAGCCAAATTTAAGTATTTTTTAAGTTAGTTTAAATTTTTAAACTACGTACCCCAGCTTTAATGTATGAAATGTTATCAAACCTGGACAGAATAAAACACGTGTACAACGTGCTGCTGACACAGTTTAATCTGTCTACGACATCCTTTACAGAGTTTGTCATGTTTCATGTACAAACATGATCTCGAAAATGAAACAAGCCCCAGACTGTGTGGTTAATCTGATCTAAATCTTCAATGTGACTATACACAACAACCCTTATCTCGCTCTCTTCTGCAAGAAAATGGCTTTGACTACATTCTGAATGTGGCACCACTAAAATAAAAGTACACATTCTTCCCTTCACAGGTCTAATATAAAAAGCAGACTTCCGTAGTTACTGTTTATGATTAAGTGGGTTTTCCCCAAACTTAATAGATGACTTTTTCCCTCCACTTGTGCTCAGAACAGATGTGTCGCTGCTATCAGAAGCATTCAGGTATCAATTTATGCTTAGCAGATCCCAGGTATGAACACGTCTGTGGGTGAAGCATGGTGATGATGGATGCTGGAGACCATGAAGCAATGTTCAGGCTGCAGCAACATCAGATTTGGGTTTCAAATCAGATCTTCAGGACAAACTATTGTTATTTCCTAGTGAATGGATCAGATTGAGGTGTTCAGACAAAAGCGGTAGCCGAGGTAGTGAGGCAGATGTTAACTAGATTGCTATAATTGTGAAAATGTCTTCCAACAGGAGGTTCCATCCAGCGCCAGATTTATTTTACTGTATTTTGTTCTACGACAAATGCACTCCATTACCTCTTCTTGTTCTTGTAAAAGAATCAATTCCTCTCACCATTAAAACATCCATTTGTAAATGTTCCCCTTAACTGAGGTTTTCTGGGCTTCCCGCAGACAGAAATACTCAATGATGTGGTTTCAAAATGACTTAAGAAATGAAGTCTTCACCAGTTTTCCCAGCTCCACTCTCCCCTGTGATGAGGATACACTGGTCCTTGTCTTGGTCCCTCAGTGAGCGGTAGGCCTCATCTGCTAAAGCATAGCTGCAAGGCAAGACAAAACAAAAGCATACAGTGAGTTTTTACACTGCTCCTACACATTTCCCAGTTTCTTTGAAAGGAAACAATTACTGGTAGCAGCGAAAAGTAAGTTCAGAGGAATGGTACGCTGCACCAGGCTATTCGGCGTCACCCATAATCAAAAGCATTTGGCTTCATTGGAAATTAGGTTGCAACTGGGCATCCAAGGCACAGGAGTAAATCACAGCTTTATTTAGCAACACTAGCTGGTTTCATATTTGGGTTTTGTTTTTCATGGTTGACCATTTTCCCCACTTCCTTTCTCAAACTACAAAAAGTACATTTGCTCTTTATATAAAGCACATTTGGAAATGGCAGTGATACAAACTTGTAGCATGTGGCAGTCATAACTGCAAAATAGATGCATCCACATATTTACATTAAAGGTCAAATTTACTCATATTTTTAATACATTTGCAGTGGTGTCTAGTAAGAATGAATGCCTTGTTAGAATCAGAATCAGCTTTATTGTCATATGCACCACCGTCCCAGTACACAAACAAATAGACAAAAACAGGTTCGGGCAGACTGTGGGAGTCGCCAAATAAGGCGCTCGTATGCAGGAGTAAAAAAGATAAATGTCACACAAAGGGGAGAGATGAGGGAGAAAAACGGGTCACTACGCCCTGCCCCCGAGCGGGGGTCAGTGATTGAGGTTCAAAAACCTTGGTAAGCACATATATAAACATTACACCATGTGTCCACAAGAAGAAGGTAGGAGGGGCTGGGATCCCCTATGCAACCGAGAGAGTGCGCAACATCTGTAAAACAAAAAGATCCCGTGGCTTCTTAGGATGACCAGAGGTTAGTCGTTTTGTGGGGGGAAAAAAGCTTAGGTGTGCCCGTTTGTGGATGTAGAAGTCAGCCAGAGGAGAAAGTAGCTTCAGACGACAGGATTTGGAGTCTTATTTCCTGATATTTGGATATCTCACCTTTGACTGTCTAACAGCAACGCGACTCTACCACCAACTCCATTTGCTTTGCAATGTTGGTTTATCTGCAAATTAGCTAACAGTTAGCATTCTCCGCCCTTTTATGGATGCTAAAACAACAACAGCCTTCCCCATCGCAAGTCAAGATGGGTGAATCTATGAATGTGACAATAAGTGACAATTTGACAGAGCTGTCGGGCTTTTCTAAACTGAGAGTTTTTCTGTCTATTTTCTATCAGAAGCTAATGCAGGAAATAGGGGTAGAAGACTATTTTCATGTTCAGCCTGCACATTAAACTCAGAGTGCCTGATCATTTTCAAAAATAATAAGTAAAAGATGTTTTCTCAGTGAACCTGGTTTTTAAAAGTGTAAATTTGTCTAAACATTTGACTAAAACTGGGACATTGACTTCTTTTTTCACCTTTAATCACACTATAGCAGACGTATGAGGATGCAATTAACAAATGACTGAAATTAAACTTTGGATGATTGTGCAAGGATATAAACAAAGCCTATTGTGATGCATTCCAGGACACTTGGATAATGGGAAAGTGGGACGAATTAATGGAGCATCACTCCCACTAAATACCAGAACAATAATTCATTTGTTCTCTTTATGCAGCAATACCTTCTGGAGATTTGAGAGAAGGGTGTGGATGTGTGGGCCACATCCTTTTTAATCTGGTGTTGCACACATGTCTGTAAACTTAATTATAAGTGGCTTTGCAAGCTTGTAATGGTAAAATAAAAACTTCAAAAAGAGGGCTCAAAACCAGTGGCTTACAATATTGGTGTCCTTAATTCACTGGTGGACTGTAGTTTATGAAGTGCTGTATACAAGTGCAACATTTATTATTATTATCTGAAAGTGGCTGTGAGTAAACAATCACTTAATTTGATCCAGCACATGCATTATAATATATACAATACTTTATATATGTATTTTACTTTAAATGGCAAATGGTAAATGGCCTGTATTTGTATAGCACCTTCTTAGGGTTCTACCATCCCCCAAGGTGCTTCACAACACAGTCATTCATTCACCCATTCACACGCTGGTCGGGATGAGCTACGATGTAGCCACAGCTGCCCTGGGGCGCACTGACAGAGGCGAGGCTGCCAAGCACTGGCGCTACCAGTCCCTCCGACCACCACCAGCAGGCAAGGCGGGTTAAGTGTCTTGCCCAAGGACACACAGCAGCATTCTCTGGCCGGAGCCGGGATCGAACCTGCAACCTTCCGATTACTGGACAACCCGCTCTACCTCCTGAGCTACTGCTGCCCTATCAAATGATTGAATAAATCAATTTAATATAAATTACTTTGGAAAGGGAGCATCGGAGAAGGGCTATGTGGCGAACTTTGTATGTTTTGTACAGCTAGACCATTAAAGCTACAAAGACAAATCTATAGAACAAGTTAGCTTGAAATTTTTTTCATGCTTCTTAACGTTCTAAAGAAAGTACATAAATATATAAATTTTTTGTGGACATAAAATAAAAGCAAAAAAAGTAATTAGTTCCTTCGTATTTGTCTAAAAACCTGCGCCATTAACACGGCTCGGTCTGAAATCAACAACTGGACCATCCGGTTGTTTGTCTCACCAAACCACCACGCTTCCCTGGGTCCTCCATTCAGTACGCACTCATGTATTTAGCAACAGAACACCACTGGTGTGAGAGGTTCTCCGCTCAATAATATCAGAGAAGGAGAAACAGCCGGCTGCTACCACTTCAACTTTAGGACAAACTACCAGAGTCCCAAAAAGAAAAACACCATTTGAAAGAATCATTGGCTTTAATAGGAAGGCTTTGAGAACCATAGAGAACATCAGGTGGCCCCAGCGGATCTCCAACTGTTTGCTAAGAGAACGCACACGCCAGCCAAGAGCATCATGCCTGGTAGCGCAACGCCGCACCCGATGTCTCGGCCATGTTCTCCACCTTCCCTTTGACCATCCGACCAGAGCCATCCTGCAGTTTGACCCGAGGTCCGCCGGCAGGAGACGTCCACGAGGTAAATCTCGCACTCAATGGCTTAACGTTGTAGCGGCTGACATTCAACAATTTGGAGTCGCTGTGGCAAATGTGGAACAGCTGGCACAAGACCGCCAGCAATGGAAACAACTGGTTCACCTGGTAGGCTCAACGCACCTGAGCGGGACGACACCCGACCCGTCGCAGGAGCCACGATGATGATCATGATGATTTGGACCTAGAAACCGTTCTGTGTTTGTGTTTAAAAGCTAGCTTGTTTTGCAGATTTCCTATTGCAGCTTCAACAAGGAATGACATTAGGAAAAAGAAAAAGTCCTAAATTGCCAAATATTGAATACGAATCAGCTTCACAGGTGTACTAAAAGCATCCAAATAATTGAATTCTGTTAACTTCAAACCCATCGCTTTTTAAAAATCAAGCCAGGACAACCATCTTAATTTTGAGCACTTGGTAAACATAGCTTGAGGTAATTTTGAAGGAATTTATCAAAAATAGCCTCTTCCGAGTGTAATTTAGTTCTTGTGCTTGCCTGGAGGGTGAGAGCACCCTTAATCTCCTAGATCTTGGTATTATCATTAATCAAGTATTTATATGCACAAAATGTACCAAGCACGAAGTGCAAGAGGGAAGGTTTGAAAACCACAGATGCTGACTGATTATTTCTGTGCAGCACTACCAGCCAATGCTGACTATTACCCAGAATCTAGCATTTGATGGCCATGGGTCCATCTAGATCAAGTTAATCAGCACAAACCAACAAGCTTCTAAACTAGTCGAACATTCTCAGGCTTTCAAAGATAACTGATCTGTATTAGAGTGGTTTAGGGTAGAGCAAATTCTTCATGATCTACTCAGACTTCCATTTAAATACATCCACTGGGTTAGTGTCCATTATTTAACGCATTAGTGGAGTCAAGACTAATGGGGCAAAAATTCAAATACGCCGAAATGACAACCCTTGGTTTCCAAAAGGGTTGATTGCAACTAGGAAGCCATGACATGGGCCGTTTCTCAATATGCGCACTGTACTTGTGCACTCCCGTCCTTGTGAAACGTCATCAACGATGGTCCAACTACTGTTCAAATCATAAGTACATATAATGGCAAGTTCGCCCAAAGTTCCCGGATATGTTCTTGCTCCACCCATTGTATCGAAGATGCATTGATGCGTCCTTTTGCAGACATGGGACAGCAAAGTTTCCCATAATGCATTGCGCCGCTAACGTTATACTCCGAACGGCAGAGGATGAAAGCTTATAACTGTTGTGTTTTATATCAGAAATACAAATATAAAGTTGTCTGTTATTGTAAATAATTGTGTATAACCTGTAAAATTTGCTGTGTATTTGTTTTTTTCTTTCTTTCCGACTCTTCACGATCCCTCAAAATGCTAATTAGCTAACCCACTATCAAGATAAAAGCATTTTTGCTTTATTTTGATGAAAAAGAAACTTTCTTCATTTAACAGCAGGAAATGCTGGTATTTTATCAGTTTTGATCAAAAGTGGACCAAATATAATACAAATACGTTTTCGTTGTTATTTTGTTATTTAAGGAACAAACTAGACTTATTTTTATGTCAGGTCGTTTTTTTCACAGACATATATACGTAGACGCCTCGTGGACTGGCGCTGCCTATTGGAGCTGCCGTAGTGGCCGGCCGCCATCTTAGATGGGTCTCCATTCGCCCCCAGTGCATTCATTTCTACTGAGGAAGGCACAAAAACAGGCATAATTGCCACTCTGCATTGACTTTGGAGAATGAGGAGACCCATCCAATATGGCGGCGATGCTGTTACGGTCTCCAGCGCCCAATGGGGCGTCTACGTATTCATGTCTATGGTTTTTTTAACCGTGATGCAAAGGAGTACACTTGTTCCAAATGCCGTCCTCGTCCTCCCGTACTCGGTAGAACGGACTTTCTGGTGTACTAGCCAAGAACATACTTGTCAAGTACACAAGAACGTACTAACATACTTGAGTATTGAGAAACAGCCATAGAGGAGGCCGGAAGAATGCGTTCCAGACCAAACTACCAAGCTTTAGCTCAGTCTGACTAATGGAGCTTAGGGTTCTGCACCATTAGGAACACTGTGCATTCAGATTCATCACCAAGTATTCTTTATGAGTTCCAATGGTTTTCCTGCCCCAATACCATGATGGTCCATATGCTTGGTTGGTGAAAATAGTGAATGCAAACATTATCGGCTTATTTTTATCAAATAGAGATGTTAAATTGCGCCAGTTAAGATTTCTGTTAAAGCTTGGTGGTATGACCCCAGACTACTAATCTCATGCTAAAAACAATTTATGCAAGAATATTTTAAAATCTAAATGTTCTCTGTAATACATTAGATTGCATGCATTATATTTTTGTCCACACTCCCAAAATCCCTAAACCCAACCCAACCCCTGCCTCCCCCCTCCCCTCTAGACAAACCCACATGTTCTGAATGGGTGAGATTTACCACAGGACATTACATCACAGCTGAAAGAGGCAGCACAGCAGATGTCTGCTTTGTGAAAACACTCCTGATGCCTGACCTGATCCTAACAATGAACTAGCCGTCATACAATTATCTCATCCCCAGATGAGGCCTGTGGGCCAGTGGGAGCCTGGGAGGGCCTTCCACTTCAGGGCCACGGGCGTAAAAGGAGTGGGAGGTCCTCTGCCAGGAACACACACAAACACACAAGCAAATCTTGTGAATAGCCATCACTAATTATAATATGAATAGTGCTGAGCAGAAACAAGCCACATCTACAAATACACAAACAAAATTATACCCGAACCCTCACAGAAGTTACGCAAGAACCTGGCTTTGGACAGATGCTAAAAACCAAGCCAAACTGAAAATAATGTATAGCCTTGCTTTACTTTATCATTAGGGGCCCTAATGTAGGCTTAACAGAAACGGGCTATAAATGGAAGTCAAAATGATGAAGCACCGAGGTCCCCATCAAAGACAGAGGAAACGGTGAGTAAGGTACCAAAACCCCAGAGGCCTCCCTGATCTGGGTCTGTGGGGGTTAGGCTGGGATATGGCCTTGGACTGCAAGTTGTGCCCGACACTCCCCCTCCCCTTCCTCCACATCTGCCTGCAGGCTGTAATTTCGACTTGCACGTGGCAGCGAGTGAGCATAAAGCCACACTGGCATGAGGTAAGTAGCAGAAAATAGTCTAGTCAGTTCTTTTACTCCTCAACCTCCGGTAAGTGGGGCACAGGAGAAGATGATGGGCCTGCAGTTTGTGACCTGAATCTTAAAAGGGTGGAGTAACCAGAGGGCAGATTCAGCACACTTTAAAGCAATGATTTGTAGATGCTAATAAAGCTGTAATGTATGGGTTGGACCGCCGCCCGCCCAGCTACTTGGGAGATGACAGGCCTTTCGAAAACAATGATGGTCCATCTCAGAGACGTGCTTTCATTCACTTTTCATTCACTTAACAAAATGAAACTTTTTTCTGGTTTATTATAAACAGATTTTTAACCGTGAATACACGGATGTTTGTTATGTTTTTTTATGCATGGGGGGTGGGTGGGTACAGTGGCCTCTGATCTCAGTGTGACCTGGTTTCTTTACAGCCCTCAGGAAATCCGCCTGGCTTTGAAGGAGCAGCCAAGGAAGCAACGTTTTCCTAACGCTGACGACCAGGTGGAAGAAGGGGAGCCTGTTATGTAAAAACACACTACTGTGGCACCAGACAGCTTAAAAGACCAACCTGCTGGGGTAGAGGCGAGGGGGTAAGGGAACGGATGCACGAGCGCTCACAAAACGGATGTTGGTTCTGACAGATGTCAACCATCTGTGTACTTGCTAGGACAAAGGGGTGCTGTTAAGTAGGTGCTACAGAGAAAACCAACACACACAAGGGTAAGAAACTCAGAAATAAGCTGCTACACTATAATGACATCTTTAGATTAGAAAATAAAAAACACCAAATGTGAAGTATTCAAGGCATAATACTGTCCTTTTTCAAGAACGAGAAGTTAGCCAGAGCAGAGGTCAGCCGAAGACGGCAGGATTTGGATTCTTGATTCCTGATATTCGGACACTTCGCCTCTGATTGGCTAACAGCAACACAACTCTACCACAGATTCCGTTTGCTCTGCAACGTTGATGTTTTATGTCCACAAATAACACAAGCCTGAAGGAGTTGCTAATGCTAACAGTTAGCTTCTACTAGTCGAGATGTTCTCTGCCGTTTCCCGGACGCTAAATCAAGAACAGCCTTCCCCTTCGCGATCCAAGATGGGTGAGTCCACAAATGTTAATTTACAGCGTGACGTAGATTTGAGTAGCTTTCTCTGACCTGAGCATTTCTATTTTAATTTGGCGGCTAATGCAGGAAATGTGGGTAGAAGACCATTTTCACGTTTAGCCTGAAAGTTGAACTCAGATTTCAAAACGAACAAGTAAAAAATAATTTCTCAGTGAACCAGGGCCCTCATTTATCAAACGTTCGTAGAAACGATCCTATATTCCCTCCAACGAATGAAATTTAGAATGTTTGTACACACAGTCAAAATCCTGATTTATGAAACATGCGGTGGCCTCTTGTACGCATGTTCCTCCGCAATCATCTGATGATAAATCCAACATGTGTGTACCCAGGTGCTCGTGTCCGTTCAATCATTTACATACAGAAACACCCTCAATTATCCATATTTGGTCACGCTGCGTGAACAGCTCATGATGGGATTCCCTGCGTTCTTCCTGAATCATCCCGTGGATGACTGAGATCTTCAGAAATGCTGTTCTCCCATTCTAACACTAGTTGCTGTTTGTATGCATGGTCAGAGCTGTTCTTATATTTAGGAACACTTCTACGCACAAGTACAAATTGGTAAATACCACACAATGCGTAAAATCGTTCTTACGCACGAAATACGCACAGATCTGTTCGTAAGTACGGTTGATAAATGAGGCCCCAGGTCTTTAATTATGTTCAAATGGCTACATATATAAAGCTTTGAGGTAATCCAGAATTTTAATTTTAGATTAGCACACACAAATTTAAAGTTCCACAGCAGGGAAAATACCAGGTTGAGACGTCTGTGTGATCTTTGGAACAGCAGGAAATGAGTAAGGTAGCAAAACATCTTCAAAGCAGCTCCGCATAAGAGGCTCTTCTGAGCCTCATTAAGCAGGTTTATGCCCATCAGCCAGGGCTATGCACCACTTTGTTCCACACAAACAGAAAACAGAACAGGAAAATAACAATAAAGATAATGAGTCCAAACTAGCTCATGTTGAAAGGTCATCACTAAATCAGAAAACTTTGGAAGACTATACTGAATAGTGCGAAGGAAGCCATACATAGATGTGATAATGGGGAGGCTGGTTTATGGTTATTTCATGTTCAGAGTGATTGAAAAAACAATTTACATCAGACATGATTTTTGTCATTTTACGAATAGATGAGCATTAGACACGGTTCTCACACTTTTGCCAAAAATCACATTTAAGCTTGTTTAGAGAACCTCCAAGGTGAGTTTATTAGAGTGTCCCGACCTTACTCTGGGAATATTTATGGTAAATGGTAAATGGTCTGTATTTGTATAGTGCCTTCTTAGGGTTCTACAACCCCCCAAGGCGCTTCACAACACAATCAGTCATCCACCCATTCACACACTGGTGGGGATGAGCTACAACGTAGCTACAGCTGCCCTGGGGCGCACTGACAGAGGCGAGGCTGCCGAGCACTGGCGGCACCAGTCCCTCCGACCACCACCAGCAGGCAAGGCGGGTTAAGTGTCTTGCCCAAGGACACACAGCAGCATTCTCTGGCCGGAGCCGGGATCGAACTTGCAACCTTCCAATTACTGGACAACCCGCTCTACCTCCTGAGCTACTGCTGCCCCAATGCAAACAGTATGATCATTTGTCTTCCTTGTCTAATAAAAGTACATATAATTTTACTCCATCCATCCATTATCATCCAATTATCCGAGGTTGGGTCACGGAGGCAGCAGCCTAAGCAGAGAGGCCCAGACTTCCCTCTCCCCAGCCACTTGGGCCAGCTCCTCCGGGGGAATCCCAAGGCGTTCCCTGGCCAGCCAACAGACATAATCCCTCCAGCGTGTTCTGGGTCTTCCCTTGGGTCTTCTCTAGTTTGATGCGCCCGGAAAACCTCACCACGTACAGGAGTCATCCTAATCAGATGCCCGAGCCACCTCAACTGGCTCCTCTCAGTGTGGAGGAGCAGCAGATCTACTCCGAGCCCCTCCCGGATGACCGAGCTTCTCACCTCATCTCTAAGGGAGAGCCCAGCCACCCTGCAGAGAAAACTCATTTTGGCCACTTGTACCCACAGTCTCATTCTTTCAGAAAGCTCGTGACCATAGGTGAAGGCAGGAACATAGATCAACCGGTAAATCGAGAGCTTCGCCTTCCTGCTCAGCTCTCTCTTCACCACGACAGACTGGTACAACGTCCGAATCACTGCAGACGCAGCACCAATCTGCCTATCAATCTCATGATCCATCTTAAAGTTAAAGTTAAAGTCATCATCACACACTGGTGAAATTACATCTCTGCATTTGACCCATCCCCGTGGTGGGGAGCGATGAGCTGCAGCTGTGGCCGCGCTCGGGAACTATTTGGCGTTTTAACCCGCCAATCCAACCCCCTAGTCTTTGGTATGACCCGACCGGGATTCAAACCCCGATCTCCCAGTCCCGTGGTGGACACTCATACCACTAGGCCACCGTGAACAAGACCCCTACTGTAACCTATTTTAGCTCAATTTCAAGCACTTTAAATTAATTCATTAAAAATGTAGGAACCTTAAAAATCTTCACATCAAGTTTTAAGCATGTAAGGATTTTAGGTACTTGTGAAAACATTAGAAGTGATAAAAACTGTTAAGGAGAAAGATTCTTACTGCAGAACTAAATTACAATAACGTTGGTTTATATCTGGCGGTACAACATCTGCTCAAAATCCTGTGAAGTTTTTAATAATAACTTCAAAGAAACTGAATCTGATCCATCCAAGGAGAATAAATGGACCATTGTATATCTGATAAAAAGCCACATGAGCCCTATGATCAAATGTGTTCTCTCTCTTTGTTGTATAGTGGACTGCAACATATTACCATGCATGCAATAGCGCCATAGAACTGAATAGTTCAGATATGATCAATAGGCATGGAGTCAAGAACCCCGAGGGTGTTCATGTGACCCTCTAACGCTGCACACAGGCTCAGTGTGGTTTTATGGCAGCATATCGTCAGACACTGGTGTTTGGCACCATTTTAAATCAGATGTGGTACAGTACAGTACAAACTCTATATGTTTTTGGATTTTTACCTTGAAGAAATAAACATCTCTCAAACTAAATTTACCCAAATTGTCTAAATTACAGATTAGGTCCAATTCACAGAAAGATGGGTTAAAATGTAAAAAATACACACTTGTGGTAAAGATAATGTCAACCTTATGGTAAGATTAATGCAGTGACCCTTAATTATTGCAACTAAACACTAAATATTGTCCACGGTATAAGGTTTCATGGTGAGAAAACACTACACAGCTCCTCTTTTCTATGGTCCCTTTTGTATGCCCATCATGCTATTATGAAAGCAAATAAAAAGCACAGTGCTTATTGTTCTGACTATGAATAGAGGACGCACAATGGAGTTTGGACAGTCAGACAAAAGTAAAACCATAAAAATCTGCTTGCAGCAGTAAATGATATAGCAGGCAATGTTTAATCAGTGTCTAATTAAAATCGTTTCCTTCTGCTAGATGATTGAAAACATTCAAGGAATCCGTAACCCTTCTATTAAATATGTGCAGGGTTGGGCATTTTTTACAGCTATCATAGTATGATTAATGCATAGCAATAAAGAACAGAGCCCCATAGAAGTGTTCCCTTGCCCACACAGCTTGGTAGAGTACCGACATGCCATGAGGGTAACATGAAAAATCAGATCCTGGGGTACTACTGCACAAAATTCTGGAAAACTTAGTTTTGTGCCAAGGGGAAGTTATTTCAGTGCACCAGTAAATAAGTTTTGATGATTACTTATAAAAAGTACACCTTGAACAAACTAAACCCTTTGACCTTCAAGTCATGTCCCAGCTATGTTAAAAACATTACAAACCAATCTGACCTTTCCACACTCTTCCACCAACACAGAGCAATCTTCAGAGGAAAATATGTCGTGCATTTCCAAATCACCATGAACCACAGTTTAAAAAGGACACTGCGCCCTGAGCATGCAAGGTGATGTGTTGCACTAAAACAAGGCAAAAGTACAGCCATTATGCACAAATGTGAAATTCAATCATCAACTGTGGCACTGTCCAATTAAATGCATTTGCATCTTATTCTTAGGTGGAAGAGGTAGGTGGAAAAATGAGCACATTCGAGTCATCTCTCTGCAGTTTAAAGCTCACCATTACGCCAACACACTCGCTGCAGAGGTCTGAATCTGCCCACTTAAGTGGAAATGTCATTTCAACAAGTGCCCACTTTAATCTACCTACATGCAGGTTTTCTGTAACTTCAAACCTTTTCAAAAGCAGTCCTTCCAAAACTGAACACCTGCAATAAGCTCCAAGAATATATGCATTATTAAATCCTACTGGATGAAAACGGTTTTTATGGACTTTTCTCCCAAAAAAATGACAAAAAAAACTTTTTCATGTAGAAAACATAAATTTTAGGAGACCTAAATGTGATTATTTTAACAGTGAAGATCAAGTTTACTCATATTTGTAATACATTTGCAGTTTTTTCAGACAACAGGATTTGGAGTCTTATTTCCTGATATTTGGACATCTCTCCTCTGATTGGCTAACAGCAACGCAACTCTACCACTGATTCTGTTTGCTCTGCAACGTTGATGTTTCATCTCCACAAATAACACAAGCCTGAAGGAGTTCTGTCATTTTTTGGTGTTGCTAATGCTAACAGTTAGCTTCTACTAGCCGAGACGTTCTCTGCCGTTTCCTGGACACTAAACCAACAACAGCCTTCCCTGTTGTGAGTGAAGATGGGTGAGTCCATGAATGTTAAGTGACAGTGTGATGTAGATCTGTCAGGCTTTTCTAATCCAAGTGTTTTTCTGTCTATTTTCTATCAGAAGCTAATGCAGGAAAAAGGGGTAGAAGACTATTTTCACATTCAGCTTGCATGTTAAACACTGATCATTTTCAAAAATAAAAAGTTAAAATGGTTTCTCAGTGAACTTACTCTAAAGGCGGGCGTACACTGTGCGACTTTTTCACTTTTTTGAGCCGATTTTCTCCACGTGCGAGAATGTACGAGATCGGGGCGAGTTTTGCGCTGAGCTTCGTGTAGTATACAGGGGGTTACGAGAGGCGATTAACACCACATGACCAGCTACCGATCAGCAATCGTAAGCTCGAATTTTTGCTGTGTTTGATATTTTGCTCGTCCCGCGTGAGGGTATCGCACTGTTGAAGCGGCGCTGCGAGCGTCTGTGACCCAAAAAGTATCAGAACCGCACACGGCGCATGCGCAAACACAGAAGCAGTAGCGTAAATGAAGGAAGTGGAAGCAAAAACAAACCAAATAGCTAACCCACTTTCAAATTAAAAGCAGCGTTGCTTTGTTTGGATGAAAAATAAACTTATTTTCTTCATTTAACAGCGGGAAATGCTGGTAATTTATCGATTTTGATCAAAAGTGGATCAAATATAATACAAATATGTTTTTGTTGTTATTTTGTTATTTAAAGAACAAACCAGACTTTTATTTTTATGTCAGATTGATTTTTT
Source organism: Aphyosemion australe (assembly GCA_006937985.1). Lineage (NCBI taxonomy): Eukaryota > Metazoa > Chordata > Actinopteri > Cyprinodontiformes > Nothobranchiidae > Aphyosemion > Aphyosemion australe. The sequence continues at coordinate 2,344,471 of SSNS01000027.1, read as the reverse complement.
AACCGTAGCAACAAGCAGCGCTTGCCATGAAGCAACAGAGTACGCTTCTATTCCAAATGCCGTCCTCGTCCTCCTGAACTCAGACCAACGTGTTGCGTCTAGGGATGCACCGATCCACTTTTTTCACTTTCGATCCGATACCGATATCAGAAGTTTAGTATCTGTCGATATCGATCTGATACCGATATGGAAAAACAGTATTACCCTTTAGGCACCAGTTGTTTTTTTAAATATTCAATTCTGACATGACTATTTCAAAAGGTTGTAGCTTGAAAATGGTTAGAGTTAAAGGTAAACTGTAAATAAGAAAAATCTTCAGTAGGACCCCAATTTTGTGATGGGAGCAAATTCACTCTCATCAAATTAGCATATTATGACTTCACCAGGCTGCCATATTGGAATGTATAATTTTTACAAATCTTCCTTCTTATTTTTACAGGTAATTTTTACATGTAATTTTTAAATGTTCATTATATTTTTAATATTTTTAATTTGCATATACATATATAAAGTTCTTTATTCATTTTTGCTTCATTTAGTTATTTTATATTGTATTTTCTGATATTGGCCACTCAAGACAAATGCTTTATAGGCATATTTATCAGGTTTGTTGAGCTTGTACAGCTTCAGGGTCGACCTTCCCTTGACTGTAATCATCATTTGATCCAAGGAAAGTTCCTTATCTGGACCATAGATGTTTGGAATACGTGGAATGTTCATATCGATTATGTGACGCACTTTTACTTTCACTTTCATATTTACCGCGGCTGCCGCTATTTGCGGCTTTTTTTTTACATTCCCGTCACCTGTCACCATTAGCGGTGTTTTTACCATCCTTTCTACACCCACCGTGTCCCGATCACGGAGGAATAGCCTCGGATCATGTGTGTGCAGCCTGATTACTCTGGTGAAGCACAGACTGTTGCTGCGCGCAGCGTGACTTTCTCTCACTGGATGAGTGAGTCTTCATCAGAGGGCGAATATTCCAATTCAGAAGTTAGTCAACTATTACCAGTCAAAGAACTTTGCCAACAATGAACAGACCTGCCAGCATTGTAAGTTTTTACTCTCTAATATTCGCCCTCTGTGTGCTCCGCTTGTCTCCTCCCTCCGTCTGGAGCGTCCCGGCTGGAGGCGATTTTCAAACTTTATAAACTCCGAAAATTTCAATAGAAACACCCAAAAGTGTTGCTCAGATTTAATGTACACCTTTCCTCTATCTTCTGGTTTAAAATAATAACTTCATGAGTGATACTATTTGCAGCTGTGGCTCGTTAAACTCTGCAATCATGCTGCAACGTGGGGCTGTAGCGCCGCATGACGTCGTCACTCACAGCACATAGAAATATACTGAATAGATCCGTTCTTATGGATCGGGTCATAGATCGGTCCATAGTCACCGATACCCGATCTAGATTTTTCTCTATATCTGTACCGATACAGATATGCGGATCGGAGCATCCCTAGTTGCGTCATATATTTTTTTTATAACTGCGATGAGTTAATGCCAGACGTACAGTGTGAGCAGTCAGGTCGCATCCGAGAAGTAGGTCGTACAGTGTGAGCACATGACTCGTGAGATTTGCTCTGCGAGGAACTCGTACAGTTTGAGCTGAAGCTGAACGCTACGAGTGAAAAAGTCGCACAGTGTACGCCCGGCTTAACAAAAATGACCATTTCAACTAAAACTTATGTTAAAGCAGCAATCTGGAGTTTTCCTCTTTCAGGCATTATGTATGATTTTTCAGAAATTCGTAAAAGTGATCGTCTTATGTAGTGTGATATAATGTAAGCAATACGTCTTTTTTTATAAGCCCGCCCCCTGCCCATAAAATCCCTGCAATAGGAAACTGAGTGCCGACCAGAACTAACAAATAGCATTAGACTACCGCTTACGTGCTTCAAATTTAAGGAAGTACCTCGGCTGATGCAGAGTTGATGAACTTTTCACGGACAAGAAAGTCTTTAAAATATAAATATATGAAAACACAACATGACATGAGGATAATAATTGTAAAACAACGTGTTTTAGCTGTTTGTCGACTACAGAAGCACAATCATAAACAAGAAACGTGCAGTCGCCATCTTAAATTACAGAGACGACCGACTATTGGTGTGATATGCTTGTCAGCCACTAGATGGTGCCATCAGATAAAAGAAATACTCCGGACAGCTACTTTAATAAATTTCTATAAGGCCTTTACAGCAAGTTATACAATGTGTTCTCTGGTACAAAAAACAACTTTTGATTTTGTTTGTTTATTCCAGGCATCTAAGGGGGATTTCTTCAAAAGTCTCATTAGAAAAAAAAAAAATCTATAAAGTCCTAAAGTCATACATTATTAGGGTCAGTAATTAGTCATAGGTGCAACTTTTTGGAATTCATGGGGTCCCTCGAGTCTCGGATCACATTCTAGCTTGGGGGAAAAGAAATAAAATTAAATTTAAACTCAATAAATAAAAGAAAACAAACCTTTGAAAACCACTAAATGAAAAACTTTAGGCTCTAAACATGAATCCGCCAATCAGTAACATCCATTTTGTTTTAAAAGTCAGAACAGACGCATCTGTTACACTTTATTGGTGATTTATAATACCCATTTACAGCCTTTAGATAAGAGTTTTACGTGCAACAAAGCTGGAAAAGCAAACAGGTGTTGATAGGATGCGGAAAATGATTCCAAAGTCCAACATTTTTACAGGAAATGCACCACATTAAAATCTTACATCAATGACTACATTGATACAAGTGATAACTGGGCAGCAGAGAACCAGACATGTGAAGAGAAGACACCGAAATAAATGGAAATTAAAAAAACTGAACATTTTACATAAAATGCACATAAAATATGATGTGATGCTTATCAATGTCAATAAGATTAGACCACACCCATCTGAATTCTGCTGCTTTGGAAAAGGTCAGGGGTCACAATCTGGAAACTGCCTTTAAAGTAGTGGTTGAGTTTATGTAACCAGAGTTTCATGTTCTTAGCCAAAAAGGTGCAGAGTTTGGTATAAACAGGTAAATGTCATACTATATAAAAGATATAAAACATCTACTTTGAACCAGCACTCATTTAACAGAAAGAATAAATTTTTCTCATTTTCGAGGCAAACTACCCCCACCACTCCCACTCCACAGACTAATTTTACAGATAATCCGTCATAACCGTGTGTGACAGCTGGAGGCTTCGATGTACACCATGCAGAGGGGCCTCTCCGCTCCATTAGCCAGTCCCCATGCCGCTCTGTGACCAATCCTCTAGCGGCACTAAGTATTGAGTGTTGAGAGCATCAGGGGTCCCAATACCTCATTAAACATTGAGAAAACACGATCCCACCCAAGAGACACGGGGTTAGAAAACACACACACACACACACACACACACACACACACACACACACACACACACACACACACACACACACACACACACACACACACACAAAACTCAATCTGTGTCTAAACTGGGCAGTCAACATACAAAAGATGACTAAAGGCCATCTGTGACGGAAACTGATTAGTTCTTCTCTAATGCACCGGCTGTGTTTAGAAATTAGAAAAAAAAAACACCTGCTGGTCAATTACGAAGGTGCCTGATCTGGTCAGAGAGCATTTTGGGAAAATGACCAGCAGTAGAAACACTAATTACAGACTAGTGGTGGGTGTGGCTGTGCAGCTTTTCAATAAAAACGTATATCAACTCAAATACACCTAATTTAACAGAAGGGTAAAAAGTCAAAGGCAACAAAATTAATACTACTGTAAAAGCGTTAGCAGGCTGCATCTTGTTCACATACTTGCTGCTGCACTGCATGTAGTACTGGAGGACTCGCTAGGGGGCAGATTACAGAAGTCAGACCGGATAGAGTGCGGAATTTGAAGGGTACAAACAAAAACATGGCAACAATAGAAGATCAGCAGCTGGTTCATTTTAAGATTACGACAGAAAAAAGAAAAAAAGACAGTAGCGGTATTGTTGATAGTATTTAAGTTCTCTAAACCAGACGCCGTGACAATGTCCTACTTGTTTTGTCAACTCCTCCACTGGTTACTCGCACATTGCAGCTTGCGAACGAGTCACAATAATTTCAGAGGATTCGCACAAACGACGCTAACAAATGCAAGTTACGCGAAGCAGCCGTGATAAACAGGCTTAATTAAAAGCAAGTATATTCTGGCTCTTAGGTTAATTTCACTGTCAACAACATACATTTGTCAAACCTTAAATAAGATATCAGTAAAACCTGCCTTGCTTGAAAAAAACTGATGTCCTCTGACTACAGGGCTTACACCAGTATCTCAAGTTACCCTCAGGCCACTGACAAGTGGGAATCCAGATCCAGGACAGCGTAGAGAAGACTCTCTTTGGCCAGCACTTCCTCTGGGATCCAGTCCTGAGCTCTAAGTCCAGAGGGCAAAACCCATTCTTGGACGTCTGGTATTTGCTTCTCGCGCAGTTGCAAAGGACTTGCGAGCTGAAGCTTTGCTTGATCATTTAAAAGTCAAGGGGTTGTCAACCTGTCGAATCACAAATAAATGCATTAAATGTCTAATGCGTCAATCGTTGCTACATTTAAAGAAGAATCTGATGGAATAACTAAACAAATGGAAGCGAGGGTAGAGCTTTGGTAAGGGAAAATTAATCCTAAGGCGTAGTTAATCAAACTCTTAAAAGCAGAAGCTCCGTTTTCACCCCACCATATTTCCTGAATTTATAATCAGTAAAAGCACTGTCTGGCCACGTTAGGAATCACTTTTCAGTTGCTGTAACTTTATATTAAGCTTACCAATAGGAATCAAAGAAATGATCAATACATTGAAATATCGCAATAGTTTCTGTTATGATACTGAATCGATATTCAAAAGCAGTGTATCAATTTTTAGAGCGATGGTGGCAGAGGAGTTAAGTGCCTGCCCTGCAATCGGAAGGTTGCAGGTTCGCTCCCCGCTCACCCCAGCTGCACACTGGAAGCATCAGCGTTGCAGAATGGCAGCAGAACGTCGCTGCTTCAAATAGAATCCATTATAGCCTAAGGGGGTGACACAAACCAGTCGCAACGCGGCAATTTCCAGAAGCAGCATGCTGCGCCTCTGAAGATAGGATTGAGTTCTATTTTTGCCGCATGCCGCTTCTGGGATGCGTCAATTTCCACAGTTAACATAGGGCTAGACAGGAAATCACACTTGGTCTCAGTGTAAAATGCCCGGTAATTTTCAAAATAAAAGTCAATTGCAGTGATGCGATTTTATATCCATGTAGATTACCGTCTATACGTGTGACCTCACGGCTTATTTACTGACTGCATCGTTCGAGAAGTGCAGCGGTGTGTTTTTCATGGCTTTAATCCTGGCAGTGGAGAGGAACAACATTATATATGACATCAAACAGAGATGTCAAACGTGAGTTCCGTCCTTTTGGTTTAATGGCGGACGGCATAAACAAAACGCGCCCTTTAAAGTGTCGAGGGATCTTGTGATCTGGCGAGTCAAGCAAGAAGGAGGTCTCGAGGGATTTTGTGATCTCGCGAGTCCAGCAAAGGGCACGGCTAAGATTCTCCCGGTGCGCACCGGCAAGCAGCAAAAATCGCGAGTAAACCGTTCTGCTACCGTTCCGTGATGCTGATGCTTCCATTGTGCAGCAGGGGCCAGTCTGTCACTGTCGTGTCCTTTGGCATGACACTTAACCCACATTGCCTGCTGGTGGTGGTTGGAGGGACTGATGGCACCAGTGTACAGCAGCCTCGCCTCTGTCAGCGTGCCCCAGGGCAGCTGTAGCTACGATGTAGCTCATCACCACCAGGGTGTGAAGGTGTGCGTGAAGGTGTGCATGAATGGGTGAATGACGCGCCTTGGGGGATTCTAGGACTCTGGAAGGCACTATATCAAATACAGGCCATTTACCATTTTTATTGAGAATTTACATGTAAACATTTATTGTATGTCTTGTGTGGTGCAATTCAAACTCCAACCACTAGTTGGCAGCAGTTTACCACTTTCATTCGGATGCCACTACGAGATCTTGCAATAGCTCTTGATGCAACTTTGAAGCTTTTGACTTGAATTTTCTAATTAGATTCAAACAGCAAATTTGGTCTGACTTTTAGTATCAAAAAACATTATATTCTCTCCTGTATTGCGATAAATATCGTATCGCCAGATTCTTGCATCATCAATTTCTTGCCAATTCACACTTCTACTTAACTTTACAGACAGAAAATGAATGTAAAAGCAGGAAACCGTCTCTAACCACATTAGACAAGTATGTGCAAACTCCATGTAAATCCTTTATATGCAATCATCTACTACATGGTTAAATGTGAGCTACACTCAATCTAAAGACCATGTCTGCTGGTGGAATTAGTTAAAGCCCTCATGAAAAATACTTTAAAAAGGTGGTGACTGGCCCAAAAGTAGGACTGCCAGAAGACCTGCAAGCATTTTCATATTCATGTGCAAAAACCCTTGTGTTCAAATTACAATGCAGGAGTTGCAAAATGTCAACAAATAGCTTAATTTCTGCTCCAGAAGAGTTAACCCAACCAACCAGGTGTCACTTTATTGTCTTATGTTGTCAGCAGTTTAATACATATAAAGTTGTGCAAAAAAAATCTGAATGCATGATAGAACTATTGCAGATGTGGTGATGACTAACCTCTGTTCCAGTGCAGAATGTACAGAGGTGAGTCATAGGGCTTCAAATTCAGGACACACCCCAACTTCTTTGAGGGAATCTCAAAAGCATTGACCTGGTCTGTGGCAACGTGTTAGGAACTACTGATTTTATAGTGTAACAAGTGTTTAATTAGGATCAAAGACAGGAAAAGGGAAGAGGCCCAACACCCCCTGTAGTTGCCTTAATTAAAACCCAACAGTGATCCACTTCAGCACCGTCCAGTCTCTGTGGTAATATGCCCCCAAGCTAGTTAAAGCTCAGCCATGCAAAAAACAGAGTTCTAAAAAAACAGGAGCTTCTTTGGTTTGGAAACATTATGGAGAATATGAAGACTGACTGGACGGTGGACTCGGCCAACAGTGGCAAGAGTCCATTAATGTGGCTCAAGTTGCTTTCTCAAGCATACAATTCAGCTAAAACTAAAATTATGGCTCAAAATATGAAACTTTTTTTCTCCCCTTCTTGCTCAAAACTCAAACATAGCAGCCTTGGCTTTGTTGAGCTGTGTAACTGCAGCATTTCGGCTGAAAAAATACAGTAAAGACCAAACTTGAGCAGCACGGTGAGGTCAATTCTGGACAAGAACTGTTTCTATACCGATTTACTGAGGAAGAAGATTTGTTTTGTGTTTGTGAAACACTATCCACTCCTCTTTGAATACAACCAAGTAAAATGTATTCAAATTAAATCCAGCCTGTTTGCAAACCACTATTCACCTTCATCCAACCTTTTAATAAAACAGAAAACCAAACCAATGCTTTTTTATCCAGTTTGGAAAAAAATGTGCAGTAGTGCGGAAACAATAATGCAATGCACCTTTGGATTACGATCTTAGGATCTACTGCAGAGTAAAAATGTTGATATAAAAGGAATGTTCACTTTTTTGATGCATTTGAGCACACTAAGGGTTCAACATTACTTAAAAGAGTTGATACAAATCCATGATGCTTGGTCCAGATGGTCAAACCAGAAGATGAACTTATGCAGCATGATAATCTGATTTTAGATAAGAGCCTTTCAGAACAAATGGGGCAACATTTTTATTGCTTATTGATTAGGAAGCTCATGTTAGCCAGTTTGAATCTCAAACATGATTGTTTCTATGTTTTTATCCATTTGAGAAATGAAAAGAAACATGTTTAATGCGGGGTCATTCCAGATTTCTTTCTAGGATCAGTTTTCTAAATAAAGTGGCTCTAGACAAGAAGTATAATGTGGAATGTTCTAGTGGAAGTGCAAATAATAAAGCTTTTTATGTAGCTTTTGTAGTTTGGAGCCCATGTCTACTTGTGTTTTAGTTATTGACCAAAAGATCATCTAGACTCCAGCTTTTCCACCCAAACATGACGTCATCTACATGGTTACACAAACCTAAAAGTTTTTTTCTTCCAGTTTTTCCAAGTTCAGCTGAAACTACTTAGGCTGACATGGGGAAATTGATGATTTTTATGCAAATTACTTATTTCCCTGAAACAACAAGCATACTAGACCTTTGACTTTCCATGAAAAGAAAAACAGCAATATTCACAAAAAGCCTTAAAAAGGTACCCGTGTTTTTAAAGCTGCAATAGCAAATCTGCAAAACAAGCTAGGTTTAAAACAAACAGTCACATAACTCTCACCCCTCCCGTCGGCCATCATCCCTAGGCCACGTCTGCCCGATACTGGAATGTGCAATGCCACAATAAACAAGAGAGCACAAAACACCAGTCACAGTTTTCTAGATCCAAACGTCTTTTGTTGTCCATGACTTCAAAATGGTGTTTTTCTCCTTGGGACTCTGGTAGTTTGTCCTAAAGTTGAAGTGGTAGCAGCCGGCTGTTTCCCCTTCTGATATTATTGAGTGGAGAACCTCTCACCAGTAATGTTCTGTTGCAAAATGCATGAACGCAAAATGAATGGAGGACCAAAGTACATGCAGAAGTGCGATGAGACAGACAACTGGATGGTCCAATACAGTCAGGTCCATAAATACTGGGACACTGACACAATTCTAACATTTTTGTCTCTATACACTACAACTCAAGTCTTCTCTTGATTATTGACTTTGACACATACATCTGCCTCCTGGAGTGTGTTTCGGGCAATATTATCTGCTCATATTCAGCCAAATGCTTCAGAACTCATTGGACGGCTTCACTTCACTTGCTGAAGACAACTGAAGGGCAAATGCCCCAAGAACAAGCAGGAACTGAAGACAGTTGCAGTAGAGGCCTGGCAGAGCATCACCAGGGATAAAACCCAGTGTCTGGTGATGTCTATGTGTTCCAGACTTCAGGCTGTAACTGACTGCAAAGGATTTGCAACCAAGTATTAAAAAGTGAAGGTTTGATATATGATTATTATTCTGTCCCATTACTGTTGGTCCCTTAACAAGTGGGGGGCACATATACAAACACTGTTAACCTGATTTGGATGTAAATACCCTCAAATTAAAGCCGACAGTCTGCAGTTAAAGCACATCATGTTTGTTTCATTTCAAATCCATTGTGGTGGTCTATAGAGCCAAAACTGTTAGAATTGTGTTGATGTCCAAATATTTATGGGCTTGACTGTATGTAGTTGCTTTTGGTCTGAAAAAGTAGCCTAGTGAACTAGACCAATTTCTTGCCTTGCAAAGTTTGGTCTAGGCACGCTTCATTGGAACCCTCGCAGCCCGATCCAGTGCTGTGGCTGTCCAATCACAGCTCGCTATAGTTTTGGTTGGGCCAATCACAGCGCTCTATATTGTGGGCCAATCACAGAGCGGGAGTAGTTGATGACATCAGAGCTGCGAACACAAACATGGCGGCAGCGCAGGAACCACGTTCATTTGAAATGGCTTTGTCATCAACATTGGATTATTTAGACTCCAACGTGCGAAAGTCTGTCGAATTTACTTAGCGGCTTCTTATTTTTATCAAAGTAGTGCAATGTCCCAGCACACCTGATATTCACATGTTTTTCATGCAAAAACGACAGAAATCATTGATGTTAGACGCAATTGCTGCCTCCCTCTTCTTTTTCGTCGCTGTGATTACGTCACGTTGTTCGTTACTCTGATTGGTCCTAGCGCTATCCAATGACAGTTTGAAAGACAACCATAGATCCCACCCCACGACTGAGAGCCGTCAATGGATCGTGCCCAGACTATATATACACACATATATAGGATGGCTTGCCAGGCTACCGAAAAAGTGCTATTGGCGGAGGTTTTTAGACAAATGCGAGATTTTTTTTCATCTCCACAAAATATTTACAGCTACACTACGTTAAGTTTAAGCTAGCTTCTTTAGCAGATTTGTCATTGTTGGTTTAAGCTTAGACATGTTTTTTTACTTTCATTAAGGCAGACCTTATTTCACCTCATGTCCTAATGATGACACATCATACCGCACCAACAAAAACTTGGATAACACCCAGAATGTCTTCTGAAAATACCACTGGTAATAATTGTCTGCAGCCAAACAGCAACATTTTCCAGGAGATGTACATTTATTTTGGCAGACTCTGATTATAGGACTGGGACAAAAACAACAAATCTCAAAAACATAAGTAGCCAATTATCCACTCACAACAGGTAAGAAAAAAAAAGCACAAAATGAAAGAACAGAAAAACAGCCTTAAATTCAGTTATAGAGCTGACGGCTGTAAAGTAAAGCCAAGCAGCTCGTCTTATCTACAGGGAGTTTTTGCCAGTGCAAGGGTAACTCACTTTCTAGTCTGTCTCTGAAGGGTTTGCAGCAGCCTAGAGCCATGGCAGGCTAAATGACGAGCACTGGGCTTTGTTCTGTATTGGCTGACTTGCAGCAATGCTGAGTTAAAGCTGCCAATGGACAGATGGCGTGCTATACTGAATTTCCAACAGAAGACCTCATGACTCTCCATACAGACGGCGTCCCTCTGATCTCAACACCCTTCCTGAACTGTACTGCATTAGTCACTTTCTTGGAGTGATAATCCTTACAGAATTCTGAAATATACTGCATCCTTTAGACATGACAGCTCCTGCTTATCACATTTACGCCTCCAATCCTGCAGGAAACACTCATCAAGTGCCACTCCCAAATGCTCATGACAGGGGTCTAATCTCAAACCTACACCATCACCTCACCACTTCTTCAGTACTCAAGTCTTAAGCAGTATTAGGAGCATTAAATGTTTATACACACAAAACAAGGTGAGCTTACATGTGGGGACTAAGTTCGTAGAAGTTTCTGTTACGATACTCCTCCACCTTCTCTGGCGTGTAGATGGGCAGGGACCTGTACGGGTTTAAGGAGATCACCACACTGCCAATGTATGTCTGCAGAGAGAAGAGAAAACCATTAAATGTTCTGCTTTGCTCAAACCAGCCAAATGTTTGGTTTTTTTACCATGCATGTCCATTTATAAGCCACATGTAATGAGAATGTAGGAACTGTGCAATTTCCCAGTGCTGTTGAAGCATGCAATGCCTTAAGTAAAATTGAAAACATGCAAAAACAAAGTGAAATCTGAGGAATCTGGACCAGGCAGTACGTGCAAACAGCAGAGTTTAAGGTGCTGAAGGAAGGTGTTTGAAGGTTTACTAAGCCATTTATAACCAGAATACAACAATCTGAATACAAGTCTGTATCTGATTGGGCTGTGATTGTTGGCAGCGCACTGAATAGCTTTTCTAAGGGACTTTCCAAAAATGACTGAATCTTTGAGAGGGTACTTGTTTTCCTCATGCAGGTTGCAAGGCCTTGTGCAAGACACAATTTTTGATCTGTCGATTGCAAATTGTGTCTTGCACAAGGCCTTGCAACCTGCATGAGGAAAACAAGTAGATCGATTGAAACAATTGCAAATACCATCAAGCTAAACTGCAAAAAAACAATGACATTAGGACACTTTGTGATAAAATTGTGACAACATTCCCAAGAACGTGGTAAAAGTTGTGTCATTGCACAAATGTAAAGTGTAATAGGTACCAATTCAGTTTGGTGTGATTCCAATTGAAATTTTACATAATTTCTAACAATCTTGTGTCTCCAACCAATCATAGTCCATTGAGACAAAAATCATCTTAAGCACACAAAAAAAATCACATGAATTAAAGAGAAAACTGCAGATTTGAAGTAAAAATAAAATATGATTGAATTGTTTGATATTGTCCATAAAATTCTGAGGAACAACTGGGTAATTCCAGCAGTGTTAAAATAAAAATGTGCACTACTGATATACAGTAACCCCGACTTCACACTGGAGGCATCAGTGGCGCGGAACATCGCTGGTTCAAATAGAATCCATTATAGTCTATGGGTTTGATCCAAACCGACCGCGGCGCGGAAATTTTCAGGCGCGTCCCAGAAGCGGCACGCCGCACTGCTAAAGATGGGATTGGGTTTTATTTTTGCTACGAGCCGCTTCTGGGACACGTCAATTTCTGCAGTTAACATAGGGCTAGACAGGAAATCACACATCGCTTCAGTGTAAAACATCCTGTAATTTTCAAAATAAAAGTCTATTACAGCGATGTGATTTCATATCTATGTAGATTACAACAAAACGTGTGACCTAACGGCTTATTTACTTGCAGCATTCTTCGAGAAGTGCAACAATGCATTTTTCATTGCTTTGTAGAGGAACAACATTCTATATATGACATCAAACAGCAATGTCAAACGTGATTTCCTCCTTTTTGGTTTAATGGCAGAAAACATAAACAAACCATGACCTTTGAAGTCTCGAGGGATTTTGTGATCTCGCGTGTTCAGTGAGGAGGATGGTGGAGAAGCCGCTCTGCGGCTGAGACTCTCCCGGTGTGGATTGATGTGCCGTGAAGCTCGCGAGTAAACCGTTCCGCTGCCGTTCCACACAGTTGATGCCTCCAGTGTGAAGTCGGGGGAAAGGGAGTTTGTTTAAATGCTTTGTGCAACAGTAGCTTGAAAATAATTCCTGCAGTCTCAGATGGGATATAAAAAGTCACTTTTTTATGAAGAGCCACACATAAATGATGGTTGTAACCTTTAGCTAACATCAATCTCATAGCACAAATTAGTTCCACTATAATGGAGGTCATGTCCTCTAATCTTTGTTTGTGAAGAGACTCGATGCCCGCCAGAGCAGCAAGCTTTACTTTTCAAGCCGTTCTGGATTGCATAAGATGCCTTTTTCAAGTTTTGCTAAACTTTTCTACACATTCAATGTGCTCGGTTTGCTAATGTACAAAAGTTATTATGTCATTCATTTTTAAATTAAATGGAACCTTAAGTAAAATGATTCATTCAGCTCTGACTTTCATCATGTGGGCAGTTTGTTTATTCTGTATTTTCTCAAGTTGACCATGCAAATTTTTTTTTCTTTTTTATATAACAGAACATCTTTATGTAACATCCAAACAGGTCCAAATCAACAAATAACACTCGTCAGGTACATCTGAAACCTGCCATCATCTTCATCCTCCTCCTACGCTCTGATAGCACTTTCAAGCATCAATCTGAAGCGTTCTCTTTGCTCTCCATGGTAATGGTTGTTGCATAAGCCACTCTGACAGGAGTGGAGCACGGCCTTCCCTGTGGCAACACCACAACCTCCCACAGCCTCTTGTTTAACAGCACAACACAGGCAGCAGGAGGTCTGTTAAAGCGTGGAGGATTCATACAAAGGAAAGGATTGTTCGCATTTCAAATAACAATAATAAGGTAATCTTTAATAAAATAAAGGACAATAAAATCTCTTTCTAATCAGTATTTAATAGACTGCCCTCGTTATTTAGAAGCTTTATAAATTGTCCATTACTGAATAAATAAAACGGGTATGAATAGAAAGTTTTCTGCTACTTTAAACCACATATAAAACCAATCTGAAGCCTTGAGTTTCCTTTTTTTACATGTTTACATGTTTACATATTTCAATTGCTTTTTCATTCCTGCTGCCTGCTCACCGTTAGCATCAGAGTTGTTTTCATGTTTTCTAAGCAATGATTTGATTAGCAAAGAAAGAATCAAGGTTAGTTGGAGATTTTACTATAAAAATGTAGCCTGGCAAGCCATCCTATACATGTGAATATATAGTCTGGCCACGACCCATAGACAGAGCTCAGTCGTGGGGCGGAATCTACGGTTGTCTTTCAAACTTTCTCCGTTTGCTAATGGACAACAAACAACGTGACATACTCACTGCTACGTATGTCAGTCAATGAAGCAGTTCATCAAAGAAGATGCAAATACATCCTTTTTCTAAATAAAGGACTTAAGTACCTCTATCTGCTCGACTCAAAGAAAAGCCCAAGTCTAAATAGTCCAAAGTTGATGCCAAAGCCATTTCAAATGAGCCATCCATCGCCATCTTAGTTGTTCCACTTGGTTGCATCATCCTGCCCACCAAACCAAGAAAGCGCTGCGGTTGGCCCACCAAACCGACAAGAGCGTTGCGATTGGCCCACCAAACCGACAAGAGCGCTGCGATTGGCCCACCAAACCGACAAGAGCTCTGCGATTGGCCCACCAAACCGACAGAGCTCTGCGATTGGCCCACCAAACCGACAGAGCTCTGCGATTGGCCCACCAAACCAACAAGAACTCTGCGATTGGCCAATAATGCGCTATGGCAAACCGCCAGATTGGTCGGGCAAGCTGAGGCTCCTATGGAGCGTGGCTAGACCGACATGCAGAGCACAATCATTTTGCTTCTGCTACGGTCTGTCTAGATTTCCAGGCTACTAAAAACGACTACTGGGAAAAGATTGATCAACAGCGAGCTATCTGCACATAAATCTGGCAAAAATCAGTAAAATGTTTCTAAAATAAAACTAGAGATCCTAAATTAGCTTTATGAAGTTCATAGATGTAATGAGTGATGACAAGGACTTTAAACAAGAAAAGTCACTTTTCTAAGAAGAAAAAAGGAGTAGATGAGTATTTGCATATTTTGGTCTAATAAAATTAGATGATGGTTTATTAACTACAAGTAACAAGTGAACTCAGTTGCTACAGTTTCAGTGTAATGGGAAAAAAAAGTTCTACATCTCCTCTGCTCGGGTCACAAACCAAATCAACAAGAGGTCTCCTGATGTCTAAATATTTAGCAAGAAGAAGAGGATGCTGCTCTTAATCGTACCATTCACAATGAAGGGTTGGTGCAAATTTGGTTTATGCTCAGGTACTGGGTGACCCTTTGATTCTCTACAGTTATTGAATACATGATGTGCTGTCCTCTGGAAGACAAAGCCACGTTTTCATCTGCTGGGAGCTGTCATATGATAGTTTGGTGAGGGGGGTGGGGCCCATTTGTAAAGAAGGATGCCTCGAGGGAAAATACATTTAAAGAGTGGAAGGTTTGTGCACCACAGATTTATTGGATAAATATAGGCTCTGGTACTTTTTGCTGGACATTAATCATCAGGTACAGTTTATTATACTGAAAAGCTTCCATTATGGACTTAAAGCCATGTGACGATTCAATAACTTTCACTTCATATGGGGTCTGAGCCAAACTAAGGGAGAAGGCCAGAAACAAAAACCAAGTTCACTCATTTTTTCCAACACATTCACAGTGGTCTCTATAAATGAATGCCTTGTGAGTCCATCTCCGTGGGGGAAAAGCTCTGGTGCTCCTGTTTCAGGAAGTAGAAGTGAGCTAGAGGAGAGACAGAAGATGGCAGGATTTGGAGTCTTATTTCCTGATATTTGGACATCTCTCCTCTGATTGGCTAACAGCAACACAACTCTACCATTGACTCCATTTGCTCTGCAACGTTGATGTTTTATCTTCACAAATAACACAAGCCTGGAGAAGTTCTTCCGAGTTGTGGAGTTGCTAATGCTAACAGTTAGCTTCTACTAGCTGAGACGCTCTCTACTCCTTCCAGGATGCTGAATCAACAGCCTTCCTTGTCATGACTCAAGATGGGTGAGTGCATGAATGCTAATTTTCAATGTGGCATGCAATTGACAGGCTTTTCTAAACCAAACGTTTCTATTTTTTTATCAGCAGCTAATGCAGGAAATAGGGGTAGAAGACAATTTTCACGTTTAGAATGACCTTTTTTTTCAAAAATAATAAATAAGAGATGGTTTCTCAGTGAACTTGCTCTAACAAAAACAACAATTTGAACTAAAACTTATGTGAATTGATATTAAGACCTTTACAGCAAGATCATATTTCAAAGAGTAAAAAACGGTTTCTCAGTGAACTTGGTCTTTAAGATTTTGCAAAATAAAAGAATTACTTTAAAACACTTTAGCAAGTTTAGATTTTTCATGTTTGGATTTGCATTACAAAAAAAACTGACTTAAAAATGCAACTCCAATGTAAAAAAACAAACATTACCAATTCCTGCCATAAAGCAGCCTACCTCTAAACAAAATGCCAAGCATGTCAATAAGGCGGTGAGATCAAACCTATGCTTTGTTAGCCGATGGCAGCCAGAGCAGAACTGTAATCATCTCTGCTGGCGTCTGGAGTGGCCACCTGCAGAGTAAAGAAATTAAGAAGTGCCACAGCACAAAACCCGTCGCCTGTGGCAGAAAGGACAGTTCAAGAAGCCGTTTTTTTCCATTTGAGGTAAGAAGCCAGAGTGACTCTTCTTGCTGCTGAGCTTCAGATTTGATGCCCCATGAGGAGTCAGTTTTACTTGGATTTATAAAATCGGTTGGTTACAGTGATATTAGTATCCGACTGCTTCTATAGCTGAGACTGAAATAAGAGAGAAAAAGGAGGGACAGCACAGATAAAAGAATATGCAGGTTTCTCTTCTGACCCGCTGTGTTTTAGTCTTTGAAGTCGGGGAGTGCCAGCACACTGTCACAATACTGCTGAAATAAGAGACAGCTATGGAGAAGGAAAAAGAAAATAGAGGTCTGCTTACGTAGATCTCATTGTGGTCAAAGCGGTTCTTCAGGTTCTCCAGAAATGAGTCTTCGGTCAAGGGCTCCAGAAGGACCATGTCCCCAACCCCAATCATGTTGTCCAGGAGTGATGTTTTCACCTCCATCTTGGCGGCCGACGTCTCCTCCTACAGACACACGAAGAAAATAGGTGTATTTACTCAAAAGTGTTCTATGGGGGTTAGTTTTTCCACTTCCACGGATACAGAACATTGATTTTCAGACCGTTTTGTTTGTAGTGTACATGAAGGACGTGAGCAAGTACAGCTTACCCTTGGCTTCATGTTTGCAACAACATCAAACTAGCAAAAATGGTAAAAAAAATCTGAATGAAATATTGCAAAAAAAAAAAAAAAAAGCCCATTAAGAATGTTTCAAGTCAGAGCTACAATTTCTGTAGTGAAGACAATAATCCAAACTTATAATCCTCTTCAAATGCATTTTTACCAAATATTTACAACCCAGGGGCGTAGAAACCTAGGCCGCAGCAAAAGCAAAAGGGATTTTGCTCTGCAGATCGGTCTAGCCACGCTCAATAGACGCCTCAGCGGGCCCAAACAGTCTTGTGTCTAGCCAATCACAGCGCTCTATCGGTTTCATGGGAGGGATTAGCACCAGAGCTGCAACGGACTGAAACAACAAAGATGGCGGCTGCTCATTTGAATTGGCTTTGGCATCAACTTTGGACTATTAAGACTTGGGCTTTTGAGTCAAGAGCAGAGGTCACAGCCAGACTATATATTCACATATATAGGATGGCTTGCAAAGCTAACAACCTGGCTCATTGAGCCACATAAATTGGAGACTAAACCATATTTTGGAGTTTGAGAAATGCTCTGGCACTACTGTTTGAAGAAGTAGAAGTGAGCCACAGCAGAGGTGAGAAGATGGCAGGATTTGGACTCTTATTTCCCGATGTTCGGACACGTCGCCTACGACTGGCTAACAGCAACGCGACTCTAACGCTGACATTGTTTGCTTTGCAACGTTGATGTTTTATCTCCACAAATAACACAAGCCTGAAGGAGTTCTGCAGTGTTGAAGAGTTGCTAATGCTAATGTTAGCTTCTACTAGCCGAGACGTGCTCTGCTCTCTCCTGGATGGGCGAGTCCATGAATGCTAATTTCACGTAGATCTGAGTGGTTTTTCTAATTTGAGCGTTTCCCTGTCTATTTTCCATCGTCAGCTAATAGAGGAAATAGGGGTAGAAGACCATTTTCACATTTACCCTGCAGAGTGACCAATCATATTTAAATAAGAACAAGTAAAAAATAATTTCTCAGTGAACTTGCTCTTTAAAAAAACAATTTAAAAATCCTCACCAGACCAGCAACAAGCATTACAGGCAGGAGACTCAGTGGTGATCTACCTGAAGATTCACCAACAAGTCTTTTGTTTGCAACTACAGGTGCAATCAAGACAACCTGGCCAATGAATATGCAGAGGGGCATAACACAAGCTTCCCTTTGGGGGTCATGCATCGATCACATCACTGTTTACAAAGAGAATGCAGTGATATTTAAAATGCATTCTCTAATTGGAAAATTCCAAAAGCATCCAACATTTGGGCCTTTGGACACCGATGTATGCAGAACTGTGTCATAAGTTACATAACTGAAGAATTTGTGCCCTTAAGGTTTTCCTTTTCTAAATTAAAGAAATTCTTTCAAAATAAGCTTTTCCTTCATGTTTGTTTTCCCAGATTCAATCTGCTTTGGTATTGCAGCAATATTTGGGTTCTGTCAAAGGATCTGGGCTGGAGTACCCACGACAAAGAAAGTGCTGGAGTTGGCAATTTCCAGTCTAGCGTTGCCACCCATCTCTTTATGGAACAGTAATCCCATTGCTTTAGGGCTAGAGATAAAAGAAGGGCCTTGGTCAGATGCCTGCTTAATGCCTGCTGTTGTCCCAGACTGTCCACACAAAGCGTGCATGTAAAGAAATGTGGTCGACTTCTGTCTGCAGCCATAGACGGACCCTGGTTTGCATCAAAATACATATCCATACCCCACTGACTGGCAAAACGTAAAAAATGACACGTTTATGTTATCAGGGGGAAAGTTAATGACAGAAATTAACTGGTGAAAAGATAAATCAGGAAGACAGGAAACCACTCCCTTTGCTCACAAGGTGCATCCCTTTTACTAATTCTCCACTTTCAGCAGCAACTCGTGAACAACATGATGTTCTAGGAAGAAAAAAAACGGAAAGACTGGATCCCCCTCGTGTAGTTTTCCACTTCCCCGTTTCCCCGGCCCCCTGCAGGGTAAAGTGTTACTGCCCCATAGCGTAGTTGCTCACTTCAGTAGAAAGGCAGTCAATTTTCAAAACTCCTGACTCACTCAACACAAAAAAATGTAAAAAAATAACTTTTTTTCACGCAACATTTTGAATATTGGCGATATCAACAGCTCGACTTGAAAGAATCCAAGTCTGGGGAGGGCGGGTGTGTTTTGCTCACTTGTCAGCTTGCAGAGTTGGGTCACTTTGTTCCCACCAACTACAGAGTAATGTCTGATGGCATGGAGCCAAAACATTCCCAGTGATGCTCATGTCGACCAGCTGCTTCCCTTGTCTGCTGTGCACTAGTAACGCAGGCTGATTTCCTTTAAGATGGTTGAAATGCCTCTGGAGGAAACAACAATCAGCTGCTGTGTGATGTCACCATGCCCCGCCCCACCCTCGTGTTGCTACATCATTCACTCTAGTGTATTTGGCAGCAGTTAATGTAAAATTTTACTGAAATCTGATGTACATATTTAATTTAAGGGTCGTAATGCATAAATGTGGTAGTCAGAATTCTGAGAAAAGTCAGAATTCTGAGAAAAGTCAGAATTCTGAGAAAAGTCAGAATTCTGAGAAAAGTCAGAATTCTCTCTTTTTTTCTTTTCAGTGGCCATAGTCCTCTTCCGTATAATTCACATTTATTTAGCACTGATTTATACTAAGCTAGCTAACCAGCTCAGTGGCCTAGTGGTACGAGTGTCTGCCCTTGGACTGGGAGATCAGGATTCAAATCCCAGTCAGGTCATGGGAAATATTGAGTTTTTTTTTAAATTGCACCGAAGTGTTTTTTTTTTTTTCATTTTAATTAACTTACTATTTCAATTAAATTTAACCATAAATCTTATTTTGAACAAACCTAATATAATTGTGTGTTACCAGTTGGAGACTTTTTCAAGTAGTTCCAAAGAAAAACTTTTTCCAGTGTTCCAGATATTTTGTCCTATGTGACACATTACGTCATTTAGCAGTTGGTTGCACCTGAGTGCTTGTAAATAAATTTGAACAACCCCCATCTGATGAATCTTTCTCCAGAAGATCAAAAATGGATTGCAACACTCTGATAATCAAGCCGTTTACTAAAAAAAATCTCAATATTCATCATTTAAACTGAAATGTTGAGTCTAGTCTGACAAAAACTAAATGTTTTAAGAAACCAAGCCAACACCGCCTCAGTGAAAACAGATGCTAAAGCTACTCGCTGACCTGACGTGTAAATGCCTCCCGAGTGCCTGATCCATCCCAACCAAACACATTCTACATCTGCCTGCAATGTGCATCCTGGACACCCTCGCCTATAACCCACTACCCCAGATTTGGAGACGGCCTCCAGGCAGCCATAGACACAATTCCATTTATAAAAAGTAGCTCCCTGCTGCTTTAATGTTCCCGCTCCATCCAAAAAGGGAGGAAAATGAGGAAAAAACCCAACAGCCATGATTAAACTCAGAGGATTCTCCTTTACTGCTGAGACAGAGAGATGAGGAAGATGATCTCTGCTGGTCAATGCAAACACCGCTGACCCTTGACCAAGAAACAGAAAGAAATGATTGTGACTGATGCAAAAATAAACACATTAGTCCAAATTTGAAGGATTTCTTCCATCTATATTAGGATTAAAAGCATCCCAACGCATCAGTCTGATGCCTTTTCTAGTTTGTGTGTTTACAAGGTCAGAAGTAAAAAACACACCCACGCGGTGTAGCTGCAATTAATCTCAGATCTAATGCTCGTGAATCACAGATACAACATGACTTGGGGTCAAACGGCCTCAGTCTGGGTGCATGCATGTCACCTTATTTGAATGCGCTCTCCAAACCTTGTCTGGCGCAGTGCCTATGTGCAGCAGATGGCTGCAATTTTGCACATTATTTAGTTTTGGCACATCAAATCCTGACCTTATGGATCAACAAAAGCCCCGTCTATCCTGTTAAGACTTCTCATTTGACTCAAAAACATTGTTTTTGCAGCTGAGACAAGCATGCGTGCTTGCAAATTAACATGTGTCAAAGGGATTTCCCAAAAAAAAAAAAAAAAAATCGTCATTTGTTTACATAAAAACTCCACTTCCCTTTTCGTAGCGTCATGCAACATGTGATCCATGTGCATCGCTCAGGATCAAATTTATAAATCAATCCATAAGTCCCGTAGATTAAAAGTCCCATTTATAGAAGAGCTACGTTGCTCAAAAGAAAAATAAAGCACACGTGAGGCTTTAGCATCTAAAGGCTGATTACTGAGGCTAGACTGGACCTGGGATTTCAATACATGCAACAGTAATATTAGGAGACATGCTTCACTTCGTCCCTGTGACCTAGATTGCCAAGCCAGATCAAGCTACAGGGATGGGACATGAATAAAAACACCAATAAATGTATATATATTATTAAAAAAGGCCTGTAGCTTTGAGTGTGCGTGCGGTTTTTGTCCTTTAGTGAGAAGAAAATTCAAAGCAAAGGTCAACAACCATGCAAGCGCTCACATGCAAAACCCACAACTAAAGCAAACATGCAAACACCGTCAACAGAGCAGATGAGGGTAGCCGAGAAGCGTGTGCTTCATTAAATAAAAAAGCTGATTAAAATAGTCAATATTCCTTTATTGTGATCAACAAATCAAGCCTTTGGTTGGAGACGAAGCCGGTGCGAGAGCTGTGACGAGACAATAAAGAGATGATTGCCCTCGCGTTACCCTGGGAGCAGTCGTTTGAGAGTACGGTGCCATCGATGTGCAAACAAATGATAAAATCTATTATGCGGCGTATTACTCTGGAAATTTCCCACAGATCAGCGCGGCCTCGTCACGAGGCAGGAGAGACACAACATCCCAGCAGCTGCCAGCGTTGGGAGATTAAAGCCCTGTCGAACAGAGCAGCAGCGGCGGCACATGTGGCTGAGCCAAAGGGCAAGGCAGGACGTAGGGGGCAGAGGTTTTAGGAAACAGACTCAAAAATCACAGGTGCACTCAAACTGAAAACATTCTTTTTCTGCTTTCAGCACTTGATAGGAAGTGTCAGAACACTAAAAAAAAATTAAAACAGGTCATGATCTAACAAGTTACCACCGTGTACGCACCACAGACATCTAGGCAGGTTAAACATGAATCTGAAACCCAAACTTTACTTACAAAGCGGCTCAAAGTCCAAAGAAGAATAGATCTGCTTCAAAAAAATACAAAAACAAGCCAATATCTGAGAATCAAAGTAACCTAGGAAGGACTGACTGAGCATGTCAAATCTGAAAAACCAATCACTAATACATCTGTGGATGTCCTCGGAGTGTATTTGAATCCAAGTGGGTGAGTTAGATGTTTCTTTAAGTGCTGTGATTTTATTTTGAAAAGGCATCACACCCCTTCTGTAACAATAGCTTTGATGGGGTTGTCCCCAGAGACACGCCCTCAAACAGGTTACTATTGTGAAGGTAGAATGGAAAATACCTTTAGTCTCAAGATGACGCAACAGTTCATTAAAGGTGACTCAGGCTCCACCCAAAGTTTCTCTCATCGGACGGAACAAAACCCATCTGAGTAGCAACTTAAACTCAAAGCTCCAGTTCTACAAGTATCATATTCAGCTAATAGACAAAGTGATCCAAGATTTTAAAGATGCAGCTGCAAACTCCTGTTAGATAAGATTAAAGTGGATGTTGCAGTATAACCAAAAAAAAAAAATTACGGTATTTTTCACAATCACTGCTTATTAAGGATGTTAGAAAATATAGATGAACTGAAATATCGTGATATTTGTGTTATGATACGGAATCGATATTTAAAAAGTAGTATATTGATTTTTTAATTGAGAATGCAAACATTTATGTTTTTTTCTGTTGTGTGGAGCAATTCAATCTCTGGCTGCTAGGTGGCAGTAGTTTTTACCGCCTTTACTCTGAAGGAACAACGAGATCTTGCGATAAAGCTGGATGCATCTTGGAAGCGTCTAGCCTGAGTTTTCCAAATAAATTCAGTCTTAAAAATTGCAAATATCTTCTGCTTTTTAGTTTTACAATAAATCATATCATCTGTCGTGTTGCCATATTCTTGCCAACACACACCCCTACTGCTTATGACGCAAGATAGCTGTCAATCAAATCTGATCCAGTGTTAATTTTGACAAGAAATTTTAATTTAGTTTTAGTCTTAGTCTTAGTCTTTTGACTAAAATTATTTTTAATTTTAGTCACAATTTAGTCGTCCAATTAGTTTTTATTTTAGTCTTATTTTAGTCGACTAAAATTGAAAGCAATTTTAGTCGACTAAAATAAGGCTAAAATTCAAACACGTGTATTTTTCTTCTGATGCAATAATTTTTCTACTTGTGTAAAGGAAATGTTAACTACACCCATTTGAAACTGTAAATAAATATGTAAAAATCACATTTTACATTTTGGATCAATAAAACTCTACATTTATAATTGTTTTAATAACAATAATAATGGAAAATACCTAATTTAACACTGACAGTTTGAAATTGTGCCTCTCAGTATTAATAAAATAAAAAAAAACTCTGTATAATGTGCAGTAATATGACAAGAAATGACATCATACCATCAAAACATTAAAATGTGTTACTCTTATAATACAAAGAGGTAAACTAAAGGTAAGAATTGTTTTCTTAGACTGTGCTTAGACTGATTTATCAAGGTGGGACACCTGAACGTTTCTCCTCAAAAACACCGCTAGAACACCGAACACTGATCATATCGGCCGTACCAGCGCCAAGAAAAGAAAAATGATTAGACAACAAGATGCGCAGCGCGCTGGCCGTGCGTGAACTCGGTTCGGTTTGAGCTGCGGCACCAGCAGTAATGTGCTGACCACTCCCACCCCGCCTCCGCTCGCTGCTAACAAAATCGTAACACTTTTAAAACCAGGGGAAACCCCAGGTGTGTACTCACCAAGCAAATATGTCTCAGATTGTCACATTTGAAGCTTTTCCTTCCAGCCGCGGACATTTTATCCCTTCAGACATAACTTTTACCGGCATAAACATCTTATGTTTGCTTACCGCTAGCTTTTTCAAACAACAGCCGGCTCCAGACTCTGATTGGTTCTTTTCTTATTTAGTCCCGCCTATTCGATTTGATGATTGGTTATTTTTTCCGGTCGCCCATCCTTTCCGTTTTCTGATTGGATTTTCGTTTCTGTCAATTTTCGTTGTCGTTTCTTATTCGTCAACGAAAATGTCGGTCAATAGTCGTTATAATTTAGTCTTTTTTGGCGTGTATATTTTCGTTTTTGTTTAGTTTTAGTCTGCAAAAATTCATTCGTCACGAAAAAAAAAACGAAAATAATTCGTCTAAACCAATCACACACTCTTTACACACTCCATTAAAAAGATTAAAAAAGCTTTTGAGCTCATTTAATCGCAAATATGCAACACAACTCAATTGAGACTTTACCCTCCCTCTACCGATCATTGCTCGAGTGTCCAATGACATCCCTTATACGTCTCTTCAAAAATTAACACCCCAAGAACTAAAACGTGGTTACCACTCAGAAAATAAATGGCGAATCTGCAAACAAGCTAGGTTTTGAACGCAAACACGGTCATGGAACACTAACCCCTGCCCTTGGGTATCTTCCTGCGTCGACCGGAACCAGAAACCCACTTTGCCAGAGGGCGCTAAACACTGGTCGCCGTTTTTTAGGTTCAAACGTCTTTTGTTGTCCGTGACTTCAAATGGTGTTTTTCTTTTTAGGACTCTGATCAGTGTCCTAAAGTTGAAGTGGTAGCAGCTGGCCGTTTCTCCTCTGATATTGAGCTGCAAACCTCTCACACCAGTGGTGTTCTGTTGCCAACGCGAGTGCGTAATTAATGGAAGACCCAGGGAAGTGCAGCGAGACCAACAACCGGATGGTCCAATAGTTGCTTTCGGTCTGAAATGTGTTATTGGTGGAGGTTTTTAGACAAATGCGAGAGAACCACTTTCATTTTTTCCCATTTGTGTTAATCTCCACAATATATTTATAGCTATACGATGTTAGAACGTTATTAAGAGGCATGAAAAATAATGTTTTAAGCTAACATTTTTTCCAAATTTGCTATTGCAGCTTTAAAGTCAATTTGCTTTTCTTGCATGGATCAAATCTAAAAGTCAAGTTTGTGCAACAGATAACATGCTGGTATTTATCTGCACACATGGCTGCCACTTTAAAAAGCAATTAGAGACGTAATATTTCTGCAGGCTGATGTTTATACAGACGTCTCAAGATGCCATTTACAACCTCGTGAACGTATTTATATAAACATATTTGACATGAGATTTTTTGTTGTCTGCTGGTCATCAGTGCCATTATTTGAATGCACAAAAGAAAAAAGTGGGATGAACTTGTGAAGAGGGCAATAGAGGTGCTGAAATGGTCTGATTCTTCAGGAGTGGATGGATGGAAGAAGCAGATGTACAAGACTTAGGAGAAAAACCTGGTTGTACAGCGTTAGTACTGTGGCTCTTAGGGACCTAAAGGAAATGAAATTTAAGCCATTAAGTCGAATTGAGTGGAAATTGTCCAGGTTGAAACGGCATTAGAAGCTTCTAACATGAATGAGTTGCTGATCTGGGATCACCGAGAGGACTACGGAGACTTTCTGGCTTCAGGAAGACTTGGTCTTTGTTGACGCAGGCCTAACACAAGCCACACGCCTCACTACACAGACCGACAAGTGCAAACACCATTCATCGCCATGGCATCGGTGGAGGGACTTTGATCCTCTATGCACCCCCCTTTAGACCACAACATGTCACCCCACAGTGCTCCTGATGGGGATTTTGGCACATTGGAAAATACTGTGGCAGCTTCCAGCATGCCGCCTGAAAAGCTCCCACTGAGCACAACTACTGGCCAGCAGTCCCACACGCTGCCCTCTTCCAGCTGAGCTAAATGGTTGTTACTTTTTTCCAGGAGTCTCTCTCTGCAGCTCTGAAAGCTCTCAGTCACCTTACATCACTGTTTGTTTGATCAGCGCGGGTAATAAAGTTCCCATCTGGTTTCTCCACTGAGGAGCTGGCCAAGAGAGGCAGAACATATTTGTGGAAAACCACACTGGGAAACTAACTTTTGTTCTCCAAGATGTTTCATTTGATTGACTTTTAAAGCAGGAAATGCACATCATGAATGGGGAAATGCATGGATATTTTCCTATTCATTCAATGGTTTTCTTCTATGATGATCGGATTCCACAGCAGAACAGAAGCAGGTCAACACGTATCTGGCAAACTTTTGAGGTTTTCTCAGACAGATGACTAGTTTTATTCATGCAGCAGTTGCAGAGCAGTGATTTATTCCATCCAGGAGCCTCAGGATCTCTTAAAACCAGAGGATTGAAGCACAAACCCGTTTATTAAGCCAGTTTATCATTGAGGTTTGACCTCCAGGTTAGAGCCAAATCACAGATCAGAGTGCACATATCCTTATCGAGCCTCCCACGTCCCACATTCTGCTCGCTGCTACAGGTGGTGTTAAAAAAGCAGTGAATTTGGAAGAAAAAGCAACTATGAATGGGAAAGTTTGAGTCTGCAGCGGTTTTCTTGCGCGCAGATGTTGACAATTAGAGCCTTGATTTGGATCAGGAAACAGCGCAGCTCAAGTCTGACATGATGGGTTTTTGAAGTTTACGCACAAAAAGAATGGCAAAGTAGAAATAAAAATAAGAATAAAACATAGGGAGCGAAATGAATGAGATGCGGTGTTCAGTCAGACAATAAAAAGTTCGGAAAAGTTGACGCATCAATCTAAGTTAAAAGTGCAACAGACAGGATGAACAACTCGCCTCTTTATCGGTGAAGAGTCGCTCCTCCTTGTCCTAAATCCACTCCGCGGACAAGAGCTGTGGTCCAGGGAGAGATTGTCCAACTCTGGAGCGGCTCCTGAAGCCCTTCCCAGCTGTCTTCGCTTGAACTCGTGTCTGCTGTGCTGGATGGGGCTTCAACGAGGCTCTCATCCGGATCTCAGCACTTTGACTGGAGCTCCAGATGGATTTGAGAGCTCAGAGAGTGCCGGGTTGTAGGGAGTGGCTGGAGCGGCGTCTCTGGGATAGTCCAGAGTCCCTTAATCACCTCCAGAGCGGGGAGGGGGGCTGGTGAGGCGTTCAGGGGTTGTCGGCATTAACATTTCCTCCTCTCTCTCCGTCCAAATGAGACATTTTATGAAGGCGTTGCATTAATCCAGAGAATTCCAGCATTTAAAGAGCTGTTCAGTCTTATTTTTTTCTGTGTGGAAATGTGAGTTTATTAAGGATATTTATGACGGAACTCTAACTCTATCTACTAAACTGGAAGTAGAAGGGGAGTTTTTTTAGAAAGTCCCAGAAAAACACAGAACAGCAACAAACCTCATGAATGTGTTTTCTAATTTCTCCTAATTCGTTTTATTTGTGTTTCTGCTTATTTTGTGTATTATTTTTAATACATTAAGTTCTTATAAATGATCAAAAATATACCTCCTGCTCAAAATCAGCGAGGAACATATCAGAACAGTGGCTCTATCCTGCCGTTACACAAATTAGAAAGCTAAACGTGTGTTTCCTGGGATTTAATTTGTATTTCCTTGTACTTATTCTGATTCTTTGCTACCTTGTGGAATGATTTTTCCCCACCTTTTGAATATTTTGAATGTTCGTTATTTGCAGTAATTTTGTGACTATTTTAGATTGTTAGATATTTAGTTGTAGGTTTTTATTTTTATTTTTAGATATTTCTGGATCATTTTGTCATTACCAGTCATTAACCACTTTTTTATTTAATTAATGATCTTTGGTGATTTTTTCAAGTAGCACATCTATCATCAAACGTTCTTTATAATATGTGGTATAGTTTGTCCTTTTACTAACGATAAATGAAGTTTTAGTCACCGAACTCTATAATTTACGAGGTGAATTTCAACGCAGCATTAAAGTTTTCCCTTCATCCCATATGGACAGATGCCTCATCCACATGGCAGCACAATATCCCCCTCCTGTGTCTTAATTCCACATCGCAACGACTCAGTGACGCTCATTTAACGACCCAGGCTCGGTTTGGTGCGTCTAAACAGGAATTAAACGTAAGTTTTTTTCTGATTACAACATTGTGCTGAAATCAATACAGATATGTGTATGTTTGTTATTTTCCGTGAAACATTTAAGTATTTCTGAGGTACTTTATAAACATATGACCCAATTTTGCTAAAATTAATAAAAAAATATTTAAATCCTATTGATAAATTGCTGTTTCCCCACTTTTGCTACTTTTGTTGCACCTCAAGTAGGTTTTCGATTATGCGCATGCGCGCCACCGTTTCCCCCTTCCTGTTTCTTGTTGTGCTAAAGTCCAGCTGGAATATATTTCACTACGAGCTGTTTTGAATCCAAAAGAGGACTTCGGTGAGTTTCTGCTATTTTTTATGACCAAATGTATTACTCGTATGACTCAGTGATGCTCACATATGTTATTAAAATATATACCTGCGTCATTATGTAAAGGTAGCGCCAACGTAGTAGTTTTAGCTAACCAAATTGTCAGCTATACCATAAGCTAAATCAACGAGTTCCAGCTTTTGTTGTTATTTTCTCAGCAGATTCTTTGGATATTTTAATTTATGGACTAAAACAAGTGTTATCTGATGTTGCTTAACGTTCGATTTTTTGAAATTCTGTAAAATATTGTTGAAGATATTGATTTAGGGCTAAAGCTAATGTTTACATACGCTATGGGAGCTTTAAACCAACAAAAAACACTGTCAGCCTTCGGTTATTATGTCGCAACCTAAAGTTGTTTCTGTCTTCGTCCTGATTTAATGATTTTGCCTTGCAGGGTGTCTTTTATGAGTAACCAAAAGCAGCAGAAGCCGACGCTAACAGGCCAGCGTTTCAAAACTCGTAAAAGAGGTGATAACAACAATCCTCAAGTTCACTAAACCCTGCTTTATTGTTTTGTTTTGGGGGAATGTTATGCTGGTTTCTATCAGATTTAGCTGTTTTGTAGAGCTATTTGTTTAAAATTTTGTCAAATATATGTAAAAACGTGGAAAAACACTTTTAAATAGAGAAAAGATGTAAAAAAAATTGTTTCTATCCGGGTTTTAATGTACTTGAGAGTAACCTAGCTTGAGATTAACTGCAGCCATATCATGTTATATAGATAGATAGATAGATAGATAGATAGATAGATATAATGACTAAGATTTTAAAATAAAATGCTTCTGCTACCTCTCCAGTCTGTCCATGAGTCAGTGGCATGGTTTAATTCAAATATTATTTTCTACAGATGAAAAGGAGAGGTTTGACCCTTCCCAATTTCAGGAGAGTATTGTACAAGGTCTGAACCAAACTGGCACTGATCTGGACGCTGTCGCAAAGTTCCTTGATGCTTCTGGTGCCAAGCTTGACTACCGACGATATGCCGAGACGCTGTTTGACATCCTGGTGGCTGGTGGGATGCTGGGTGAGTTTACATTAACAACAGGGTTAATGCAATTGACCCGTTAACAGATATCTGCCAGTTTAGCACAGATTATTTAACTACAAAATCATTCTGAATAGGTGCATAAATTGTTCAAAATAAATCATATTTATGCTGCTCTTGCAGTTATTTAAGACGTGCATTCTGTGTAAACAAATATACTCCTGTGCTGGATTTTGAACCAAGCTCTGAAACCTGAAATGCTTTTCTGCAGTTTATGGAGTGAGTGGTTTGTTTTTAATAAAAACATAGGATGGGATCTTTTCTTTGCTTTCATAATACCTTTGAGATTGTAAACAGTGATCAAAGCTGTTCAATCAGAAACGAAACAGGGATTATTTTTATGTTTAGCCCCAGGAGGCACTCTGTCAGAAGACATGACCTGCACAGAGTTCTGTGTCTTCAAAGCACAAGAAGACATGGAGACCATGCAGGCATATGCACAGGTGAGCACTCTTATTTTCTCACAGGAAAAATAAATATGGCAGGTATTTCCAGTCATACGTGTATCGTGTTTGCAGGTCTTCAACAAGCTCATCAGGCGTTACAAATACTTGGAAAAAGGATTTGAGGAGGAGATCAAAAAGGTTTTTTTAGTGGCTTTACCTGTCAAGTTTCTTAATTCATTATGGGATATATAATGCTCTCTGACTCTTTTCAACAATTTTATTTTTGTGTTTATGGTTTCCAGCTGCTGCTATTTCTCAAGGGCTTCACAGAGTCTGACCGGAACAAACTGGCCATGCTAACTGGAATCCTGCTGGCCAATGGGAACCTCTCTGCATCCATTCTCAGCAGCCTCTTCAACGAGAACCTGGTCAAAGAAGGTAACTGTCATCACTGTGCGTGTCAGTGAAAATTTTACAAATTGTTCCAGAGAAGTTTTAGGTGAAGAAATTCAGGCTCATATCAAACTGTTCAGTCTTAACCAGACGCAGGCTTCTTCACAGGTGCTTGAAACTGTTAAAAATACTTTAAATGTGGTATTTTCAAGGTTGTGGAATTGTTGAAAGCGCTTGAAACTAACTGACATTTTTAACATTAGTTAACGTTTTTTTAAAAAACAAGGAAGATAATTTTGAGCATAAAGGCCAAGTTCACTGAGAAACCTTTTTTACTTATTTTTTAAATACGATGAGTCACTCTGAGTTTCACGTGCAGGCTGAACGTGAAAATAGTATCCTACCCCTATTTCCTGCATTAGCCGCTGACAGAATCTAAGACGACATAGCGCTGGAGTCAGAAAAAGCCACACTGTATATCAGCATTGATGGACTCACCCATCTTGGCTCGCAACAGGGAAGGCTGTTGTTGGTTTAGCAAAAACGGGTGAATTTGGTCTTTAAATTGAGTGTTTATGTCAGTGTGAAACATCGCCAATGTAAGGTGCTGGAAAACCTTAGAAAAGGTGTGCTTGAAGTGCTTGAATATGAC
The DNA here is from genome assembly GCA_006937985.1 of Aphyosemion australe. NCBI lineage: Eukaryota > Metazoa > Chordata > Actinopteri > Cyprinodontiformes > Nothobranchiidae > Aphyosemion > Aphyosemion australe. The sequence continues at coordinate 2,313,804 of SSNS01000027.1, read as the reverse complement.
TTAGCAAATGTTTAAGAGCCCTGCAGATGGGTATAACAGAGGCTCACTACTTTAAATGAAGTAAATTTTGAAGTTTAATCACAGTATTTTCATTTTTCTAACTCACTTTTATATTTTGAAAGAAAAAAAATGTGCAACTGACCTCAAGTTACAATATTCATACCTGAATATCACGTCCTGTGATTGGACAGTGTTGGTGAACAGTTGTTCTCTGAATCAGTTCTTTTTAAACTGTGTTTGTAACTTTGCACATTCGCTTTTACAAGTTAAGCTTTTCTATAAATTCAAAGATTTCTGACAAACTGATTTTTAAGTACAAACCAAAAATATTAAAACATACATTTTTTGAGGAATTATACATGCCAGCTGTGTTGCTTTGATTTTATTGAGTCTTTAAGTAACAGATGGTGAGCGAGTATGCAGGAAAGCTCTAACAGTTTGGGGTTCAGTTTGTTTTTAATGTAGACATTATTCTTTGCATTTCAAGTGGCATTTTAGGTATTTTAACTAAACATTCGACTAAACAACACAGACATCTCCACAAGCAGCTGTTCCTGCTGGCAAGCAGAAAAATGGCTTCCAAACAGAGACGCTGACATGTGGCCGTGACACACGAGGTTACCCTCGAAGAACTGCAGCGATAGAACAGCATCTGATCAAACAACATTCCAGCCAGTAATGGAAGTTAGATGCTCAGTTTTGTAGAAAACATCTAATTTGAAGCAAAGACAGACTCCTATTCACTAATATCTCATTTTATTTGTTTTATATTATTATTATTATTATTATTATTATTATTAATCCAAAGAAAAGTGTTAATAATCTATGTTCTTAAACCACAGATTTGTTCTCTATGAATTATGACAGAATGACTATTTTTGTAGCTTTTCTTCACCGTCTTACTGGGACAAAAGACAAACTAGCTCACTATTTGTGTGAATAAGTCATTTCAGTACATGCTGGGGTTATTAATTGATTGTAGAAAGATGCAGATGGTAGTGTGAGTCTTGTCTGGCTTGGTTCTGTTTGTCTTTTGCTGGCTGCAATAAAAATAAATGCCCACAAACACTGCAGCTGATGGATAGCCTCAGCTAATCCAACACCACCCATTTATAGTCGTTTGGCCCAGAAACTTGCATGATAAATGGGAGTGGATCTTAGTCTGCTTCACGTTTTCATACGTTTAAAGCTACTCAAGTGTTCTTCACCGACATCGTATTGTTTTATTTTTGATTTAGATGCTTCTCCTCTAAACCAAATTCCAATGGCTTTATGGCATTGTTCCAGTTAAAAGCCACACACGTTTGTTTACCGACGTATTACTGCAGCTTAACTTAATTCTGGCAGATCTGTTGGCAACAGCTGAATCACGTTGTCATGCATTTGTTCAGGTGTTTCTGCATGCTTTGCCATAAAACTCTTCAAATCCTGGCTTTCCGAGAAGGACATAAACTCAGTCGCCGGCAGCCTTCGAAAGGTTGGCATGGACAACCGACTCATGGTGAGGACGGCGTCTTTAATACAAATCTTTACCAAGCTACTAAGTCTCAAGTGGGAGCACTCTGAATATGTATGATGGATAAAAGAAGGTCATTGAGCTTCATTAGATTAGGAGTTTGTGTTGCTCAAGAGCCCAAATGCTGTTAAAACATCTGGTGTTTGGTTGAAGATACTCAACTGAATCAACGACAACCAGAAGCCATTTAAAGGTGCAATAAGTAAGAATTTTACACTGTAATAAAAACAAGAGAAAGAGTCTAATTTCTCAATGAAGGGAATAAAAAGTTTGCAGCGTATCTTTGTACTCCTACTGTCACGGGTGTATAAACGTTCGTATCATCAAACGTTTTCCACGAGACGTTCTTGGATCTGCTCTGTGTCTGCCACTAGATCTCTTCGGCACTCGTTTGATTTTTTTGAGGGGGAAAGGCGGTGCGGTTGACAAATTTAAAGGAAGTGGCATCCTGACCAGTCACAGGTTTGCGGTCTCTGTCGCATTTGACGGACAGTAAAAAAAATTGGGCATGTCTCTGTTACCCTCAGCAGGCCTGACGCAGGGTCCTTGTGTCGACGCATCATGGCGTTGCGTGTGTCCATACCCACACAGATAGAAATCAAGCTTAAGTGAATGGGGCTATAAAAGTTTTTGCTGGTCCACTTTGCCTTACGCCCTGAGTCACACTTTTGCTGTACTTCAATTTAAATGATAAATAATTATGTGTGTTTCTACTATGTCTGTTACGCACCCGACTGCAACCCGACTGCATCTGCATGTAAACGGCTCAGTCGAGTTGATACTGGTAACTTCCGGTTTTGATGAGACTGCGAAAGCGGTCTTCTGATGGTAATTGGTAAATGGCCTGTATTTGTATAGCGCCTTGGGGGGTTGTAGAACCCTAAGAAGGCGCTTCACAACACAATCAGTCATCCACCCATTCACACGCACATTCACACGCTGGTGGGGATGAGCCACATCGTAGCTACAGCTGCCCTGAGGCGCACTGACAGAGGCGAGGCCTGCCGTACACTGGTCACCACCAGCAGGCAAAGCGGGTTAAGTGTCTTGCCCAAGGACACAACAGCAGCATTCTATGGGGGGGAGCCGGGATCGAACCTGCAACCTTCCGATTACTAGACAACCCGCTCTACCTCCTGAGCTACTGCTGCCCCTTAGATAATATCGTTGCTACAAAGTAACACTTGTAACACCGTCAAACCGTACAGTACGTACCAAATAAGCTGTGCTGCAGCGTTGTTGTTGTCCATTCCTTCGGCCATTGCGCATATCCTTCTTTAACTTTGTCTGCATCACTCCCACCAGCGTTTGTTTACTATTTGTGTTGCTATAAGCAAACTGGAAGAAATCTGACACGAAAGGGCGCATGTCGCCACCTACTGTACCGGAGTTGAACGAACTTTTTTTGAGAGTTCGGTTTTCTAACATACACGTAAACTAGGGTAAAGACTCCTAATTTATTACTCTAGATCGACCTAGATCGACTTAGAGGTTTATGTAAACACACTGAGTGAATTAGAATTAGTCAGCTCTGTATGGCTCGTCTTCGCTCGTCATCTAGAATCTTCTGGCACTGATCTGCAATTAGCATGAAACTCATGAAGAAGAGAGGGCAAGTGGCTAAGAGCGGACACTTGTTTTGATACAGGGGCTGCAGTACCCAGATTTAACCTCAAGATGTCAGTTTTACTTAATGCACCTTTAATTATCAGTAACACTTGTCTGGATGGGAAAATGTAGTTTTGTTTTGGTAAATTGTTATCCCAAGACAGAAAAATACTTTTAAAAAATCTCAGGAATTCCTAAGTTGTCTTTAAAATGTGTCTCTTTTCAGGAACTGTTTCCTGCCAACAAGCGCAGCAGCGAATACTTCTCCAAATATTTCAATGAAGCCGGGCTAAAGGAACTTTCAGACTTCGCCAAAAACCAGGAGTCCATCGGTGCTCGCAAGGAGCTGCAGAAGGAGATAGAGGATCAGATGGCGCGTGGGGACCCCCTCAAAGATGTACGTCGCCAACGTTTCTTCTACTAATCTGAGATCTTTTCATAGCACGCCTCTGAGACTAGCGATGAAAATCGCTTTCCTCTTGACCTCTGACTGCCTTTGTCTTGAGGAGTGGTGGTGAAACAGATGCAGTGAATCATTGAAAAGTTCCTGAAATCCACTTAACCTCAACAATATTATCAGCTCCATCATTCAGCTCAAAGAGTTCCTGATCAGCGGGATTTGATCAGAGGTAAGGTTCTCCAAAGGCTGCCGTTCGTTTGACTAAATTGTCGCTAACGTGTGTTGCAGATTATTACCTACGTCCGCGAGGAAATCAAGAAAAACAACATCTCCGAGCAGACGATGATCGGACTGATTTGGTCCAGTGTGATGAGCTCGGTGGAGTGGAACAAGAAGGAGGAGCTAGTCACAGAACAAGCCATCAAACACTTAAAGGTGACATTGCAATCCAAAGAAGCCTGATGTCACTGAAACTATCCGATTTGCTTTTAACTTGATAGAAAATTAGCTAAATCAGAGAAATTCTACCAGCAGAGTAGAAGAAACATGAAATCAATTCAAATCTTTCATAAAACGAAATGTTTCACAGCAATACAGCCCTCTGCTGAAGGCGTTTACCTCCCAGGGCCTCTCAGAACTCACTCTTCTGCTCAAGATCCAGGAATACTGTTATGACAACATCCACTTCATGAAGGCCTTCCAGAAAATTGTTGTTCTGTTCTACAAAGGTGAGATAATTATACCCAGAAGGTTCCTGTTTCCATGTTTGCGTTTGAGAGGAAATAAAGTTTGTTTTATGGTGGGAAGCTATGAAGGCATGTATGAACGATGCCAGATGGCCTGAGATTATAGCCAAAGTTTGTCTTGATTGATGTCATCAACCAGCCCTGGCGACATCACTATTTTTTTTTCCTTTTCAAGCACCTGGTCTCGCATCTGTGCTGTTGGCGTTATATTGAATCGGTTTTCTTTCTGTCTTGTTTCATGTTTTTAAGCGGACGTCTTAAGTGAAGAGGCAATTCTGAAGTGGTACAACGAAGCCCATTTGGCCAAGGGGAAGAGTGTTTTCCTCGAACAGATGAAAACGTTTGTGGAATGGCTGAAGAATGCGGAGGAAGGTGGGAAGTCTGTCCAGAAGGTTGTAGCGTCATTAATGATCGTTGTTCTTTAAGCGCGCTAACGGATGTTTTCGCTCTTCTAGAGTCCGAGTCTGAGAACGAGGAGACAGACTGAAGGTTTCTACTGATGACAACAACCTTAATAAATGCTTTTTTTAATGAATGTAACACAACCATTACAGAAACCTGTCTGTGGTCTTTTCTTTGTTCTCTACCTCTGCATATTTTCTACTCTCATGGGAAGTCTTTAATGCTCAAATCGATACTTATACAGCTCTTTATACTCCCTAAGCCGGGCGTACGATGTGTGATTTTTGAACCTTTTTCACACCCTGGTGGGGATGAGCTACATCGTAGCTACAGCTGCCCTGGGGCGCACTGACGGAGGCGAGGCTGCCGTACACTGGTGCCATCGGTCCCTCCGACCACCATCAGCAGGGAATGTGGGTTAAGTGTCTTGCCCAAGGACACAGTGACAGACTGTGTGGGGCACAAACCTGCAACCTTCCGATTGTGGGGCAGGCACTTAAAGGGATATTCCACCCAAAATTGAAATTTTGTCTGTTGACATATTTCCCAGAATTAGATAAGTGGGGAAAAAGCATTTTTCATGCTTGTACTTGCCATTCACTTCTATTGTTTATGCTAAGCTAAAGCTAAACTAAAGCAGACAAACTGCTGCCAGATCAGGAGAATTACTGCACTGGTTACAAAATGCTTTTCCCCACTTATCTAACTCTGGGAAAATTTCAATTTTGGGTGGAATATCCCTTTAACTCCTCTGCCACCATCACCCGAGAGGCGATTAACACCTCACGACCAGCTCCCGATCATCAATCACGCGTTCTCCAGAATATCAAACATGTTTGATATTTTGCTCGTCTATCATGAGTTTATTGCACTGTTGAAGTATAGCGCTGCGACCCAAAAGTACCAGAACCGCTCACACGGCGCATTTGCCAACCCGGCTCAAGGGATATATTCGTATCAACACACAACATCCATTGTACGGCAAGCCCGAAGGACAACAGACTATGTCAACACAACAGTCTCTGGGTTTTCGGACTCAAAAGTCCGACGTGTTGTCTTAAAACTACTTTTTTAGCACATTTTTAGCTCTGACGTGTTGCTACCACACGTACAATGTGTGTAGTGGGGTTATATGTGAGCACTGGGTGGTACAGTGAGAGAACATGACTTGTTGGCTTTGCTCTGCGAGGAAGTCGTACAGTCTGAGATGGAGCTAAACGCTACAAGTGAAAAAGTCACACCGTATACGCCCGGCTTTAACCTTGCTTTCCTAATGGGGTCAAATCGACCCCACGTGTTTTATTTTTTATTTTTGAGGAGTGAGCACCACCTCACCCTTCCACTTGGACCCCCAAGGAATAAACCACCAAACCTGCTCAACCATCTCCTGCCATGGAGGGGTCACTGAAAAGGACAGCGGAGAGCCATTTTCAGTGCCAGATTCAGTTTCTTTAAAATTGGTCGACAGATTTCACAGCTGCCATATTTCGTCTCTGATCTCTTATTCACCAGAGGTCCATCTGTGTAGCTGTGATATTCTGGTCGTCTGAAAGACAAACCATTTTTGTGACCTCGTTTTACTTCTCTGCCAGTTAGACGACAGCTTACTGTCGGTTTTATCAGATTCTGGGAAACAGCCGTGCAATTGTTTTTAAAACGCGATGTTTATGGTGGTAATTTTGGCTCCAAAAAATGAGAATTCTCTGTAAATCTCATGTAATCGAACCATACAAGATTTGTATGCTTTTTCTCTTTTCTCATACATTTAAAAACGAATAAAAAATATTAATTTGATTGATTTTGGTGTTTATTCACAACAAAAAAGAAAGTCCTGGCTGTTTCTCCTCAGATTTCTATTTTTACTGTTTGATTTCATCTTGCTTCACCTGATCATCCAATCAAAAACGACAGGCTGACATTCATAACCCGAGGTGCAAACAGCAATCTCAGTCACTTCACTCCTATCCCAATTTAAATGGTAATTACGGTGCAGTCGAGCATGCAGAATCGAGACTGAGATGGTGATTTGAGATGTTCACAGAACAAAAGGTCAACACAGGTGCATTAAGAGAAATGTATTTCACAAAGTCTAAAAATAGTTTTATGAATCAAAAAGTCATAAAGAGCAGAGAAGTGAAATCATTAAATCATCAATTTCAGACTGCACCAACAGATGGCAGTAAACCCTTAAGAGTTTAATATCCTCCCATTAAGGCTTGCCAGGGTTTTAGCATCAAATAGAAAATGCCACTTAAAAAAAACCATGAATATAAAGTATTAGATAGACAACTACAAAGTATCCAGCACAAGTATGTTCTCCACTTCTCTGTCTCAGGAGGATTTGTTTGCCTTTTGGTTTTTATTTAGTCGCTCTGAAGAACATGAAACAATTTCGCAGAGTGACATGCTGGAGAGGGAAACATGACTGCTTTGGAGGTTTGTGTGAAGGCATGTTTAAGTGCACGCAAGCAGCACTGAGTAGAAATGATGCCCTTGTCCTTCCACCTCCCAAACACAGCTCTGCACAGTGCAAAGCATCTTGACAGGGCTGTTTCTGCAGCCACACACCGAGGGCTCCTCCCCACACATTCAGGGATGCTGTGGTTTAATGAGGTGTCCACGCTGAGCTCCGACACATCTGCTGCAACGTACGGCAGTGCAGCAGCTATTCTGGGACATTTCCTAATTTTTGCTTATTTTATTTGAAAATTGGACATCTTAGCACCATCAAGACCAAATGTAGACGTTTGTGCATCATTCTCTCAGAGGCGCCCCCAGAAAAGTTTGATAGGGTGGCCAGAGAAAATTTTAGGGTGGCACACCAAATTTGCTTTTGTGGTAACACTGGGAGACTTTAGCCTGTGGCGATGCATTTCATTTATTTATTTATTTTTTTAACTATGCATCCAAAACATTCAAATTTGAGAAATACAAAAATTTCAGAAAATTACATTTCAGTTATTTTAAATGTTATTTTAGACTTTTTTATGATACGCCTGTTGCTGTCTTCACAAAAAACTATGAAGATATAAACTTTTTTTAAAATGGTGAGCAGCAGAATTTTTTTTAATTCAGATTATTTATTTACTCATTAACTCATTCACTGCCATTGACGACTTTAGTCATCAATTGCATTTTTTTACGGGGTGGGCGTCGGACGAGCCCCCGCACCGTGAGAACAAACATCACGTGTCTAAAGCGGATCTTCATCCATGTGTGTCACACGTCACGTGATCAGGAAGCAGAAAATGAATGAATAAGGAGATCGTTTTGGGACGCTGCTGTGAAAAAAAGCAATGCGCCAACCAGAAATGCTTCTGCAGCTCACGCTTCGACAACAGATTGTGAAAGAACGGATAACGCTAGAAATACGGCGATTCTTCCTGATGTAAGAAGTGAGTCTACTCTTTCTTTTGGTAATTTTGGCGTTTACTTGATCATAGAGCACAATGTTCTGTGACTCTTCAAAAGACAGTAAAAACGCTCAAAAACGCTGGCAGTCAGGGGCTTTCTGATCAGAAAACGGCTGGCAGCTAATGAGTTAAAGAACACTGGTCTTCCCTGGAGTGGCCAGTGGGATGGCCAGCAATTTTCTAGGGGTGGCCATGGCCACCCCTGGCCACCCATTGGGGGCACCACTGCATCCTCTAGCATTAATGCACACACACATCAATCTGCAGACTTTTTTTCTCCTCAGTGAGATGAAAATTTGTCAAAGACAAACAGAAGAACAGGGAAGGACTTTATGTATTTTTGGAAATTTCTGTCAATTGGACTTAATTCCTGCTTGAAGTGAGCAGAGCGGCACAATGTGCCAGGGAATGCCAGGGGAGCTGTAGAGAGCAATTATTCTGAATTTCACACTGCGGCTTTGGTCAGTAAACATGACTGACTGCAATGCAGACCTCATCTGAATATTCACAAAGACAGAGGGCAACGGTTCTTCTGAGTGTGAACAAGAGAGAGACTTGAGATAATTACTCCGTTTTCAGCAGCAACAACTTAAAAAAGTAAACTAAAATTAAAAGCTCTACCTCATCCCTACCCAATCGTGCCACGATTTGCACAAAAGAAGCACTGTTTTTTTTGTTACGGGCAAGTTTCAAGAGCGAGCTGCTTTGCATTTTAAGCAGCACCGTGTGGCAGGCACAATGCTTTTTCCTGTTCTGCTGGTTTTGTGTTTATGGAAGACCACTGTGATGCTGCGTTTATCAGCCAGGTGAAATATGGAAATGAGTCGAAACATGTTTACTCGTCGAGTTCTGCCAACTGGTCCCTGCATCAGTCTTTGCTGAACGTAAAGCAGAGCAGCCTTTTCGGCCTCGGTTGTAGTCACGGAGAAGTGAACGCCTCGGTGGCAGCAAACAGCTGCTCGGCTCCTAAAAACCGGGAGGGCTGAGGAGTTTTTTTGGCATTCACGGACAAATGCTGTTGTTTGTCAGCTGTTATTGATGCTGTGGGGTTAACGCAACCATCCGTACGCTTGTTTTTTCTCCTGGAGTCAGGCTACAAATAGCTTTCTTTTAAATGCTTTGGCCTGGTGCTGTTATTCTCACAGTTATTCAATAATGCATAAGGTTCTTGTTTATAGAGGCTCCTTAATTAGTGACAGCATTGAGATTTAAAACTTCTGGACTTTTTTTTAGCTGCCTAATTGAAAATTCTGCTTAGTATTTAGGCTTTGTCTCAAAAACTAAATCAAAAAGAATTTCCTCTTGTAGATCTGCCTGAAAATTTAATTAGGCCACTTTTGTTTTTTAAGTGAGGGTCTAAAATGTGTTTCTTGAACCTATTTTCATTAACTTGTTCCACTAACATGAACATTCCCCTGCATGTCCAAATAAGATTAGGCACAAATTAAACTTTTTTCTTTTATTTTGAAGAACCGGTGGTTGATCAACTTGACCAATAAATGGCTAAAAGTGAGCTGGAAATATATAATCTAATCTTTCCCGGTCAGATATCCTATTTATTATTATTATTTCTACATTTTTTATTCTCACATTAGATGGATCAATCTAAAAAAAAAAATCCTCATTGCTAACAACTGATTGACTGCTAATCTTTGCAGGGCTTTTATTGAAAAACTTGTCCATAGCTGCAATTAGTGAGTTTGCATTATAAAAGCCTTCCCAATATGTTGAGAGAGAACGACGCAACTTAATTTATTTAATGACTCAGTGGTCAGTTAATTAAAAACACCCAAACTAATGCAGCCTAATCAAACAGTCCTGCAATAGACTGAAGGTAAAAAACAAGTTCGTCTGTTTATTCAGCTGTGTTCTGTTCTGTTATTATGACCAGCCTGATGAGGTTAAGCTAATCGGCACAAACTTATTGGTGTTTAATTTAGCTGCACCACAAACTTCAATCTCCATTATTGTAATAAGTCGCAGGACTATTGTTTCACACTATAATTTAACGATTTTCTTGTTCTCCGTCTACGGGATAAGATCAATTTGGTCAGAATTTTGTGAAGTGACAAAAATTGCAGTTCCACCCTCATCCACTAGGGGCTGGCACTAGAAGTGAGCAAATCCTCATTGACTCCCATGTTAAAAATGCCAATTTCACTGCAACAATAAACATGTTTACAGCCTGGTTCAAAAAACCATTCTAGGTTTAATATGTCTAGTTTACAGTCATGACAACTCTGACGGGGTGAATTTGTTTTGTAACTCTTCCGTTTAGGTGTGATTAAATGCTTGAATTTATGAACAATTAGATTTGATTGACAACTAGCATGAGCGTCAGAGCTAGCATGAGTGTCACAGCTAGCGTAAGCGGCTGGCTCTGAGGAAGGCCTCAGCCTCATGTTAATGGATGTTCGGCCATTTCCACTCTGAACTTTAGTTGTGTCCTCTGTGTGTTCGTGTTTGGATGATCATCATGGAATTATTTGACAAAGATGGCAAGCTGTGGTATTGATTGCACTAACAGACCATCCAAGAAGTCTCTGCTTCTTTTTATCAGTAAGTAAAAATTTTTTCTGTACTTTATTTTGCTGGTTGAATGGGGGAAAATGCTGTTCATTTAATATAACACTGCATAGTCAAAATGAGGTGAAATATAGCGTGTTGGAAGGGCTGGGAGACTCGAGACCGCAGTGGCATCAACCCCGCTGATCTCTGACCGCAGTGTAGCGTGGGTTCACGCGGCATGAATTTGATTGCTGATTGCTTGAGTTGGTTCTGCTTCACTTTGGAGTCGCTCAACCACATTTTTCTTGCTAAAAGCGCCCAAAAAAACATCCATTAGCTTCGGATTAGCATGTAGCTAATGTCCCGCTGATCTCCCCCGAGGCGGAACGGAGCGTGAGCTCACATAAGCAGCCAGGGCGCCCGGCTCCGATAGCAGTGGTCTGAGGCTCTGCTTGTATTTTTACAGTCCATATTAGAGCTCCACAGGCAACAAGCACTACTAAAGCCTTGCATGGAAGCCAGGGGCCTGCGTGCGTCAGCTGCCCCGGAGCTCCGTCTTAACTTCAGGGGTTAGCTCAGTTTAGCTAGTAGCTACATTGGTTCATTAGCGCCCACCCTCACTGCCCCGCCCTCAGCTCCACCTCTTTTCCCATTTATGGATTGTCTGGGCGTGACGAGACGTGTGACACGGTCCAAATGGAGGCAGTGGGAACCGCCGTTTTTTCCTCAGATTAGGCAAATGAAAGAAATAGGTGGTCCTACGTCCAGTATCTATGTCTATGGATAAGATTTGGGCCAAAAGGATCAACCAATAAAAATACACTCACTCAAATTATACCTCAAAATGCACCAAAAAGAACATTTCAGAAGCAAAAGTATGAATTTCAAAAGAAGCAAAAAATCAATCTAAAAATAAAATGAACAAAATATTGGCTTTTTTACTGAATGAATTCAAAACACCTGCAAAGGGTTCCTTTGCCTTTAGATGGTCTCTCAGCCTACATTCAATTACAGAAATAAATGGACTTTTGCACTATAGTCCAATTTTTTGAGTTTCACCTGTAAATGCAAAAAGCTCACAGCAGCCTTCCCTCTGAGAGAATATGATGTGTTTTTATTTGTAGGAAGAGACACATTTTTGTCTCGCTGCAGTTGCTCACCTTCAAAGGTGACAGCATTTATTGTTACCATCCTCGGTTACATTCTGTTCATGTTTTCATAGTAAAAACACTTTATACTTTTATATGAATGCATTTACTTGAACATGTTTGCTGATTGCACAGCTGGTGATTCTGCCAAAAATAAACCTGACCTGTGCTTCTCTGATAAATATTGTTATTTTATTTTGCTTCATTCTTGTCTAAAGTTGCATTTTCAACTCTTCCCTACAAGTAAAGATATTTTATCTTGGCGCTCTGCCTCACTCCACTTCAGACCACTTTACCTTAACCCAAAAGACTGCTCTCTCTTTCCACTCATCGTCTCTGAGTCTGAGCTCTTCTGTTCAGTAAAAACTCAAAAAATCCAGCTGCTAGAGAAACATGGAGGTCATTGAACGGCCAGAACATTAAGATAAAATGTGTTTTCAAAAGAGTTTTAAATGTCAAAACGCCCAAAAATGTCCCATACATTTATTGGTTTCCTTACAGCTTTTTTAATCAATACTTTATGTATCCTAAAAAGTGTTTCAATCTAACAATTTTGTCCAAGGTATACCTGCATTGCTTTAGTTTGAAAATAAGTAAAATACCAAAAAGACATTTGTTTTGTTTTAACTCATTAACTGCCAGCCGTTTTCTGATCAGAAAGCCCCTGACTGCCAGTGTTTTTGAGCGTTTTTACTGTTTTTTGAAGAGTCACAGAACATTGTGCTCTATGATCATGTGAATGCCAAAACTACCAAAAGAAAGAGTAGACTCACTTCTTACATCAGGAAAAATCACCGTATTTTTAGCGTTATCCGTTCTTTCACAATCTGTTGTCAAAGCGTGAGCTGCAGAAGCTTTTCCAGTTGGCGCATTGCTTTTTTTCACAGCAGCGTCCCAAAACGATCTCCTAATTCATTGATTTTCCACTTCCTGATCACGTGACGTATGACATAGACGGATGAAGATCCGCTTTAGACACGTGATGTTTTTTCTCACGGTGTGGGGGCTCATTCCAACGCCCACCCCGTAAAAAATGCAATTGACAAAGTCGTCAATGGCAGTGAGCGGTTGGATTTGAAATGACGACTAAAGTCGTCAATGGCAGTGAATGAGTTAAAGAGAACAAACCTGCTACCTGGCAGAGGCGCACCCAGAAAATAAGGGTGGCCAGATGGGGCCAGAGAAAATTTTGGGGTGGCACACCAAATTGGTCCTTGTGGTAACTCTGGGAAAGTTTAGCCTGTGGCATTGCATTACATGGTCCTTTATTATTTATTTATATATATATATATATATATATATATATATATATATATATATATATATATATATATAAAAAACACAACTCAAAATTGAGAAATACAAACATTTCAGAAAATTACATTTCAGTTATTTTAAATTTTATTTCAAAATTTATTTTGGAATTATATTTTTTTACATGCCTGTTGCTGTCTTCACGAAAAACTACGGATATAAACTTTTTTGAAAATGGTGAGCAGCAGAAACATATATAAATATTTTAAAATTCTGATTATTTATTTACTCATCAATTGTATAATTTCTATTGGGTTTTACATTTATGTCTTAAGATGAATTTATGGTTTGAGTGAACATTAACATGATTTATTAAGAACACTGGTCTTCCCTGGGGTGGCCAGCAATTTTTTTAGGGGTGGCCATGGCCAACCCTTGGAGGCGCCACTGCTACCTGGGTTCGAGGGGTTCGAGTGGTTTCTTGAAACCAAAGAAGTCCAGTTGCCTTCATTCAAACCCCTTTGGATTTATCATGACCTGGATGACTGAGAACCTACTGCTACCAGGTAGTTAGATATCATGGTGCAGACCAATGGTTCCCAACCTTTTTTCCACCAGGACCCCCTTGTGTCCTAATCCCAACTCCTGCATACACACATTAAATGTCATTAGTTACAAACTTTACACAGACATACAGAGTTATACCTCATACAGAGTTTGATTATACTATTGGGTGTAGTATTAGAATGTTATAAGTGTAATTTTTATGAATATAATCTTGGTAACCTCATAACCTCAGCACATATTAAATTCTAGGCACCCCTTTTGGGGATCACGGAACCCAGGTTGGGAACCAGCGCTGTAGTCAACCTCACATGGATGCAAGAAAAAACATCACATTTATCAAATGGATAGTGCGGCTGGTAGAAAAATAAAGCCAAGGAAACCATCTAAAACCATTTGAGCTGAACTCCAAATTCAAGGTACATCACTTACTGATTGCACTGTCCCTCACATTTTGAACCATAATAGATTCCATGGGAAAAGGTCCAGGATGACTCCACCACTGACAGAGAAACACCCAAAAAGGCAACTGGAGTTGACCAAAAAAGCATGGTAACCCTAAACGTTTCTGTGAGGACGGCCTTAAGACTGGTGCCACAATAATTTAGGCTTTTATATTGAAAGAACAGTCCCTACTGTAAAACAGGGAACATTTTGTTTTCTTTGGGGTTTTCTTTGCTGTATCTGACATAGGGAATCTTGAGACCGTGCAGAACACCGTGTAAATCCCTTAGACCCTTGAAATCTGAAACACCTTGAGCGGTTTGATAAAGAAAACTGGGCCAAACCATCTTTTGCGAAATTGAGACGTCTCATTCATCAGACATCACTTGTTGGCAACAATTGGTAAAAAGGATGATTAAATCCATCCATCCATTATCTATAGCTGCTTATCCACTCAAGGTCACGGGGGCTGGTGCCTATCTCCAGCAGTCTTTGGGCATGCAGGCAGGGTACACCATGGACAGGTTGCCAGTCGATCATAGGGCAAGGATGATTACACATCACATTAAATTAAGGGCACCTTCATGCAGTGACGCCCCCAAGGGGTGGCCATGGCCACCCCTAGAAAATTGTTGTCCCCTCCTGGGAAGACCAGTATTGATAAATCATGTTAATGCAATGCATCGCCACAGGCTAAACTCTCCCAGAGTTACCACAAGGACCATTTTGGTGTGCCACGCCAAAATTTTCTCTGGCCACCCTTATCAAAATTTTCTGGAGGCGCCCCTGCCTTCATGTCATTTCCACTTGTTTAGATGTATGGAAGATTCACCAGAATCAGTCAACAAAAGGCAAGTTTCAACTATGTTCATTATGGACCAAACAATAAAAAGGTGCATGGTTGGAGACGGGATGAGTGTGATACATCTATATGCAGATTAATTGCATAATGGGTGTTTTCTCAGCTAAACAAGATGAATGTTTTCTCCAAATAACATTGGCAAAATCAGGTCTTAAGAAAAAGATAATCTTTCCTGTTGTAAAAGCAAATACACCTTAAAGGTGGCGGGAAAATAACTTCCATTCAAGGGGCTGAAGTGTGCAAGCAGTGCACACAACAGCTGGTGATCTAGTGGTCACCAGTCTAAAATAAGAGCATCTTCATTCCACACAAGCTCCTCGGCCAGCTTATGGGGAATAACAGAGAGTGTGTAATGGCCTGGGTGTGAGAGTCCAGGGATCTAGCAGCTAGACTTAAGTCAACACTGAGGCTCATCACAAACATCATTACTTTCTCTTGGCTTGTCCTTTTCCCTCTTCAGTGGCCCAGGTCTGATAGCTGTGTACAAAAGACGGCGAGCGAAGAGACGGATGGCCTAGTTTGATAAAGAATAATCGACTCAAGGGTTGCTATTTACTGGGTAAGAGCTTGTCTGCAGTTCCATATCCAGAGGATAAAGCTTTTAAGGCTTCTTGTAGAGCAGAGTTTATTACCATCGCAGCTGCCGTGGCTCACACTGCCAATTCAAGAGTTTCCACTGATTATTCATAGACACAATGATTGTCATCAGGGTCTATCAGGCCACTGCAGGGGGTACGCAAACTGTATTCAGTTGAAGCAGAGCAGGGAGTAAGGGATGAGCGTTTTGACACGAGTCCTCATGGGAACACCCAAGTTACATCACAACACTTTGGCTGTTACAAACAGCACTGATAAGTTGCAAATGGGATGAAAGTTTGCATCTCTAGAATGTTTTTAACGAGTCTCCCTGGAGTGCAGCATAATGACTGTGACTCTGGAATGCCGACACCGAGCATGTGTTTGGTCTGCGTGCAGCCCTCAGCTTTCCTTTGCCCGTTTATGCAGCAGCGACTCGGGGGAGCCTGACAGACTGTGTGAAGACATGAAAAGGCCTCAACAAAACAGTTTGTTTTGTGAGGAGCGGCAGAGTTGGCAGAAGGCATCTACTTAATTTTTAAGTTTCTGTTTTTGTACTTGCATATATATATTTTTTTTGTTGAATGCATTTTTAAAGATATACTCAGGAAAACTCCACCGAGGACAGATTAAACGATCATAAAAATTTGTGTTTCTGTCTTTCATTTAAAGAAATTTTTGTCAAAATACCAAATGAAATGTAATAAATGTTTAATTCCTGGCAATAGTATAACAAAATGTTGAGAAAAATGTTAAATTTGATCTTCCTCTTGTTGTCAGGGAGTCTTCTTCAGTGATGGTATTTAAATCCAGGCTGAAAACTCACTTTTATGTACTGGCTGTTAATTCAGTGGGTGTCTGACGCTGGTAGTTTATGTTTTTTCTTTTTATTATATTTATTATGTCTGGGCTGTAAAGGACTTTGGTTGACGACGTGTTGTTTTGAAAGTGCTATACAAGTATGGTTGGTTGGGACAATTGAATGTTAACCTTTTAAAGGTTGAATATGGAACACGGACACTATAGCGAACTCTAGTGTTCAGAGGTGGTATTGCAACAACAGAACACATTTTCCAGCCGTCGGGGTGTTGGTTCACTGCTGATACGTGAAGTGACCAGCCAGCACCATGTCCAGTGATGAATCATACAGGGTAAGGACTAATTTCTACTAATAAGTTTATTTTACAACAGTATTTACTGTTAGAACATCTTGGCTCAGAATCAGCTGCTTGACTTGTCAAGTTCACCATTTTACACAGTCCCAGCCTCGCCTTGCCGAGTGGACTTTTAACCGCAACGATGCCCTCTAGTGGCTGGTAGATGTAAACATAAACCCAGTGTCGTGCCCATCAAAATAAATTTTTTATTTTTTTAATATAGCTTTTAAAGGAAAAACTGTACATTCATTCTGCACACCTCTAAACGCCCCGTGGAGGAATTATTTTTTTAAAATGTAGCTTTTTATTAAAATGTTCCATATTCCACCTTTAATTTTCATTTATTTAAAGGTGAAGTAAGAATGTCATCCTGTGGTCAAATTTGGGTACTGCAGTCCTTGTGTCAAAACAGATGAGTCCACTCTGAGCAACTTTTTCCAGCTATGGATCAGTGCTAAAATATTCTAGATGACAATCAAAGACGAGTCATACACAATAAGTCGATAAGTAGATAAATACATTTCACTGTAATATTGAGTTGCTGGTAAATGAAAAAGTAGCTTGAGATTTTTTTAGAGCTAACTATTTCATCAAATTCACTGTTAGCATTGTTAGCTCAACGTTAGCCTCTAGCCTTTACCCCATATTAGAGTAAAAAAAAAGATGTTGTGGCTTCTTAGACGTACAAGAGATAACTTCTGGGTCGCTTCTGTTTACTGGCTAACATCCGTTCCACAACGCTGCTGCTTTTTGCCGGCCGGTGTTACAAATGTTGGCACTGTGGTATCTGCCGGCGTAGACTTGGCAACCCCGCAGGCTCAAATGTGATTGGCTCTGGAACCAGGAAGTATGGATGCGGGACAGATTGTAACCAAAATCTGCTTTCAAAAGACACAGCGTGGGCCAGCAATTCAGGGTAATACTGCCACCACTGTGTGACTTTCGAATGTGCCGTGGCCGTGTAAAGCAGTCAAGACATTATTAAATCACTCTTTTCCCTTTTGATAAAATGATTCTTATTTGGTCTCATAAATGATTTCCTAACTTTACAAGTTATTTACAATGATATTTTGTTTTATCTAAAGTGATTTAATAATGTCTTGACCATTTTACAGTGGAATGGCGAAGCGAGAATATAGTGGCATTCGTGCTTTCTGACTTGATAATATTATTACCACTAAGGCGGACTTTTGCATGAAGATCACCTTCACGCAACAGATGGTGATGTCATGATCACGTGTGGAATGTCCGCTGAGCGCCGGCCGCCCACAATATTGAAAATGAAAGTAAGCATGGGGAGTCCCTTTCACATTTGTAAACAGATTTCAGCTGATACAGCAAACTGGAGCGATGCAGAGATCTGGGAGCTAATCTGGCTGTTGGAGCTGAAGCTCAGATCACAGGACAGTTCATGCAGACTGTGAAGGACAGCCACTTTTTGAAAACACTTGTGAAAAAACTTAAAGCAGCATTCCACAACTTTGCAGTTATGTGGTCTCTGTCGCCCTCTAGAGGCTTGCTGCGTAACGTCACTGTCGTAACATTAAATCTCTCTGTTGGGCATAAGAGGCATGTTTACATTCCTAATGTCAGGGAAAACAATGAAAACAAACTTTTCCACCTCCACACGTTGAATAAATAGTTTTATCAGGACTGTATAACAACTTTATGCCTGACCAAACACAATAACCCTGGTGAAATCATTTATTACTTACCTAGCCATTAGCAGCACGGCTAGGTCAGAGTCCGTAGTTCATGCCTTTCTTTCTAAAAGAGCTCTCCAGCGAGGAAAAGACGGCCCAATAATAACTCTGGTCTTTACTCTTGCTCTATCACGTTCTTCTTTTCTTTTCCTAGATTCCTCTGATAAGGGATTTCTAGCTTTCTTTGGTGAATCTGCCACGGCTAAACAGCGAGTCTACGTTATACAATTATGGCAAGCCAAAGGGATAAAAAAATGCGTATTCTAAACTCGCGTTTTGGCAGACATAATGCTCGCTTTTAGAACACGTGAGTTTTTGCCCCCTCTGCGTCAAAGCTCGCATTCAGGACGCGCATTGTGGCAGACATAACGCGCGATTAGAACGCATGCTTTTTTTATCCCTTTGGCTTGCCATATATTGCCATAAAGCATTATATGGCAAGCCAGTCAGTACTTCCGGCGTCTACCCGAAGCTCAAAAACTGCATAGTGCAGTAAACAGACGTGGGACCCCCCAACACTATCACAGGTATGAAAATGAACATAATAGATGATAGTATGACACCAAAACGTTACAAAAAACCATAATTTTAAGGTGTAAAAGTTGCGGAATGTTGCTTTAAGGAGTGTTTCTTAAATCGGGATAAAATACAAGTTACGTTTAAACTAAAGGATGTCCATGACAGCATGTTGACAGCACAGAGACCGCCCCTACACCCCCTTTATACTTCCATAGCATAAGCTTTTGTGAAAATCACATGATCGTGTCACGTTACTATCATAGGCTGCCCACTTATGAATGACCAACGTGGCGCCATTGTTTTTTGAAACAGACAAAAAACTGGCAACCCCCCAGCTGTTTGAGAAGGAAATCTCTTTCAACGTAACCTTCCTTCCAACATGATTGAGACATTAGACCGTTTTGTGATTATTTCACTTCAGAATTCTTACTTATCGAACTTTAAACTTTAATACGGCATGAGGCAGTAGTTTTCTTCGACCACTGAGGTCCTGGTTCATGCTTCAGCTCTGTGCAGCACCCTTTTATACAGTCACACCAACCTTTTTGTCTCATTTTTTTCCACCTTTGTACTCAGAAGTGCAATTTTAGCCCTTTTTTCTCGGTGTTCCAGTGTGACTCCTACAGCTCCCCTTTAATGCCACTTTGGACAGCAGAAATTACAAGCTGAAAGCACTGTGATATATTTTTATAGCCTTCTCGTGCTAAGTGAGAACTCAAGTGCTAATTCTGGTGCTTGCTGGAAGCCAGTGAGCAGCAGTAACTTAAGGACAGGTGTAATGTTCTCTCTTTTCATGCTCCTTATTAAAATCTAGTTGCTACTTTGAGAACTAAGGAGCTTTCTCTCTCTTCTCTGACATTAAAAGCTATTAGTTTTCATCTTATTTCAAGAATAGGACAAAAAAAGGATGAAATTAACATTTTATATCACTTTTTAAAATCTGATTATGAATTTGGCCCAATTCAAATAAGCATGAAGCAATTAAAAATCCATAGATTCATCATCATGTCCGAAGTTTGAAGGTAAAACTAATCACAGTCACATCTGCTTGTATTTTTTATTCCATCAGTTACTCAAATTTAATTTGTTTCTTTTTGTCGTTATTCAGAACTGAATAGAGCAAACCTTTATAAAATAGTATAAAAATTCTCTATTTGAAGCTGAAATTTCTGCTCTATACACACCTGTAAAATGATAGGCATATTACCTTGATCAAATGATTCAAAGCTCTGCAGAAATCAATTTTAATTCAAGATTGAAAAGCAACAGAAAGAATAAGAAGGAGGTAAAAAGCCCAAGAGGGTGAATACTTTGTAAGACTTATAAAAGAGAGCTTCAGAAGCAGAGGATATGGATGTTTGAATAAGAAAAATTAAAAACAAGTAATAAAAAAGTTCATTATTTGGGTCTGATGGACACAAAAGGTCAAATGCACAAATTCTTGAAAGCATTCCTTCTCTTTCTCTGTTTGTGTTGTATGTCTCTTTTCTCCCTGCCTGTCCACTCCAGTGCATAAGCGTAGTGCTGTCATGAGATTAATTTTTTTTGATTATTTAAAATATGACCTGTGATTAATTAATCTAATTAATCTCTTTTTTAATCTCACCTACTAATGGCTGAGAAAAGCCCTCATTTTGATGTGTTTTTATTTAAATTCATTACATTATTGTGGCAGACTAAAATATTAATATATAACAAAAAAACTGGCTTTATAAAGTAATTTATTGTTCAACAGACTTCTAAACTTTCCTTTTCCATCACCAAGGTGGAATAATTCTGTGCTCTTTTGTCAGTCTCGAATAATTAGAAATTAAAAATGAAACATCAGGTCCATATAGAATAATCTAAGTTAACACATAGTATATAACACTATAGGTAGTTATAAATTTAGAAGAACATGTGTTTTTGAGATGCCTAAGTTTAAGACTGAAAAGAAGGAATGCTGTATTTCTGTGGTTGGGGTTAAATTATGGAACAATCTGAATAAGGATTTAAAAGAATCCAAATCACTAACTGTATTAAAAAATGTATCAAATCAATGGTATTAACAAAATATGTAAATATAATTTAAGATGGTGTCTGAGAAGTACTGAGTGGTTAAATGAGTAGTAATTATTGTAAATATTCATGAAGTATTGAAGAGCCAAAAGAGCAATAATATAGAAATTAAGTTTCTCTTGTTTTATTTTTGTATTGTAAAAAGGGGCAGAAAATTATAAGATTTTTTCTTCTCTCTGCTCCTTTTCATTCATTTGTTTGGTATTATATGTAAATGCTGTGTTTTTTTTTTATTTGTTACTTTTTATTATAAAAAAATGGGAAAAAAAACACATCCAGGAACACTTTTTTTGAGCAATGCAAATAGTGATCACAGAACTAAATCTAAAATTAAAATAGACCTGTAAGTTACAGTGCTGTAAGTTAGCATATCAAAACTGACAGTTTATCATAAAATGCTGAAAAAGCATTAAGCACTCACTCTCTCACTTCTGACATGTGGTATGGCATGATAGTTAAATATAAATATAATTACATTAAAATCCCAAATAAAAAATCCCAACAGGTAGGCTAGAAAAGTCCCAGTAAAGTTATAGATTAAAAATGAGATTAAAAAAAAATTAGTGCACTAAATGTGGCTGTGATTAATTAATCTCAATTAATGCGATAATTTGACCTCCCTACATAGCGAATGTGGTCTAACATGCTGCAAACATTATAAAGACCATTGTGCAACAAGAGGAATATCCCACATCCCTCTTGCTGTAGAGTAAAACTGCTATGGCATATTATGGCATCTAGATCCATTCTGTGTGCTACAACTGCCAGGACAGGACAAAAAGAACAAAAAAAAGCTTTTTGAGAAAATGAAACCATATTGTCATTTAAAATCCTATTTCCTTGTATTTTTTTTACAGATGTGCTATAAGTTGAGCGTTCTTTCTCCCCAGGAGATTTTGTTCAAAACAGACGACAGAGTGAAAACACAGCTTATAAAATCACTCTAAACTCAGATGATTTCATTCAATTTTGCAATCAATACTTTTATTAATGCAAAAATAAATAAATAAAAACAGACAGAAACCAGCAGCTTTGGAGTGTTTTCTTTAGCTGCCGTGACTCATGCAGCTCTGCAGCAGCCATATCCTGAAAACGAACATAATGATAGTGTATGGAGCAGCGATTTGTTGATGTTTTCTCACAAATTGCTGAGTGTTTTTATTTATTTTTTTCACAAGTAGAGGAAAACAAAATTGCTTTCTTCCATTGCTGACAATCAAAAACTACAGGATTCTAAACAACGTTGTGAGAGACAGATTATATTGGGACTGGAGGAACTTCGTGCTCCCACGCAGAAAACAAGATTATTTTTGCAACATTTCTCTCTCGATGTATCTAAAGCATCCACTACTCCAGGAAACCAATCATCTGAGTTGATTCTCAGAGGTTTAGCACTAGCTTTAACCTTTTTT
This sequence comes from Aphyosemion australe, assembly GCA_006937985.1. Lineage (NCBI taxonomy): Eukaryota > Metazoa > Chordata > Actinopteri > Cyprinodontiformes > Nothobranchiidae > Aphyosemion > Aphyosemion australe. Next base: position 2,291,514 of record SSNS01000027.1, on the reverse strand, counting down.
TATTTCAACTCAGCCCTATCCCTTAAACGCGTGGTGGAAAATGTAAAATCTGAACAAAAAGATGGAGTAAATTACAACAAAAATGTCATTTGGAGAATCTTTTTTATTCGTCTGGTAAAATCAAAGTGTCATCCTCTGCCTTTGTGTAACGTTCCAGGTTTGTGTTGCACAAATCTTCTACAACGCGTCTTTGTCACAGATGAGAGGTGATAGTTTTCGTACTTGTTGTTCTCTCCTTCCAAAGCAGATGAAGAGAAATAAAAACAAGCAAAGAAAGATTCATAAAAGACAAACCCGATGTTGAGCTGCAGCTTTGTTGCAGGAACACTCCTAACACTCTCTTTATCTAATCTTAGCACATCAGGATTTGTTTTAGCACATAAAATATCCAACTTTGACTTCACAACAGACTGAACGTGCCGTGCCACACTTAGTTCCTATCAGGTCTTTGATGCATTACCAGCAAATGTCATAAAAAAGGGTATGTATGCAGATTGTTTCCCACAGTATATATATGATACACAAGGTGCTTTGTATTCATGCATCACTGCAATCCTTTTGGCAAACAGGTCAGAATTATTCAAATTAAGGCAGCCTTGTGCTCACAATTACTGGGTCTGATTGGATGTGTTTTATCAAATTAGTCAGGGGGAATTCAGTAGAATAAACCTGGCAAAGGATTTCTTTCAGTGATTGCTCCTAATTTAACAGAAGAATAAACAAATTTCAAAGTGACCACGGAATATATTACAGTTTTGATATTTTCAGCTACTGGGGTCACCCAAGTCAGATTTGATTTGCAGCAGATGTATTGCTGCATACTGAAACACAGATTTGCACTGATTGTGCTTGTGGTTAAGGGTATGAGGCGGTGTGAACAGAGCAGAGTTTCAGTCGTTAGTGACCCTCAGATATCAAAAATGTTCCGAGAACCATCATTTAATCTATGCTGAGAAAAGTTTGAATCTTGTAAGTTAGAGCTGAGGTATGTAGTTTAAAAAAATTAAAGTAACTTAAAAACCCTTAAATGGGACTATTTGACTGTGTTCAATAATATCAAGTTGGTAATCTTTCATATTTCTTTAAAGACCCTCCCCTGGCCTCTACAGCAAAACGAATCATTTACGTGAGCCTACAGCGTTGACCAATACAGTTGTGTATGCACTAGAGAGAGCTATCACTCAATGAGAATGGTAAATGGCCTGTATTTGTATAGTGCCTTTTTAGGGTTCTACAACCCCCCAAGACACTTCACAACACAATCAGTCATCCACCCATTCACACACACACTCACACACTGGTGGGGATGCGCTACAATGTAGCCACAGTTGCCCTGGGGTGCACTGACAGAGGCTGATGAGATTTTATATTTTAATTTATTGTGTTTAATTATATTTTAATTATCATGCCATACCATGTGTAAAATTTTGTGAAAAAGCTTGATAAAATGTGTTTTTTAGTTGGGTAAGCACCTTCCTCAGTAGAAATGAATGCACTGCGGGCGAATGGAGACCCATATAAGATGGTAGCCGGCCACTACGGCAGCTCCTATATGCACCGCCAGTCCACGGGGTTTCTACGTATGTCTGTGGACGAGGAAGCTAAGCGCACCGACCTAGCTTGAATGCTATCTCGACCCACAGTGGCTGTTTCTCAATAGCCAAGTAGGCTAGTAAGTTCTTGCATACTTGAAGAACTTACTGTACTTGTTCTTGGCAAGTACAGCAGAAAGGCCGATCTACTGAGTATGGCATTTGGAACAGAACTGTACTCTATTACGTCATGAGAACAAGTGCTGCTTTATGCTGCAGTTAAAAAAATGACATGAAATTTTAAAAAAGTCAAGTTTGTTCCATAACAAAATAACAATGACTACATATTATTTGTATAATATTTGGTCCACGTTTGATCAAAATTGATAAAATACCAGCATTTCCCACTGTTAAATGAAGAAAACAGTTTCTTTTTCATGAAAACTGAGCTATTTAAGGCAACGCTGGATTTATTTTGATAGCGAGTTAGCCAATTAGCATTTTGAGGTATCATGACGGGTCAGAAAACAAACAAAAAAAAACCATCAAATTTTACAAGTTACACACAATTATCTACAATAGCAAACACCTTTATATGTATTTGTTTAGACTTCATTATTTGTCTTTTTTATATAAAAACACTAACGTTTTGAGCTTTTCATTTGGGGTATAATGTTTTGCGAAGCGATGCATTGTGGGATACGTTGCCAGCCCAAGTTTGCAAAAGGATGCGTTTATGCATTCTTGACACAACAGCCGTGAACGTTGAGCGAACTTGCCATGATGCATACTTAGGAATGGAACAGTACTTGGGCCAACGTTGATGACGTTTCACAAGAATGGGAGTGCACAAGTTCAGACGAGTACGCATATTGATAAATGGCCAGTGTCAGTCTGTAAACTTCAAGCTAACTGTGGAAGAAGAGGGAGGGGAATGAAAAGGAATTTATCTTTTGCGTATTGGCACTGAGTGATTGTTTTAGCGTGTTGTAGCATTAGCAGGGGTGTGCTAGCATTGTTAGTGCTGGATTCCTGTCGGGTTAAGATGTTTCTTGCTTGAACACTGCAGATTTGATTAAAACGAGTGATAAGCAGCTAAACGTGAAGTAGGCTGGGGAGATAATTCAGCAGTTAGAACCAGGTGTGTCTGAGCAGGAACCTATTAAAAACATGTCTGTTAGCTCTACAAGGCTATTCGTGTGTACATACCTGTTAATAGGCGTGGCTTTCAGTTCTTTCTGGGTGGGGGAATTCTACTATTGAATGCCTGGGGTTTATAATGTGAGAGTGTGTATTTACTCATCAAACGTTAAATCGCTTCAGTAATTAAAACTTACCTGGTTTCTGTATTATGAATGTGATGTTGAATACTCACAACCTCTAAATTTTAAACCAACCTGAACTGTTGGATTAATATTGTCTCATTGGTGTTTATCCCTTCTGAGACGTAAGTATTTGGTTAGAGGTGGATTCATGATTCTCTCAAGACAGACGTATGGTTAAAAACCCCAGCTAAGGAGTAACAGGCTGTGTTTTGTATCATTTACTGCTCCACTAGCTCTCAGATATGAGAAGACAACTTTATCCTGGCTAACTCGCACAGATGTCTTTGGCATTTTAAGGAGTGTTGTTCAGCTTGTGTTTCTAATTATTACTCTGCCATTTTGTTGCCCCGAAGGACATGTAGTCTCAACACGAGCCGATGAACCACCCCCGCCCTACACGGCGCACTCACCCATGTCAGCAAATCAAAAGTACAGATGACATTTGCCGGGCCAGTTATGGGGACAGGCTTGTAAAATTATTGTTGTGGGAACATTATTGTGCACCAATTTGTTTCTTGATGCTTTTTTTTTTTTTCTGGAATAAGCACAGCTCAGGTTACAGTATGGCATTCACTCTCAGTAGGGAGTCTAAACAGTTTCACTGGAGGATTATAGAAATTTTTAATCACATGTAAATAATTAAAATAAAAAAATACAAGGAATACATTTATTTATTCATGCAAATCTTAAACGTTTTGCATCACCATCATTTTTTGATAGATTTTCCTGCAGAAATATCATGACTTAGCTGTCAGAGGTGCTCAAGGCTGCAACAACAGTACTGCAGCTATTTGCATTAAGCACCGTGTGCAAGCCTTCACATGGAGCAGTGTCCAGATTGGCTACATATAAAATGCAGATCTTTTAAGAAAATCTTTGAATAATAGCACTCCTGTCTATTTTTACTTACCTTTCCGAGCCGGTTTCACACAGCAGCTGTTTGAGAAGATATGCCAACATTTTTGCAGATGCTTTTTGAACACCTTCAGCAACTTTAACAGCTCATAAATGTGCACTTTTGTGTGGCACATGGAAATTTACACCATCAAAACAGGAACAAAACCATCACAATGTTGACTCAGAGAATAAACACCTACAAAAAAAGCTTCAAAAAGGCAGATATGAGAATAAAACCACATGAAAACAAATTATGTGCAACAGAGTTTACAACATACCACTGATGTGTTTCAGAAATGCCTTAGTCATCTCCTCTTGGCTCAGATGGTAAATGGCCTGTATGTTGCTTCTAGAACCCCCCAAGGTGCTTTATAACACAGTGAATCATCTACCCATCTGTAACAACTGCCTTGAATAAATGTATCCAATATAACTAGAATGCTAATATTGAATGACTTTCTAAAAAGACAAATCCACATTTTTAACGCAGCTGATCATTTTCAAGCAAATCTTTGAGCTTTTGAATTAGGCCTGGAATATACTTGCTTTTTAACCTCACGTTGACACAGGCAGCAGGTTGTGCTGCTGCACTGCATGTAGTCCTGGAGTGTTCCACTAGGAGGCACAGTAGAGAACTCAGACCGGATAGAGTACCGGGTTTTTAGGGTGCAACCAAAACAAACATCAATAAAAGAGATCAGAAGTTTCGAGATCACGACAGAAAAAAAAGACAGCAGCGGTATCGTAGCTAGTATGAAAGACCTGTAAACCAGAGACGGAGTAACAATGATGTGATGATAATGACGTATATTGCAGCGTGTGAACGCATCGGGTTAATTTCTGGGGACGCGCACAAACAATGCTTCAAAGTTATTTAAACATGCATACGCATCATTAAAAAGCAAGAATACTGAGCCAGGATCCTCTGGAGGTTTCTTCCTGTTAAAGGGGAGTTTTCCTCTCCACTGTCGCTACATGCTTGCTTAGTATGAGGATCTCCAAACTAAGGTCCTGATTGTAACATCCATCCATTATCGTCCCGTTATTCGGGGTCAGGTCGTGGAGGCAGCAGCCTAAGCAGTGAGGCCCAGACTTCCCTCTCTCCAGCCACTTGGGCCAGCTCCTCCGGAAGAATCCCAAGGTGTTGCCTGGCCAGCCGAGAGACATAGTCCCTCCAGCGTGTCCTGGGTCTTCCTGTAGGTCTCCTCCCGGTTGGACGTGCCCAGAAAATCTCACCAGGGAGGCGTCGAGGAAGCATCCTAACCAGATGCCCGAGCCACCTCAACTGGCTCCTCTCGATGTGGAGGAGCAGCGGGTCTACTCTGAGCCCCTCCCGGATGACCGAGCTTCTCACCCTATCTCTAAGGGAGAGCCCAGACACCCTGCGAAGAAAACTCATTTCAGCCACTTGTATCCACAATCTCATTCTTTCAGTCACTACCCAAAGCTCGTGACCATAGGTGAGGGTAGGAACGTAGATCGACCGGTAAATCGAGAGCTTCACCTTCCAGCTCAGCTCTCTCTTCACCACGACAGACCGTTAAAATGCCCACATCACTGCAGACGCAGCACCAATCCACCCACTGGCGCAACACCTGCACTGGGGCCCAGCTCAACCTTGCTACGCCACTGAATCCACCTATAGATCTCACGCTCCATCTTTCCCTCACCTCCTTTCCCTGATTGTAACAATACTTGTTAAAAAATGTGTTCTATAATCTTTTTGCAGAAAGCCACTTGAATAGTCGGAACTACTGGACATTTCTTTGCTTTTCTGTTAGTTGGCAGAGGGATTGAAAGAATAGACGCAGATATCAAGCCAACCATGCTAACACGATGAATCAGAAAGTTGTAGTCTTTCTTAAGGCAGCCAGCCTACAGGACTATATATGTAGGTTTCCCATTTCAGTAAATAAACCATTCAATTTCTGAAATAATAAATCAATAAAACCAACTTGACCAAGAGTTTTAAAATATAAACGCACTCCAGTGTGACTCAGCCTTTAACTATTGTTATCCTATAAAGGGAGGAAGAGGCACATTTTCCTTGAAACTGTGACAGTTATTCTGAGAACAGCTTGGAGGATCTGAGGAAATAAATAAAGACCATTTTTACTTGAGATGATAGATTCTGACTCTTTTCCTTTATTTGTTGGCTATCTCAAAGTTTCTCAAGCAAATCCCCACCACACAGAATGAATGTGATTTGAATTAGTGACAATTATATTGAAAAGGCAGAAAAATAACAGACTTACAGCTCAATTTTCCATCTAGGGTGTTCATATTTACTGGCCACCACTCTTGTCGTTACTTTCAGGACCTACTTTTGCTATAGGAGCCAACACGCTGCAGGGCACAGTAAATCCAAACATTTGCTGGTTTAGAACAGCACTTGGAAACAGCAGATCCCCTAACTAACCACCATTAAGTGATTTTAATGTCTCTCTTTCTCCGAGGAAAGGCAGTAAAGACAACAAAGAAACAGAGAAAAAGACACACTGTAGATGAGGCTAATGGAAATTTATCTGGACTGAGATGGGTAATCTGGCAGAGCGACAGGACTTTACAAATGAAACAATCAGAGGGGAACAAATGTTCAAGAAGCAAAGGACATTTCTAACAAACACCTTCATTCTTGTGCCATTTTTAATGTTATCGCCATTGTAAAGATCTATGAACACGCTTATTTCTCTGTTAGTATTTAAAGGAGCTGGGTAGACAAAATACATCATTCACATGTGCATAATCCCAGATTAGCTGTGTTTTCTTCATTTAACCTTTATTCATCCAGGTGAACTGTTTGAAAACCACTTCTCATTTACAATAATGACCTGGCCAACAGGCTGCATTAATAAGTAAAACAGACTATGCATACAATATAAAACATTAAAATATTAATGAATGAAGGATATTTCTGTTTGGAGTTTGCATGTGCACCCATGTTATAGAATAGCTATCTGTCTCTGTATCTCTGTGTTGGTCCTATGGTGGATTGGTAGCTTGGCAAGCTACCATCCTATATATGTGAATATATAGTCTGACCATGTTCCATTAGCAGCTCTCAGTCGTGGGGCGGGATCTACGGTTGTCTTTCAAACTGTCTCCGCATGCTATTGGATAACAAACAACATGACATACTCATCGCTACGGATGACATTCATTGAGGCAGTCCGCCATACTCCATTAAAGGAGATGCAAATACATCCTTTTTCTAAAAAACACTTAAGTACCTCTATCAGCTCTGGACTCAAAGAAAAGCCCAGGTCTAAATAGTCCTAAGTTGGTGCCAAAGCCGTTTCAAACGAGCCGTTGCCATGTTTGTTTTATCAGCAACGTCCCGCCCACCAAGAGAGTGCTGTGATTGGGCAGCTCAGGAGGTAGAGCGGGTTGTCCAGTAATCGGAAGGTTGCAGGTTCGATCCCAGCTACCGCCAGAGATTGCTGCTGTTGTGTCCTTGGGCAAGACACTTAACCCGCCTTGCTTGCTGGTGGTGGACAGAGGGACCGGTGGCGCCAGTGCACGGCAGGCCTCGCCTCCATCAGTGCGCCCCAGGGCAGCTGTGGCTACATTGTAGCTCATCATCACAGCGGTGGATGACTGATTGTGTTGTGAAGTGCCTTGGGGGGTTGTAGAACCCTAAGAAGGCGCTGTACAAATACAGGCCATTTACCATTTTTTACCATTGGACCACTACGGAGCCATCACCATCTTTGTTTTGCTTAGTCGCAGTAATATCCCGCCCACCTGGCTGATAGAGCACTGTGATTGGCCCACTAAACCAATAGAGTGCTGTGATTGGACCACTAAACCAATAGAGTGCTGTGATTGGACCACTAGGTTGATGTCAGTCAATGCGGCAGTCTGCCATTACATTGTGAAAGAACTACATAAAACATAAAAAACCAAAATAATACATTGTTTTTATAAATAAATGCGCTGTGATTGGCCGCGCTGTGATTGGCCAGCCACAATACTGGCCGGGGCTGCGAGGTTCCAATCGTGCGTTGCTAGACCGTCAATTTTGCTTCATCAAATGACGGTCTAGATTCTAGGCTAGTGGATTGGCTGATTTCTCCACTTCTAAGCGCAAGTAAATGCTGTTGGAACCTTTACAGGATCTAACATTATATTTATTATGAGAATTAAATGTCTGATTGCTAATAAGAAAAGATACTATTGTAAAAAAATAATAATGACTTTATGAGTTTTTCAGCGATTGAGAAGGTTGTGATGATGTCTGGTTGTTGCGACATCTTCCCAAGGGTCCTTGTCCAGGCACCAGGTCTAGACTGAAGCAGCTTCAAGGGTTCTCTGAGTCCACACAGGTTTGCAATGCAAAACCAGTGGTTCACTTTATTTGTTGTCACAGGACACACGTGAAAACTGTCAATGTCGATCAGTCCTGGGACTGTGTGTCTGAAGCCTCGGTCCAATACTAAAAATAGAAATAGAGGGGCTGATTAGGAATCCAGTACCAATCTATTTCCCCCGGCATTGTTCCCTGAACCCCTGCCCCACATCTCCCCCAACAACTGAGCAACAACCACACAAGTATGTTTAATGCAGAGCTAAAAACATGGCTCAGCCTACATCCTAATGTCCTTCAGGAGCTCGGCCCTCTATGAAACTTGGTAACGAAACTGAGAATTACAAACTGCATTTGAGTCTCGATTATGGAAATTTTAAGCTTAACTTGTGTCCTCTGTAATCCCTCTGCTTTGATTGATAACACACTCGTGAGACGTATGCTGCAGCCCATTGTTAACACAACAAACTGTGTGGGTCTTTGTGCAAAGCCATGTCAACAACTCACAACACATATGGGCTCATTACACATTCAGCCTGTTCCCAGTCACTGTTGGTTTGATTTTGGGGTGGCCTCTCCTGTTCGGTGGGAGTGGGACTGTGTGGCGGACGGATTGCAACATCCTCAAAAAGACTGAGAAATAATCTCCAGTGATTTAAATTTTCATGTGAGGCGAGGCGCTGTGCATCTGAAGTAAAGTCATTGTCTGGACACAGCTCTGGAACAGTTGTGGATGTGTGCTTCGGAGAACTTTTTGGAGCAGTTTAAAAAATAGGTGATGTCATGTTTGGTGGTTTGGGTATCTGACGGGGATGCCTTGTGGTCTACTTCCTCTGGAGGTTTTCTGAGCACTTGGTAGGTGACCCTGTGGCAGACCCAGAGCTTTCTGGAGGGATTATAAATCATCCCTGGTATGGGAATGCCTTGGGATCCCCCGAGAAAAGCTGACGAGTGTTGCTGGGGAGATGAATGGCTGGGATTTCCTCCTGGAACTTGGGCTGGTCTCTGCCACCTGACATTGGATCAGGAGAAGAAGATGGATGGATGGGTGGGCGGGCTAGCAGGCAGACAGACAGACAGATAGTAGGGCTGGTCAAAATTTCTGACTCTAACTGATATAATTTTTCCCATGTGGATAAATTTGGTAACAAAAAAAATGAAAAGGTGTGTGTAGGTTTGGGACGTTCATGTCCCTTTAAGAAGCTGTACCACCTCGAGTCACATGACAACGTGACTCAATGCAATACACGTCACAGACCCATCTAGTGGACAACTTTTGTTTTTGCGCATACATGTAGTTATCGTCCATTTATTGTTATCGAAGTGAACTCCTCAATATACCGTGATATTGATTTTAAGCCATATCGCCCAGCCCTAATAGATAGATGATGGATGGATGGATGATGCATGTGGAAATGGATGGATGGATGGATGTAGGGATGGATGGATGAATGATGGGTGGTAGATGGATGGATACATGCATGCATGCATGCAGGGATGGATAAATGGATGATGCATGTGGAGATGGATGGATGGATGCATGCAGGGATGGATAGATGCATTTAGAGATGGATGGATGGAAGCATGCATGCAGGGACGACCAGGAGTACAGGTCAGTCATCATGGACTTTGTGGACTGGTGTGAGCGTAACCACCTTTGCTTGAACACCAGTAAAACAAAGGAAATGGTGATTGACTTCCAGAGAAACACTCCTCCTCACTCACCAGTAAACATCCAGGGAGCAGACATTGAGGTGGTGGACACCTTTAAGTACCTGGGTGTTCACCTCAACAGTAAACTGAACTGGTCCCACAGATGCTCTGTATAAGAAGGGCCAAAGCCACCTCCATCTCATGAGGAGGCTGAGGTCCTTCGGAGTTAACTCCCAGCTGCTAAAATCCTTTTATCACTCTGTTGTTGGCTCTGTTATTCATTCTGCTGTGGTCTGTTGGGGTGTAGGCAGCTCTGACCGAGACAGGAAGAGACTGAACAAGCCAGCTACCAAAGCTAGCTCGGTTCTGGGCTGCCCGCTGGATTCTGTTGAGGAGACGTGTGAAAGGAGGATGCTGGGGAAGATGACCTCCATCTTAAGAAACCCCTCCCATCCACTGCACTCTACTGTGGAGATCGTGGACAGCTCCTCCAGAGGTAGACTGAGACATCCCAGATGTAAAACTGAGCGCTATCGCAGATCCTTCATCCCCTCTGCTGTAAGAGTGTAGAACTGTTCAGTTTAAGCTGTGCTGGTATCATCCTGGTACACAATAACACCAATGCAATATTCATGTGTTCTATAATTGTGCAATACCGGATTCACATTGTTGTCTGTGTCTCTTACAGTATGCTGCATAGTGCTGGTACCAAGTTTGTTTTCATCTTTTATTTGTGGTTTTTTTAGTGATCTAAGATTACAATACTAGATTACTGCCTATGTGTATATACATGTATCCTTGTTTTTTCTTTCTTCTAATTACCCTTTGAGTGATGGTGCTGCTGTGACAAGTGAATTTCCCCACTGTGGGATCAATACATTCTATTCTGTTCTATGAATAGATGGAAAGATGCATGTGGAGATGGATGGATGGAAGCATGCATGCAGGAATTGATAGAAGGATGCATGTGGAGATTGATGGATGTCTCCTATGTGATGAGATTATTCACCATTTTTCTGCAAATTCAGCTTTCCAACAGTCAACATTTCATAGGTATTTAACACCATCTATGGAAAGCGTGAGCTTTAAAAACCCTTTTGGTAAAATGGTAGGGAAGCCTGTTTATGTTAGTTCTTTACACAAAATCCTTCACTTTAGACTGTGAGAGTGATGAAGTTAGAAACATATACTACCATAAATCATGCATCTGACAATGCACAAGAGGCACACTTGACTTATAATCAAATGAACCTCAAAGCAAATGTCAGCTAAGATGGCCGTGACACTTCCAAAGCAAAGTGTGGCTAAAACAAAAATAAAAACACTTCTTTATTCCAGTTTATCATAAAAAAGATTGACGGTCCAAACGTCAGAGGCCACGCTAATGTATGACTGTAAAAAAAGAGTGAATATTATTGATGAGATAATGAAAGGGGAAATATTTAAGAAAAAGGGTTGATATACGGTATTATGTCCACTGTCCTTTCATACACAACTCCAGGGCAGCCTGGAATGAGGTTCTCACCTGTAAATCCCCCCCGGTGTTTGATAGGAAAATAGACCACACATCAACCTTATGGAGCATGACAGCAGAGTCATGATCCCGTACTTATTTATAATCTAGATTCAGATTGACTGAAGCACCCTCAGGTAAAACTCCATCAACACAAGCTACAAAGAGTATAATAGAACCCAAAAGTCTGCAACAATGTTAGTATTGCTTATATTTCATGAGCCCTATACATACATATATCATTTAGATGATTAGTGGTGTAAGTTTATTTCAGATAAATACTGGGTTTTGTATTATTTCTGATTTCTATTGCAGTAGAGGACGAACAGCATAATTGATTTTTTTTATGAAGAGTGCTGATAACACAGTGGACATCAATAATGAGAACATTATTCTCTCACAGTCACCATGAGTCCTTATCTGTTGAATAATAACTGAAGTTACAATCTCTTCATTGATTTTGCCTTTTTTTTATGCGTTAAACCAACAGGTAAAAGTTGAACGAACTTAGAAATGTAAAACAGCTTTTTTTGGCTTGCAAATCGGCCTTCATTAAAATCAATAACCTGAACCACCTTTCAGATTTCAGATGATGGACAGCTTCAAACACAGACTGCATGCCCAAAGCAAGCTGTAGGCTATATATTCTGCATGTGATACGTCACCCCATGATATTCGAAGCTGCACGGTGGACCAAATAATTCATGTGCTGCATTTTTCTTTCAGCCTGCAGTTAATGACTGGTTAGTGGTGAGCACCCAGCTGGCTTTGGACAACGCTTTTTTCTTCCTTCTGCATTGTACTACTGCTGCGTGCCCCCAGGAGCCCACCGCTTTGAAAGAATTAAAGCCTCTGGCTGAGCTGGTTGAAGTTTATTTTTCTTTTATATCATTTTGAACTTCCTGTTGTTCGCTATAAAAGACACAATCACACAGCAGCTGTTACATTTTTAGGCTCCAAACTTTATTTTTTAAATCTGTAGTGAGTAGTTGTTTGTAGTACGTCAAAGCAATGACAAAAGTGGGATGTGACTGGAAAATTCCCATAGGACGGATATCAGTGCATCCTAATTAGGATGCCTGAACCACCTCAGCCGACTCGTGTTGATGCAAAGGAGCAGCTGCTCCATTTCTTGCTCTAGGGCTGGGACGATAATCAATAAGTCAATTAATCGTACGATAGATGAAAATGAACTCAATAATTTTTCCAGCCTCAATATATCGCCATGTGCCTGCATGTATGTTTTCCTTGTCTCTCGCCTCCAAAGACGCTGGATGACAAGAGGGTTCAGGACATTGTATTTATTGTTTTGGAGAGACGGGGTCTATTTTATTGTTTTTGGTGCAATATTTTCTTACAGAGTGAGAGTCCTTTATTATTTTATTTTTACTGTTTTTGTTTATTTATTTAGAAGTTCTGGTTCTGGACATTCCAATGTTAAATAAAGGTTTAATTGTTGCATTTTAAAGGATGTACTTGCATTATAATGATATATTAACATTACATAAGTGGATATTTTGGTCTCGATAATGTCGACAATAATATCGTTTATCGTCAATAATTTGTTGGACAATATATCGTCCAGCAAAATTTGTTATCGTCCCAGGCCTACCTTGCTCCTTCAGATGATGAAGCTCATCACTTCTAAGATTTTTTTGTTACAATCCAATTCAAGTTATGGATCGGAATGTAGACGGACCAATAAAGCTTCATCTTTGGGCCCCTTGTTTATCATTAGAGACCAGCGCAAGGCCCTTGTTACTGAAGACGAAGCCCTGATCCATCGCCCGTCTCATTTCCAACCTACCATCAGTTACGAGCAAACACCTTGAGGACAATAGTGTACTCCTAACCCAGATGGAGCAATTCACCATTTTTTTATTGAGATCCATTGGCCACATTTCCACTATAGGAGGTCCAGGAATTTTTTGGAAGGGGGATGGAGATAGGGAAAATACGATGGCTCGGTTCTCTCAGATACTGTCTCCATACAAAATCGGCCTTTTCAGGACTTTGCTAAGACGTCAACATATTAAAGCCTTTTTTGCAGTGGGTGACATCACTGATCAATGCCAAAAAGCGTCAAAGGACAATAACTTTAGTGACAATGTGTAGTTTTTACCATTAATCTCTGGAAATATCCATCAAAATGTTGTTGAAAATAAATAAAATGATGCCCAGCTTCGTAACATATAACCATAAAAATCGGGTCTAAAATACATCTAAGTCTCTGGGCGATGCCATATTAGACGCAATGTTTCCTTCTACGGGAGCCCGTGAGGACAAAACGCATTTACAGATTTGTAACAAGTAGCGACAAAACTTTAGCCATTCATAAATGTTGTCGTTTTAAACATTTACCTCTTCGCTTGCTGCCAGTGATGAAAGGGAGTCTGATGTTCTTGTCATTTTGCTGGAGGTTGAACGATCTGATGAAGTACTCGTTTGAAAATTGCGCTCCCAGGGATTTTTGACCTTAATGGCCATCTGTTGGTAAGGTCTTACCCCGACTTTCCACAGGAAATGAAAGCGGTACGTAACGTAATAGCGCCGTTTCACCCGCGAGCTCATTCCCAACCGGCAGCGATTCTGACGCGAAACGGGAGCGAAAGCGTTCCACACAGCTGATCCCGCGAGGTCACAAAATCACGGGAGAATTGCAAAACCAGACATAATGATAGCGTCCCGTTGCTTCTGGGACATGTCCAGAATGTTACACATAGCTGCCAGTGGAAAGGACCCTGTCCACTATAACGGCAGCTAATTGCCGCGTAGTATGTTTCGCGACGCTTTCACTTGCGGTGGAAAGCAGGGGTTACTCTAACACAAAAATACTGCTTGCTTGCAAAGATTTAGGTATGTACTGCCCCCTATCGCCAGGGAGAATACACACAGTCACTTTAAAGTTTTATTCTTTCAAAGTACGCTGTAATTGAATCCATTCAGGGGTTGTAAAAAGTTGCATTCAATGACCAGAAGGAAGCCATTGTACTATGCCCTTGGAGACATGGACGTAAGTCTTCTCCAAGTGCACAAAACAAATGTGATATGGTCAATTTAAACTTCCATGACCCTTTGAGCAACTCTGCAAGAGTAAAGCTCTTGTCTTGTCTTCCATAAATGTTTAAAACAACCCTGCTCCTCCGGAGTCCGACATTCAACCCCTGGTTGTCCAACACCCCAGAGTAAACATCCTGTCTTTTTTGCTTTAACAATAAAAAAAATTTAATTCATAATGAGTTATAAATAATATGATGACATTGATGGTGGATGAAATTTGAGTGAAGCTCCCTGGGATGCTAACCGCCCCCTCAGACACACAACCCACCAGTTGCACAACCTATAACCCGTCTGTCAGGTTGTCAATAATCCCACTGGTTGTGGAGACATTCAGCTGCTAGTTTTTTGGATCTTCTCAGCAAGCACAGACTAAATTGTTCTGAAAGCATCAGGTAACTCAAAGAGCACAATCCTCATAGTGCTCCTTGTTTTGTCCAGGTGGGAGTAAGTTGGATGATGAAAGTAGAAGATGGCTCTTATTTTTCATCCCACCTTACAGAATTTCAAACTGCAGTCTGCCCTGAAAGATGGTTACTAGATTATTTAGCTGAACCTATAACAGTCAGTGTCTCTAAAACTTTAATAATGTGGGATTTTAGAGAAACGGGTCTACAGCAATAAGAGCAGCTGGATGAGTTTTAACAAGGTGGGGTGTTTTCAGTGGCGTTGGAATTTCTCAAAAATCAGAACATGGACGATATACTTTAAAATCCCACAGAGTTGCTTAGTTTCTCCTACTGCCTCTTCACTTGACTGCTGTAAAATGAGCTAAATGGGGAGGCTTTGTGATAGAAGTCAGAGGTTAATTAAAAATATATTTGAGTCAGAAAATTAAAGCTTTATCAAACATACACAATCAAAGAAAATCATATACGTAGATGACACGCTCGTTTTCATGTCTCATCACTGTTCTTCCTCCAGTGGTATTGGGCTGCTACAGTGCGTGTGATTTATGCAGCTGAAGTGAGATATTCGCCATGGCCACGGCCATGGCCAGAGGTACGAAATGTTGTGTGACCTGTAAACCTGCCATGGAGAATAAAGCAGCCGGTCTTGAACCAAAATAAATCTTTCAATTCATTCCATTGTTGGAGTCCACCTCTTACTAGGGGAGATAAGGAGCTGTGATGCACTGTGCACACAATCCCAGACATCTCTGTCTCAGGCCACTGATCTTCTTATGTGACATCCCGCAGACTTTCTGTGGAAAACCTAACGGTTTGTTTTCAGCTGGTTGGAAAATTGAAACAATTCAAAAGGGGACGATGATTTTTTTACGTCTCAGTTTCCACTTTTTCAACCATTCTTCCATTCCTGTTCAACAGATTTAGCATTCTTGTGTTGAATGAACCAATTATTTGATGGAATTTTAAATGTCATGACTGAATACAAATTCTGTATTAGCATTTCACAAACTTCTTCTACCTCTTAAATAATAAATTGTGTGTACATTCCCAGCAGACAGACTGTTGCATTTCATACCAAATAAAAAAAATTAGGGGTGGGAATTTAACGAGTAATGAGTGATTGGAAATCCCTCTTCATGTGTGTTTTTGCCTTCATTTCTGCTAAATCAGATCAGCTTGTACACACTTTCTATCCACCCATTATGACGATTATTATTATTATTATTAGTGCTGTCATGATATTACCAATTTTTTAGATTAATTAATTATGACCTGTGATTAATTAATTAATCTCTTTTTTAATCTCACCTACTAATGGCTGAGAAAAGCCCTCATTTTGATTAATTTTTATTTAAATTCATTACATTATTGAGCAGACTAAAAGATTAATATTTAATTTTAAAAAACTGGCTTTATAAAGTCATTTATTGTTTAACAGACTTCTAAACTTTCCTTTTACATCACCAAGGCAGAATAACACTGTGTTCTTTTGTCAGTCTTGAATAATTAGAAATTAAAAATAAAACATCAGGTCCATATAGAATAATCTAAGTTAACACATCAAGGAACACTTTTTTGAGCAATGCAAATAGTGATCACAGAACTTGTTACTAAAACATTTATCTAAAATTAAAATAGACCTGTAAATTACAGTGCTGTAAGTTAGCATATCAACACTGACAGTTTATCACTAAATATTACGCTTTTCACAAAATCTGACATGTGGTATGGCATGATAGTTAAATATAAATATAATTACATAAAATAAATAAAAATTAATTAATTAAAATAAATAAAATCCCAACAGGTAGGCTAGAAAAGTCCCAGTAAAGTTATAGATTAAAATTGAGATTAACGCGATTAAAAAACAGTGCACTAAATGTGGCTGTGATTAATTAATCTCAATTAATCTCATAATTTGACACCCCTTATTAGTATTATTATTATTATTATTATTATTATTATTATAATACCATTATCAAAATGTACTTAAAATAGTAATGTACTTTTAGGTCGGTCCTATTTTTACCAGTGATATATATTTTTTTCTCCTGTTTTGAATTGAAATACAATTTAAAATATTTTTTTTTTATTAAAAGAGCTTGAGTTTACAATAATAATGTCCATGTCTATTGTTTCATTCTCTGTCTCATTATTTTTAAGTTTAAAAAAATAGCTTTCAGGGGAGATTTCCTCGAACGATTAAAATGCGATTAATCAAGATGAATTAATTACAAAGCCTCTAATTAATTAGATACATTTTTTAATCAAGTCCCACCCCTAAAAATATCTTTATTTTTAAAACAAAATGACAATTCAGTTAAATTCAATTCCGGGCTCAAAGTGCCATTATGGTGATATGCTAGAGCTGTTCAACATTTAATTATACAAAAAGTACAGTTTTCATCACCCTTGAAAAGGTTTTTCAAAGGTATTTCTGTTTAAAGAGTTCATGCTTTTATGAGATAGAGATGTTAACATGACTGTAAAGTTTTTACCTCAAAGAAAGTACCTTACTTTGCCTGAATGTATAATAAAATAACCTCTGCCATTAAGTTAGAATAGCTTCAGAGGAGCGTTTATAGTAAAAAAGAAAGAAAATGGACATTTATTGATTCAAAGATCATTTTATAATATATCCACCTACATGTGGCAAAACATAGATGAACCTGGCAAAAATGAAGGATAAATGTCTTATATACACCGATACAGTTGCAAGTATCCTGGTTTGCTTGCTCCTCTACTAACTTATTATATCGTCCACGCTGTATTTGTTGAGTAATTTCTATTATTTTGGCACATAGTCTGCAATTTTCTAAAGGTTACAAGCGGAGCAAAGGCATTTGTGTGCAAAGCTGGCATCATTTTAAAGGTTAGAAAATATACAAGGACAGCATTAACTTCTGGACCTCTTGAAATAAAAGCACCTCCTCGGAGTGCCTTCTCCGCTACTGGAGGGAGAAATATTTATCTGAATCATTAAAGTGAAATATAGAGCATGCATGCGTAGTCTCATTAGTGTGTGTAGTGAAACACTGCCTGTTGGAGCTGCACTGAAGTAAAAGCTTTTACCTTCCTTCTTTTTTCCTTAACTTTTTAACTACCTCTGCACATGTTATAGGAGACATAATGCAGTGATGATAATGTGCAGTAAATTGATAATTGATATGAAAGATGAGATGCATTTGGTGACTATTTAAGAGCCTATTGATTTATGCTTCATGGTAACTGCCTGGTGACAAATTGTAATTGTAGCACTGATGAATCGTCTCACTTGACTACGCAAGGGTCTCAGCTGTGCACGAGCGCAGAGTCCCGTTCTGAAGAAACCCGTTATTAGCAGAATGCTGACATCTGCAAAAAGTCACACGGGCACTATTTAAAGGGAGGCTGGGCTCTGTGAGGCTGTGCGATTAGTCAAGAATAAGAGCCTGAAGTTTAATTAAAGTCATCAGGCAATTAGGAACCGGCGTGATAGTGCTTTACAATGCATTTCTGTCTTGTCCATTACCCAGGCTTAATCAAAGAAATCCCTCCACTGATGCCGTGAGCTATAAATGCTGCAAAGAAATATGGGTCAGCCACATGGAGACTACTGTCAAAAACAGCATTTATCACCTAATTACACACACACCAGTTATTGTGTCTTGCACTTTGTGTAATTCTTTATTGTTTAAAAAAAAGCCTAAACATTAACTTAAAGCTTGAGTCTGTAGAGACGTGAAGTCATCAAGGAGAGGAGGAGATCTAGAAATTTGAACGGCTATATCTCCCCACCCCTAGCCTGGCAAGCCATCCTATATATGTGAATATAAAGTCTGGCTGCGGCCCATTGATGGCTCTTAGTCGTGGGACGGGATCTACAGTTGTCTTTCAAACTGTCTCTGCATGATATTGGATAACAATGTGACACACTTACCGCTATGGATGTCAGTCAACGAGGCAGTCCGCCATACTTCATCAAAGAAGATGCAAATACATCCTTTTTCTAAATTAAGGACTTAAGTACCTCTATCTGCTCTTGACTCAAAGAAAAGCCCAAATCAAAATAATCCAAAGTTGATGCCAAAGCCATTTCAAATGAGCCGTCGCCATCTTTGTGTTTTCAGTAACATCCCACCAAATCAATAGAGAGCTGTGATTGGATGGCTACGGAGCCGTCGCCATCTTAAGTTTGTTCAGTTGCACTAACATCCCACCCATAGACATGGATACGTAGACGCCCCACTGGGCGCTGGAGAGTGTAACAGCGTGGCCGCCATATTGGACGGGTCTCCTCACTCTGCAAAATCAATGCAGAGTGAGGAGACTATATCCGTTTTTGTGCAGCCTACGGTTGCAACAACAGGTGTACTATTGAAAACAGATCACGTGGGATAACTATTGACTTTTATAGCCTACCTGATGGGATTTTATATTTTCATTAATTTTGTTTAATTATATTTATATTTAATTATCATGCAATACCATGTGTCTTATTTTGTGAAAAAGCTTGATAAAATGTGTTTTTTAGTTGGGTAAGCACGTTCTTCAGTAGAAATGAATGCACTGGGGGCGAATGGAGACCCATCTAAGATGGCGGTCGGCCACTACGGCAGCTCCAATAGGCAGTGTCTATATATATATATATATGTCTGTGATTGCACCCACCTGGCTAATAGAGCGCTGTGATTGGCCAGCCGCAATACTGGCTGCAGAGGTTCCAGTGGAGCATTGCTAGACCGACATGCAGAGCAAAATAATTTCTGGAAGTATCTGAAAGCCACACGTCATACTGTGCATGCACTTTTAGCTTACAGAAAAGTAATGTTTTCAATATGTTCCTGCTCACAAACACCCGATTCTAACTGCTGAATTATCTCCTCAGCTTTCATCAGGTTCTGCAGAAGCCGCTAATCACTGCAGTGTTCAAGCAGGGAAACATCTGAAATCAGCAGGAATTTGGCACTCGCAATGTTAGCACACCCCTGCTAATGCTACAACAAGCTAAAATAATAGTTGTAGTTGATGTAGCGTAGGGTTGAACGCTACGCTAATCACTTAGCTCCAATACACAATAGATTTTTGTTCCCCATCCTCCTTGACATTGACATTAACTCAATACAGGCCGAGTAGCCTTCAAGCTAGGTTGCTAAGTTGATTGAGGCATCTGCATCACCCCATAGTGCATGCTGGGACCTGGGGTGCATTCCGGTTGATTGATAGCTCCCTCTTGGGGATATGCAATGCGCTAGGCTCATGTAAGTGATTTATTTTGCTGTAGAGGTCAGGGGAGGGACTTAGAGTAAATATAAATTATGATAAATATTATAAAGATTATTATTAAATTATTATAAATTATTTTATATCATAAAACAGGGTCAGATAGTCAAATTTAAGCATTTTTAAACTTACTTTAATTTTTTAAAACTACATACCTCAGCTATAGCTAGGGTGTTTTGATATGTAATGTAGATTTACCGTGATGGTCACTGAAGTCACTTATTTTAAACTCAGTACTACAATAGTTTTTTTCATCAGCAACATATTAATTTGAACTGTAAGGCAATTAAAATGTATATCTCCTAGAAATACCAGGGATGATAATTATTTACAGACCGTTTCAACACATGTTTGTCTGATTAGAAGGTGTAAAAGATGAGTAACAATGTTAGCGAGGTGCAAAGACACTGTGCCAACAGCATGGATTCTGTTCTTTAGCAGGAGAAGATGTGTGATAACAGGAGGAAGAAATTAACATGATCTGGTACACGGTCCCCACAACTCTTTGTAAAGATTCAGAGTGTCGATATTTATTACTGCACTTCCATTAGCAATGACTTTTGCTCATTACTATGTGCAAAGTCGCTTCCGGTGACCTTCACGAATCCTGCTGTTACCGTTGCATCAGATGGAAACGGGATGTGGTGAAAACCAGGAGAGAACATTTTCCCTGCTGCCACACACAGGCCGTCAGTTTCATTTGATGTAACGAGGCCCTCATGCTTTATTGAAACTTTATCTGTTGAAAATAATAAATCAATAATTTAGGTGACAGGATTAAGTTAAAGCAGCTATCCGGAGTTTTCCCCTTTCAGGAATTATGTATGATTTTTCAGAAATCCGTAAAAGTGATTGTCTTATCATGTACTGTGATATAACGTAAGCAATACGTCTTTTTTTTTGTGCTAGGCCCGCCCCCTGCCCCGTAGAGCTCTGCGCAATAGGAAACTGAGCGCCGGTCAGAACTAACCAATAGCATTAGATTACAGCTTACGTGCTTTAAATTTAAGGAAGTACCTCGTAGTGATGGTAAACTCGATTCTTTTTACTGAATCGAGTTTGAATGAGTCACTCACCAAAATTAATCGGGTTTTTGAGTTATTTGAGTCACTGAGTCAGCTGCCCAGAGTGCAAAAAAAATCTACATTTTCACTCAAACTTAATTTGCTCCTCTTTCTATGTAAATCCTACTGCTAAGATGAGTGATTGAAAAAAACTATCCATTTACACACTGAAATTCATTTTTTAAAATAGTGGTGGAACTGAAATATTATAGTTTTTCTATAGTCTGCTTATTATCTTTGCAAAAAGTAAAAGGTGTAGAATGACTATGGCGTCAGTCACACTATCAAAGTTCAGCTCAGGTGAAGGAGCGACTCTTCCTCTGTAACAGCCTGAGTTTCTGCAGCTGACAGCCAGGAGGGAGGGGTGAGTGAGCTTGTAGTACCGCGAGCTTCCACTGGGGGACTCCTATGAGCTGAAACCCGGGTGGGAGTAGTGAGTGATCCGTACAGCGAGCAGCGTGAGTCATGACTCATGAGCTGAGCCGGGTTAGCGGTACTGCGAGCCTCCACTCCAATGAGTGACTCGTTTGAGCTGAAACCCACGAGGGAGGGGGTGAGTGACTCTGAGTGAGGCCCGCTAAGGAGGAACTGAATGATTCGTTCATGCTACGATTTAGCACCGGACATTTTAAGCTAGCTTTCGGGAAGGGAGGGGGTGAGTCGTGAGTGATTCGAAGCAGAGTGATGCTACTGGGAACTAATGAGCTTCCAGGCCAGAGCAGGTAAGAAAATGCTTTTATTAAGAAACTGGCTGTTATTCTTTTCCACAATTTTAATGATAAGCTAGATATATTTCTACTAATGAAATTAGTTTGCTAACAGTAACAGGGACGAGTCAGTAAATGAGTCAGTTGGGATTGTGACTCGTGATTCGTGAGTCAGTAAAGTGATTCTCGAGTATTGAACGATTCGTTCATGACTCGCACATCACTAGTACCTCGGCTGATGCAGAGTTGATGAACTTTTCACGGACAAGTAAGTCTTTAAAATATAAATATATGAAAACACAACATGACATGAGAATAATAATTGTAAAACAACGTGTTTTAGCTCTGTTTGTCGGCTACAGAAGCACATTCATAAACAAGAAACGTGAAGTCGCCATCTTAAATTACCGAGTTCACGACTCTTAGTGTGATACGCTTGTCAGCCACTAGATGGTGCCATCAGATATAAGAAATACGCCGGAGAGCTACTTTAATACAGCGTTTCCTTACGTATTCATGCTTTTCTGGTTTTTATTACAAATTATCCGAACACTAAAGTCTAGAAATGGAAAAAGTAACATGTCAACATGCAAACAAAATAGCCTGAAACAACTTCTGAATTATTTCTCTAATATTGTATTTATTGCATTTAAAACCTTCTTTATTCACTCTCGAGCTCCAGGTCCTGATCATGTTTTGTGCCAAAATGTAAATCTTTATATTCCCAAAACGGGAAGCATTCCTGGAAAATATTCAACATGCACTTCCTGGTTGGCATCTTTAGGCTGAAATAGTAAAGATTTGAGAGAAAATCACCTTGCACAGTGATGATCTTGAATTAGAACAGGATTATTTACTTCATGCTCCGTGTGATTTATGAATGTTTGCGACCTTTTTTGGAGGGAACGGAGGAGGGCAGAGTGGTTGTCTTCTAATTGGGACATTTGTGGTCCAATCCTCTGTGCCATCACGTCCTTGAGCAAGTTACTGATCCTCAAACTGCCCCTGATACGCTCATGGGTGCAACTGTAGCACCACTTTATAAGTTGTTAATGCAGAGCACTTATGGAGTGCATTATCCAACATTCCTATTTTGGTCCTTTTTTAATCCTTTGTGAAGCAAAGCGTGACGTGATTTTTGTTTTATTGATTTCAGAGAGCCGAGTTGAAGTTATCCACTCACGAATCGGATCTCTTCTGAAAGTTCACCAATTGTTCTGACCATTTAAATGACAACAATCTGACAATGAGCTTGCAAAGAAAATCCGCAGGAGGAACATTTGACACAAACGAGCCACTTTTCTGTGCGATCGCCTTCCAAATCATGTATTCCCTTTTTCTCTCTGATCCCCGTTCCGCTATTGTGGCCAACAACACCCCAAGATAGCTTAAGAAGCATAATTAGCTCATAAGCCTTTGTGGCATTGTTATTTCCGCCTAAAGACATGTTGGAGTGCACGTTGAATAGTTCATGCCAGAAGCCTTAAGCCATGAGTCAATCAGTGTCTTAGAGCTAATATGGCAGCCGCCAGCTCTCACATGTTAATTAGAGATGATTTTTCCCTTCTGGCTGCAGTGCGAGACAGTTACAGCAAAGGTGTGACAGTTCGGGGAAATATGCAGGAAACTTCCAAGAGCTCAGTTTGGCTTTTGATCTGCTGGGATCGCTGTTATCTATTGTTCCATTTCATTTGTGGCGGTAAATGGAGATGAAAGTGGTGCTACGCTGACATCTGCAGAGCTGACAGCATCTTAAGAAGGCACAACTCTGCTGTGAGAGTTTTACTTCATGCTCATATTTCAGTTTAGGGTTTTCTCTTATTCCACATTGTTTTTTCAATATATAGGACACAATATGTGGAACAATCATGTTAAATAAGGGCTGAACAAATGTTAAGAAAATACAGCAGAATTCTGCATTCTGGAAAAAGTTTATTTTTTTAAAGCGGAGGTTCACTGAGAAACGTATAATACTTGTTCTTTTTGAAATCAGATCGGTCACGCTGAGTTTCACATGCATGCTGAACTTGAAAATAGTCTTCAACCCCTATTTCCTGTATAGCCGCTGAGAGAAAATAGATGGGGAAATGGTTGGGTCAGAAAAAGCCAAGTCTCTTCTAAGTCACAGGGAAATATTTGCATTCACGGACTCACCCTTCACTTGCAGCCACGGAAGGCTGTGTTGATTTAACAGCCAGGAGACAGTAGGGAATGTCTCAGCTAGTAGAAGCTAACCGTTAGCATTAGCAACTCCACAACATGAGGTGCATTTCTATTATCGGATTTTCAGGGTAAATTTATAGGAACTTCCTGACATGCGCGTGTTTCCACCTGACCGGGCCAGCAGAACGGCCATTTTCAGGAACTTCCTGAGTACCTGATCAGGGGTAGGTACTCGGAATGGCCCGGTGGAGTCGCTGAGCAAAATTTTTGGTTAAGTCACGCTGATTGGTTTTAACTCAGTAGGAAATTACATCAGCAGACATCGTCTAAAACAACCAGCTGTCAGTAGTAAAATTAGAAGAGTTGCTGGTGAAGCAGAATGGAAGCGAAAGAAAATAAGCACCAATCACGCTTAAAATTAAACTCCCGACACCGGAAAACACGGTGGAAGTCCCCCACAAACGACTTAATTCATGGGGCTTTGTTGTCTCAAGTTTTTTATTTTTAATACATTTGTAACAACTTCAAAGACACTTTTTTCAAATTATCATTATGGGGTGTTGTGTGTTGAATTTTATGGGCACAATGAATTTATTCCATTTTGGAATGAGGCTGTAACATAAACAAAAAAGTGGAAAAAGTGAAGCGCTGTGAATACTTTCCGGATTCACTGTATTGATCCAATGCTTTTTATTTGCTAGAATTATGAATTAAATCAGACATCACTGTTTGGGTTTCTGCTTTGAATCTGCAGAGCGCATCAACAACAAAACATTTGACTGCTACCCTGGGGCCAACTGACCAATATTGCTTCAGCTAATTGAGAATAAATGGGGAACCAGTGGAGATGCATGTCTAATAATGTCTAAACAATAAAACGTCATTATATCACTATTCTGATATGTCTATTTGCATGCAACTTTATGGAATTTCAATTAGCCTTTCGCCGGCCCCCGTCCCCAGAACGGCTATTGTCCAATCACACATCATAGCAACCGTTACTATCTGACAACTCCAAACAAAATGATGAAGCTAAGCCTAATTTATACTACTAAGCATTAGCCTCGATAGTAGTCGTGTCTCCTTCGTTTACCTTCAGAACCTCCTCATCAAGCTCAACCAGCAACAGCCAAGCATGAGTGCTCCTGCCGCCTGCGGCTGGCTCCCAGATTATCCAAGACCCGACACACTGTGCCGGCAAATCAGCGTAATATTATCTCAACCGTGTGTCTTATAAACACACATTAAGCCTTGGCGCAACAGCGGGTGATGTCATGATCATGTGATGAATTAATGCCGAGCTCCGGCTGGGAACTAAAAATGAAAGTAAACACGGGCATAAAAAATTACATTTGATAAACAGACTCAGCTGAGATGATAGCGATGCAGAGCGCCGGGAGCTTTTCTCCGTTAGAGCTGCCTGCAGCTCAGATCATCTAACAGCTGACATCTGACAGCTCACAGGGACACCGCATCACCGACACCGCTCCTCGGATCCACGCGTCCCCGGACGCCGGACCTTCTCCCAAACTCCCAACTCCTTGTTCCCTGCTACGCTTCGCTCAGCGGAGCCGACACTAATGTATCCCTCCACTGCATCCTGTAACCCTTTTGCCTCGATCTGGATGATATTGAGGAGAAATTGCTCCAAAAAATGTCGCTGACACGCATCTGTCTACTTCTTTCCATCGCGGAAATCTGCGGAGCTGCAGTATTTGATCCACTTATTGTCGGAGTTGGCAACAGTAACTAAGGGGGGCGGGGCTCGGCGAAAGGTCAATTTCTATTTCAAAAATGTTCATCTTAATTACACACACAAGTCTGACTTTTCATTTGCTGAATTAAAAAACAGTTTATGTAAAAAGCAACACAATCATTCTATTATAGTTTTAAACCCCAATGCCTTTCAAAAATTCCAGCAAATAATTTATTTTGTTTAAAAAAAAATTAAAAAGTATGTAAAATGTTAATAAATGGAGGCTGAAACATCTTGGCAAACACATTTTAGCTCATGAGCTTTTCTTAAACAACTGATCCAGTGTGATACAAATCTTTTGTAGGTCTCTAGGTTCAAGAAACAGTTGATTTATTTGTTACAAAAAGGATCCTTTGTAAAAAAAAATAAAATCCCATTGAGCTCCACAAATTGCTGCATGCTGCTCATTTTAATAAAAGCTCAAAGCCCCTCACGAATAAAATTTAGACGCCCCAGACAGGCTGACCTTTCATCACGCGGTTATTTTTTTCCCGGTGCTCTTAAAGGAAAAATGTGAAAGCCCTTGAGACCAACAAGAATCAGCTCTTAATTAAAGCCAGCTGCACATTACATTGCCCAGACCCTGCAGCTGTAAATTTTGTTAGTTGTAGGTGGCAGAACTGTAACCTTGCGTTTATTGTTGGTTCAAAAACACGGATTTTACTCCCGTGCGTGCTGAAAAAAGGTCAGCTAAGCAGTGTTTCTGATTCAGAGCTGCACAAAGTCATACCTTTGATAATATTCACTGATTAGTTGTGTCAGTTGAATCTGCTTAACTATTCCACCATCATGCTGGCAGCTTATTTGATGAACAGAGGTCTTTTTTCTGCTAGATCTGCTGTGTGGCCAGTCGAGTTCAAGCATATCATCAGTTCTATTTAAAATCCGTCAGTGCTTTGTGTTTGTAGAGAGCTCACTGGTGTTATTCAGTTAACCCACTAAGGCAGGCTCCGCTGGGTAATCGCTAGTGAGACCCAGAGCAGCAGTGGGTGTAGATACTGTAAACCCATGTAAATAGGATACCTCTCCGTGGTTTCTTGTTGAGCAGTGACGGTTTATTCTTCTTCTCTACTCTGCAGACTGGTGGGAAAATCAAAATGTAGCCAAACATATGAGTGATGCAAACATGATTCTGACAGAGGTGAAAAATCAGCAAAGCAACTTAAATCTAAGGCGTTGCAACTGTCCGTCAATTTTCACAAGCTTATCTGAGTTGTGGGGGTAGCAGCTCCAGCAAACAGCCCCAAACCGCCCTTTCCCTGACAGCCTCCACCAGCTCCACCAGCAGGATCCCCTGGTATTCCTTGCCAACGTGGAGCTATAATCCCTCAAACGTATTCTGGATCGACTCGGGCCTCCTACCGGGCGGGCATGCATGAAACACCTCCCCTGGGAGGTGTCCAGGCAGCATCCTCAACAAATGAACAAACCACCTCAGCTTGCTTCTCTCGACATGCAGTGCTTCTTCTCTGAGTCTCTCTTGAATATCTTTTACCTTATCACTCAGGCTGAGCCCAGCCACCTAACAGAGAACACTCATTTCGGCCGCTTGTATTCTTCTTTTTGTATTCTTCTTTTGGGCAGCAGTAGCTCAGGAGGTAGAGCGGGTTGTCCAGTAATTGGAAGGTTGCAGGTTCGATCCCGGCTCCGGCCAGAGAATGCTGCTGTGTGTCCTTGGGCAAGACACTTAACCCGCCTTGCCTGCTGGTGGTGGTCGGAGGGACTGGTGGCGCCAGTGCTCGGCAGCCTCGCCTCTGTCAGTGCGCCCCAGGGCAGCTGTAGCTACATCGTAGCTCATCCCCACCAGCGTATGAATGTGTGTGTGAATGGGTGGATGACTGATTGTGTTGTGAAGCGCCTTGGGGGGTTGTAGAACACTAAGAAGGCGCTATACAAATACAGGCCATTTACCATTTACCATTTTCTTTTGGTCATTACCCACAATTCATGATCGAGGATTAGGATGAAGATCGCCTGGTAAATTGACTGCTTTGCTTTCTGACTTATCTCCCTCTTCACCACAGCAGACCAGTTTAGTGTCCGCATCGCTGCAGATGCTGCCTCGATCCGCCTCTCAGTCTCCTGCATCCTCCTTCCCACACTTGTGAACAAGACTCCAAGATACTTAAGGCTGATTTATACTTCTCTGTCAGCTCGAGTGTGGAGTAGTGCACACGCATTGATGGAGATGTTTTCCCTTCAGACTTTTCCGTCACCTGGGGAGAGTTGCAAAGCAATTCCCCGCCAGGACAACAGAGGGCGTAGCGCTTTTCTAGGGTATCCTGCCACCATTACAATCACGTATCCGGTCCACGATAGTGTATTTACTATAGATTATATTGTACGTACCCACGTTTCCCATCATTTCCCATCATTTCCGTCCACAAATAAAACGCTTGCTTTTCCCGCGAGGCGTTCTTCAATCTACTCCATGTCTGCCGCTAAATATCTTTATTTTTTGATGGGGCAATGGCGGTGCTGTTGACGACAGGAATCATTAGGATTCCTGACCAATCACAAGCTTCGACGGATAGTTAAAAAGTTGGGCTCTACTCCGTCCGAACTTGGCTGTTGGGGAGCCCTTGCAACGATGGATAATGGTGTTGCATTTCTCCGTACCGACGCAGATGAACAAGTATAAATTAGGATTTAGACTCCCACATTGAGTTGTAGGACCTCTACCTCAACCTGGAGTTGGCAATCCCCCAACCATAATGTTTTGTCTCATTAAAAATCACATTTTAAAATTAAATCAACAAATTCCCAACTACAATACATTTTTATTGTATTTTATGTTTTAATTATTTTATTTTTTATTGAAGAAACTATGACAAAACAAATGATCAAGCATGGGAAATGTCCCTTACCCAGTAATTTGGAGGACATTATTCAACAATAAATGGGAATATCCACCAACATGCACAATTACAACATGAAAAAGTAGGAATGTTGTATAATTATGACGAGATAAACAGTATTGTGGGAAAAAGACCAGAAAAATAATGCTAAAATACCAGATGTAGACGGAGGCTTGAAAACGGGCTCTTCTGTAAAGATCAGGTTTCAGCTGTGGTTCAAAACAATCCAAGAGTTTAGAAAATCTGACGGATTGGGAAGGATGCTTCTCGAGGGGTAAGGCTAAAACATAAAAAGAGTAATCAGGTTTTATTTTGCAGGTTGGAAGGTTACTGAGTGGTTAGGGACGAGAGGCAGGAGGGAGAAGATGAGAAAGTAACCAGAGAGCAAGGTCACTTTGACTTATCAGCAATCAACAGGCTTTATAATTTATTTTAAGCAGTGATGCTGCACCAGTAGTGGGTTTTTTAATAGCTTGACCGCTGCATTTTTAACTAGCTGTAATCAATTTAGAGCAGCTTGACTGCAGCACATGGACAGGGAGTTTGGTGGTGGAGGTAGGTGAGTATGTGTGTAACATGAAACCATGACCAGCTCAAACACCAGCCCATGTAGAAATGTAGCCAGGTATCCTAAAAAATGTAGATATTTTTCTACAGTTTGGCCTGTCATCTACATGAAAGTGAAGATAAACGGCACCAAAAACAATTCAAAAAATTCGACCATAGTAGAGATTTGCAAATTCTACGTTGTGAGTGTTTGCTCATGGACATGAATAACCGGAGTCTTAGGTTTTGCAACAAAAATGCTCTGACGTCACATGTGCAACGTGTTTACTCTCACTTACTTGTTTCACAAGCTCAGTAACTGCTCTAGAAATATATGGACAAAGGACGACGTTAAAGACGGTGGTTTTTTGGGCAAAGACGCTGAAGATTTGGGGAAATACTACCACCTACAGGCGTGGCATGCCAATGAATTTGCTTTACAGTATGTACTGGATTTTTTTGTGGACCCAAGTTTTTTTCCTAGATGGGCTGGGGAGCATATTCGGTTTTACGAAAACCCGGCTACGTGTGTAAATGACCTCAGAAAAAAGGTCATAAAAATACTCAAAGAAGTACTATAATACCGTGGATATCTACATCCTATTATAATCTTTTAGGCCATTAAAATAAATTGTATTGGGAAAAATAAATTAAAAATGTTCTTTTCTGACCCTTTTTTGTAAAAGACATATTTTCTCGCGAGATCACATGCGATATTTCGGCTGTGCCGGACGGTCATTATAATAACGCATGTTTCTCAATTCAGCTATCTCTGTGTTTTTGGCAGTTCTATACATGGAGCCCAATGTCCCTAGCCTAGTGAACTAGACCAAATTCTTGCTTTGCAAAGTTTGGTCTAGGTACGCTTCATTGGAACCCTCGCAGCCCGATCCACTGTTGTGGCTGTCCAATCACAGCTCGCTATAGTTTTGGTTGAGCCAATCACAGCGCTCTATATTGTGGGCCAATCACAGAGCGGGTGTAGCCGATGACGTCAGCACTGCGGCCGCGAACACAAACAACATGGTGGCAACGCAGGAACCACATTCAGTTGAAACAGCTTTGTCATCAACATGGATTATTTAGACTCCAACATGCGTAAGTCTGTCTGATATACTTAGCGGCTTCTTATTTTTATCAAACAAAGTAGTGCAATGTCCCAGTACACCTGATATTCACATGTTTTTCATACAAAAACGACAGAAATCATTGATGTTAGACGCCATTGCTGCCTCCCTCTTCTTTTCTGTCGCTGTGATTATGTCACGTTGTTCGTTACTCTGATTGGTCCTAGCGCTATCCAATTGCATGCAGACAGTTTGAAAGACAACCGTAGACCCCGCCCCATGACTGAGAGCCGTCAATGGTTTGTGGCCAGACTATATATTCACATATATAGGATGGCTTGCCAGGCTACAATGTCCCAGCATTCATACACAGTAGAGTATTAAGATTCTGCCTTACCGTTTGAATTGCAGGCAAGTTTCTCAATGTTGGAATGGCCCGTCTTTCTAGATGAATCTAGATGGTTAGCACAGACATCGAAACCGGTGGGGAGGATTTCCGGAACAGCACTGTTAAAAACAAAAGTAGCTGGTAGCTTGGTCCGATTTTGGTAGAACAAAAACATTTATGTGTTGAGTTTGGCAGTCAGCAACTGAGCATCTCACACGTGAAACTCGCTTCTTTATTTTGCTGGCTAGCAATGCCGGTGCTCAACTGAATTTGAGGGGGAGAGGGGTAGTGCGGACTGTAGCAGCGTTGCTCTGCGATCTGTCCATATATGGTTATATCCTGCCTTTGTGACGACTAGGGATGCACCGATTGATCGGTAACTGCTCGTAATCGGCCGATATTGGTGAAAAAACACGTGATCGGCAACTCCTTTCAGAGCCGATCATACCCGCTGATCACCTGTCACTCATATTTTGCGGCCGACAGAGAACCTGTGTGTAGCTGCAGCTTCACGCCTCCCTTGCCCGCATGTGCACAGCGGCAAATATGTAAAACTAACTTTTACTCTATCTGTGAGAGTGATGTAAACGAGCGGGGGAAGCTCTTTAAAATGCATCAACACAGCGAATTTAATAAGACTTTGAAAGAGCAAACTCTGGGGGCGTGAGGTGAGAGTTCGTGTCTCCCTGTAGAAATGAAAAGACACTCGGGAGTCGGAGCGGCAGCAGTCAGACACAGCTGCACTTACCACTAGTCTGTATGAGCGTGGCCGTCCGAAAAATGGTTAACTAAAGCCTAATTTATACTTCTCCGTCAGCTTGACTGTGGAGTCACGCACACACATTGACGGGGGTGTAACCTGAAAAGTAATTAAAGTCATCATGTGGACGAGCAACCTTTCTCTGTGGTGGACGACGCCGGGTTCTGCTCGCTAGCGTCCGCCACGAGAAATAAAAAAAAAAAAGCTATTAACGTAACGACTCTGACTCTCTCAGGTCACTCGTTTAGGGGTCTTTTATTCAGGCTACTGTTGGCCGCAACCCACGGCTTACAACTTCTCAATTTATCCACACAACAGTTCAGAACTGGGCGGCTTTTCTTAGCATAACATAACAGCCGCTGACCTGGAACCGGAAACAGCAACCTTTTCTAGCAGCTGAACTGCCCTTCAAAATAAAACTAACACATAACATTACTCTTATATCATTACGGCAACTGTTATGATGGTGCTGCTGCTGGTGATGATGATGATAATAATATAATTAAAAAAAAATCTCACAACATACAAATTCGATGTTTTTTTTTGCTTTCATGCACTATTTAAGCTACACTTAAGCTGAGTCTAAGTTGTCTCTAAGAGAGTCTGTAGAGTGTTAAATATTGCACATGGCCTCAGCCTGCAATAAAACAGTGGTCAATGATATTTTCTCATCTCCTACTTTTTATACTAATAATACAATGGCAATGTTGCGTACATGAGAAAACAATATTGAAGAATTTATGGATTTGACGTGATCGGTAATATCGGGATCGGCAGATACTGCTTTTGGTGATCGGTGATCGGCCCTCAAAATCCTGATCGGTGCATCTCTAGTGACATCTCTTGAGGCGAGAACTCAAGATCTCGTTTTGGAGTGCGCATGCTTGTGGGGTGCACGTGGACTGGTTGAAGAAGGCAAGAGTGCCACAAACGCTCCAATGTTAAATATCGGCTTCCCGGCCAGTGAAAAATCATTAGGAAGCAATTATATAAATTTTTTCATGTGGAAAAGTGAAAGTTTCAGGTGCTGACTCCTTTAAGTAAAACGTTTTTGCAGACAATGAGTTCAGAGAGGGAGAAATGCAAAACGTCCGGAGGCACTTTCACAAGACACAGCTGTCATAAACCATTTGCTGTTGGTGATGAGCTGTAAGGGTAAAAATAAATTTGAAAGTCTGTGCATTTTTATACAAATATTTGGTACATCTGAGTCACTTAGCAGTTTTAGTGACTCACATGGCTGTCATCTTTATTAGAAATCATCTAAAGTCCAGCTCCCTAAACAACCAGCAGGGAAAGAAGACCCTAAAAGTTTTAAATGCTTTGCAGAAGTCAAAGGCGGAGCATGATGGGAAAGGTTAGGACAAACTCACCAAATCATCACTTTTACTCACGGCTTGGAAAACAAAAGACTTGCAGCATGGTTCCAAACAATTCCAGATGGCGTAACATATTGCAGCACAGTAATATGCATCTCAGCCTTTGACAATGCCTATGTTGCTGTTTTACTTTGTAATTCATCTGAATCACTTTTGCATTTCATTTCAAATCTGTGGCAGAAAAGCTGTGTTCAAAAATGCTAAATACCACCGAAACATTCATACATTGCATTCTGCCACATGTCTAAAACTCTACGCATCGTTCAGAGTTGTTCCTCAAGGTCTGAGGCATTGGGAGTAAAACATCCCCTGGATTATGGAGAGAAGGAGGAGATGTTTGTAAGTTCTAACTGAAAGCTGTATTGATTTTGGGTCGGAAATGAATGAGGACAAAACCGTTTAGCTGTCAGATTGCCACCTGGCAGGACGCGCAAGGACCGAGATGGGCATGAAATCCTCATAAACCAAAATGCAGCAGTCTATCATCAAAGAGAGATGAGCGGGAAATGTTTCATGCAAGGTCACAGCGAAGCAAATGTGACATTAAAAACAGCTCAAGACGTTAATTCACTCTAAATGTGCCATTTATATGCCTCGGAAAGCCTACCTGACAATATGTGCCGTGTAAAGCATTGTGCAAAGGTCAAAGCAAGTTTCTTTGACACTTAGAAACTTTTCAGGGGTATCACTTTGTAATAATGTTGACAGTAGACATCAGAAAAAGTCTGCAGTGTGATGTGTTCTAATTTGCCTCTTGGAAGGACATGATGAAAAACAAAACATAAAGTGCTTTTTATTATTTTTATTTTTTTTGTCTGCACATTTTTTTCCCTATTTTTTCCCCGTTTAGACGTCCGCCTCTGTAATCTGGTGGAATGCTGCTTTAAACAGGCTCTAGAAAATTAGACGATAATTTATATTTTCCTTCATCCAGTGAACAGTGACTTCACATCACAAACACTGATAAAAATTTTGGTTTCCACCCAAGACTTGTTGATCCGTCATGGCTAATGCACCAGCTGTGTTCAAAGACGTCTAGCTGTGGTGGCAGCCATGCATGTGGGATTGGACCTGGGAAGTCTGATGTGTATGAACAAGATAATACCTGACCTTGGCCTTGGAAAAGAAAGTGCTCCACTGTGAATGCAAATGAAGAGGATGAACACAGAATGGAGCTAGCAACCCGGAACACTGAGTCATGCTTGCCAGCTCTGCTCGAGTATGCAGCACAGTCTTGGGCTTTGCTTTAATATCACCTTTGTTTTCAGATAATAAGACTGAAGTATATGAAAGGATTTGCACAAGTGCATAATTTCTGCAAGAAAATAACGAGACAATGGATGACACAAAGTTGTTGTTTTAAAAAATAGGTTTGCTTTTGTTTTCTGCTGAAGTCTCTGCAGACTCTCTTGGGTCCCTCTGCAAAAATTTGCCGGAGGTGTCTCACCATTGAATGCATATAAACTATTTGTCAACTGCCACACAACAAGCCTCAGCCCACAGTGCCATACCAATATGTGCCTCCTAATTACAGCTGGTTCAGCTCCAGCAAAAAAAAAAAGGGGGGGTGGGGTGGGAAATCAATTTTGACATAAAAATGTATAATTATCAGACATTCGTGCAAGAAATACCTGTTTTTGCATGTTGTCTTTGCAGAGTGCAGGGGTGGCATGCCTCATTTGCATTGTAGTGCAGAAAGCATGCTGCGTTTTGAATGTATTTCAACTTTTTATTTAACGGTCTAATGTGTCGTTCTCAACTCGGGCATTCCACTCTTCCTTTGGAGGATGTCGTAAGAACAGATTGTAGATATGTCTGCTACAGGTCCAGGTTTCTGTAGGGTGTTTAGATTCCCGCATTCCAGTGGTGTCCACTCCTGGTCCTTGAGGTCCACCATCCAGCATGTTTAAAACCTGGTTCATACGGCAGATTTTTAATTAGTTGGCCAAGAGACCACGCACGTGATAATAAAAAAAATCACAGACACACCAGTTTTGGTCCTGCATTGTGCAGCAACATAATAAATACTACACACTACTCTTTCGCTCAGGGACATTCCCTGCTCAGACGGGAAACCTTTTAAGATAAAATGTGACTTTGGTGCAAACAAACATGGCAGAGAAGGAATGTGCTGCATGCTTCTGTCACCTTGTTTTCTGATTGGCTACACGTCACATTCAAAAGGGCACATGTTAATTGGTCCTTGAAAATCAGCCCAAAACAATTCAACATGTTTGAAAGCCTATATTTATGATTTGAATGATCCCAACATCCTTTTGAATGTATCAAGTGCTCGTAACACACCACAAACGGTAGGATAATCTGAAAAGATTATCTTTAGAGTCCTTATGGTAATACTGCATGAATTTAAGTTTGAGGAGGGGGTGGGGCTATTCAAAACGACATGATTATCCTGCTCTGTGAATGACCCCTTCTTTCCATCGGACGCAAAAGCGTCTTGTAACAAATTAGAGGCGTTTTACTTGCAAGCTGTCTTCCAACCCGGAGTGATTCTGATGCGAAACGGGAGCGAAAGCGTTCCGTGCAGCTGATCCTGTGAGGTCACAAAATCACAGGAAAATTGCAACACCACGCGTGATTTTGGAAGTTCACACGATAACAAGTAAGGGAAACGACGGCAGCATGTATCCAAGAAGATCTGCTGCTTATTTTCTGTTCTGTTTACATCAGCTACAGGGGTTCACAGGAAATGACGTACGTTTATCTGCACGTGACTTTTATTTTGAAAGTTTTCGGATGTTTTACACTGCTTTCGTGTTTGAGTTCCTGTCTGGCCCGATCTAAACTGCAGAGTTTGATGCATTTTGGAAGCGTAGCGCGTAAAAAATAAACTCAAAATGTAATGATAGCGTCCCTTCGCTTCTGGGACGCGTCTAAAATGTTACACTTTGCTGCCGGTGGAAAGGAACCCGTCGCCTATAATGGCGGCTAATTGTCGCGTAGTACGTTTCACGGCCGTTTCGCAATGTTCTCACGTCTGGTGGAAAGAAGAGGTGAGGCTTTAGTTATTTTCCTGCTCCGACACACCAATGGCTGAATTATCTGCTGAGCATGCCATGAAGCTCTGCACTAAATAAAATCAGCTGCGTTGAAACCTCTAAAATATCTCTAACTCTAAAAAAACGGCCAGGATTGGACATTCCTGTTGTATTACGTGTATTTAGAGTTTTGTTTATATCTGCTTCCTTGTTTCCCCAGCTCTTCACCTGTTTTGCATCAGTAATCACTCACCTGCACTCACTCAGGTGATCAACCCTCCCAGTATATCTGGTTCTGTTTCTCAGCTCATGCTCAGATGTCACCATTCCAGTGATCGCTGTGTTTTTGTCATGTATCAATTTTGGTTGCTTTTTTTTTTAATTTAAGATTAATTCATCTGCATTTTTTAGTAGCAGCTTCTCTGGAGGATATTTATGTCAGCAGAAACCAACCCAGAAGAAAGAATATGACAAACTTCACTCATCCAGTCCATAAACTCACCCTCTTTCCTTCAGGCAGACAATAGAGCGCTCTCAGAGACGTGTCTAACAAGCCTTTCCTGAGGTTGTGAGGCTTTTTAACTCTGACCCTTGAGATTTTTTAGTTGTATATTAATTTGCTAGCCTGTTCATTTTACCATGTTTCTAATAATCTGTGAATGACATTAATTTGAAGACTTGCTGCATCTTTTGGGTCTATCACCCCAAAACAAAGCATTTCTATTTTAAAGGGTCATCAGAAATACTGTGCACTCACTTTGCCAACAAAACTTTCAGTCTCGTTAAAAGCTTAGTTGCAACCGGTTCTAAAGCGTTAAGCAAAATGTCATGTTGGGATGGGCATCAAACTTTACCTTTACAATATAAGCCCACCCATAGTCTTAAGGCATCAGATGTGGCATTTATGTTTAATCCAAAAGTAGAAGTGTCCTGAAATTGAAGCCTAATATGGACCACATGATGACATTTCATAACTCAGAAGAGAAAGGACAGAACTCATTAGTGATATAGATTTAAAGCACATCTGGAGACCTCAGTGCACCAGTGATCTTCATAAGAATGCAGATTTTATCATGTTATCTCAGAATTACCATAAAACAATCCAGCATGACTTACTCACCCAGGCTTACAGCCTCTGAATCTGTGTTGCCATATCAGTCACTACCCATCAAATCCCTCCCTGTAGTGTCCTGGTTATTTATACATTACAGTCTAAATCATGTGGAATCCAAAGGCGCTCATCTGTCATCAATTCATCTCACGTTTTTTTATTTTTTTTGCACCATTACATTTTAAATTTTGACCATGAACTTCTACTGGAGCAGCTTTGATTTCATTCCTTATCAGTCTGCACATGTGTTTCTCAGGGGAGCTGGGCAATTTTCCCATTTTTAATTTAGAAGTGAGCCGCCACTGACTGCAGGGGCATTTAAATGAATTACTATCACTGTCAGTTAAGAGGACACGTAAAATATTTAGATGATGATCACAAACTGATGCTTGTAAATGTACGCATATGTGGGGCTGATTATTCAGCTGATGTTTGTTGAAAGCTGTGTGGTTTTGACCTGAAACAGGCAGGTGTGTCCTTTTGCAAGTAACAGGGAAAATACCATGGCTCAGTCCGCTCAGCCGTTGTGTCTCCATACAAAATCGGCCCTTTCGGGACTTTGCTAGGATGTCATCATATCACTGATCAGCTCCAAAAAAGCATCCAGACATTAATAAAATTTAAAAAGTTTTATTCTGAGTAGGGCTGGGCGACTGAATGATAGCAATGTATTTTTTGAAACAACTTTTCCTCGATAGACATTTGAGAACGGGTTGATAGAACCTTGATATAAAAACAGATGAACAGCCAATCATCCACGCTGGAATATAGCCACACAGCAGCCAAGCAGACGCGCTGCTAACGGCTAATGTTTGTGTAGCTTTCGCCGGCTGCTGCAGGTAACGGGTTACATGGCTGGTAAAAATAGAAAAAAATGAAAGCCCCAAATGAGAAAAAGACTGAGGACAGTGCGAATTATGTCGTTGGAAATAAGGGGCCGGACAGTTCAGTTATGTGGAAGAGTTTGTCAAAACTTGTAACGGCGCCGCTACAGCAGCGGCGCTACAGCAGCGGCGCTACAGCAGCGGCACTACATCAGCGCCGCTACAGCTACATCAGCGCCGCTACAGCTACATCAGCACAGCTACAGCAGCGCCGCTACAGCAGCGCCACTACAGCAGCGCCACTACAGCAGCGCCACTACAGCAGCGCCACTACAGCTACAGCAGCGGCACTACATCAGCGCCGCTACATCTACAGCAGCGCCGCTACAGCAGCGCCGCTACAGCAGCGCCGCTACAGCAGCGCCGCTACAGGTTCTGACAAAGTCGGGGAAATCCATCGATCAGTTTGAGCTCCTGAACCAGAAACACACTGAAGCAGCAGGAAGTAGAACTTTACAACCTCAGATGAGAGCGAGTTTGAAGAGATTTACCTTAAGCACATGCATGTGACATTTATTGAATTCCATCGCTACACAAGTGATCCACCATAAGAGAAAGTCAAAACCAAACACACACAGATCTCAGCAGACTAAACTAATCAATCCCTGCACAATCGATTGCTACAGCATTTTTACAAGCTGATAAATCTCAACGTTCGTGACAGGCATGGTCGAAACACACCATTACTTTTCATTTAAATTCAAGTACAACATGTGCGTTTCAGGGTGTAAGGCAAAGCGGATTAGAAAATATATCTTTTAACCTCCCATTGACTTGCATTCATTTTTTTGTTCATCCGGGGACCCATCAGCCTATAGGGCACCTACCCGCACCACAAAACTATCAAGTGCAGTTTATGATCAGCAGAGGGCTGCAGAGTGATGTCAAGTTTCAAACTAAACAATCTTAAGCCCTTTTTATAAGACACAATGCCGGCAAATTGGCGTAATATTGCCGCAACGGTGTGTCCTATGAACGTGCCATCGCGGCATGGAAATGTGGGAATTTTGCGGCATTTGTGCCGCCACTCTTGGCAGTATATTACCGCAAGGCCGGACTTGTGAATGCACATTACACCTTGGTGCAACAGAGGGAGGTGTCATGACCACGTGATGAATTAATGGTGAGCTCCGGCCAGCAACTATATTGAAAATGAAAGTAAACACGGGAATAAGTTTCAACAGAACCAGCTGAGATGATAAACTGGAGCGATGCAGCGCTCCAGAGGTTTCTCTCCGTTAGAGCTGGAGCTCAGATCACCTGACAGCTCACAGAAACTGTGGAGGACAGACACCTTTAGGAGCTGCTTCTGAAAAACACTTTACGAGCTTTGATCGCAATAAAAAGAAAGTTATGTCCAAGATACACGGAAGTCCGCGGCAGCGCAGAGACCGCCCCCATACCCCCTTTTTATTACCAATGCGTAATCTTTTATAAAAAAGACACAATTGCACCACATTACTGCCACGGTCTATTTACGACCTAATGTTCCTAGATGCCTCCTCAGCGTTGCGGCAAATTGGCGGCATTGTTTTATAAAAGAGGCTACTGAGACCAATGTTAAGCTCTAGCTTTAAGTTTAAAAATTTAATCTACTGTACAGTACAGTTGCTTTAAAGTGTTTAGATGTAGCTGATTTCTCAGGTTTTCTAAGCAACATGCATAAAAAAGTTGTTTTTCTAAGGTTACCATTTAAAAGAACCTGAAGCTTGCTGCCACTATAATGAGAAACTGAATGCATACATGTCTACACATCAGTTCATTTTATTACTAACACTGTGAATCCACTAAATTGGATTTAAAAATGCCATTTTTAGTACCGGATCAATTGTATAGATGCTACATGAGAGTATGAATGAATTAAACACACAATATAAAGAGTTTTGTAGAACCTATAATCCTGAAAATGTGCTGTACGAGTGTGGAACATTTAATTTTATGGGATGGAGTTTAACAGAGGGCAGTTTAGATCCGACAATCATTTTTGTGGGTTTGATTGAATTTGTTATGGTCCAGCACTTTTTAACCTCTGTCGGCCTTGTTCCTCTCTCTTTTCTGTTGTTTCTCATCCATCTTTTTACACGCTGGTTTCTTTCTCTCGCCTTGTGTGTGTAGGCGTGGTTTGCTGGCAGTGGCTCATTATTTCAATCTCCCAGCAGTTATCAACCCCAGCTCTCCGGTTCAAAAGTTCATCTCATGCGGCACATGAAAGGTTGAGAAATGAGCTTAACTCAAAGTCAAAGTTTTGGATCAAATTTCAACCTATTTATTTGTTTTCGGAGTCTTTCTTTGTGTCCTGGTGTGTTCAAACTTTTGTTAGACGCCCTTCTACACACCTGCAATCCTACTTTTATTGGTAGAATAATGTTTATTAACTCAATCGAGACCTGACAACTACACATTTGCCCTAGAAGTCCCATTCAGCCATGCCTTTTTTATTGTGCAAACCTTCACTCAGTCATATTTAATAAAACATTAATGGCTTTCAATAAATCATAAAAAAACGACTTTTCAAATAACAAAAGTCTCAACTAAAATAATATCCTTGCAGAAGTCATCCCTGGAGTGTCCTCCCGTGGGGTGTGTGAGGAACTCAGAGTGCAGACACTGTTCGACTTTTATTTTCTAAAGTAGAAAAGTATAGTAACACCTGATCATCTCTGCACATTTTTCAGTTAAATCTCATCATTAATGCAGTTTAAATTATTGGCTTTTTAAGCTTTATCTTAGCTGTGCAGGCAGCTTCTGTAGACGCGTTTCTTTCTCCAGCTCAGAGTCTTCATCACTTCAGGTATTGTCAGTGCAATCACAAGCTGTCGAGGTGGGAAATCGTTGGATCTTTAGAGTAAATCAATGGGGCAACTGGTTCAATGAGTGAAGGGAGTAGAAACAACAGCACTGTGAACTTTGCTTGCTGGTTTAGTTGTGTTTTGGTTTATTCTCACTTCTTCAAACTCGGCCTCCTCCTGTGTGCTTCAATGTTCTCTGCTACCATGAATACATCCTCCCGTGGGTTGAAGATAGAAAGCTGTACAACTCTGTTAACCCTTTTTACCACTGATGGACGTCTGTGGTTGAGCAAACATTTTAAAGATCAACCCTCATCAGGTACAACTGTGTGTTTTCTTTTAAAAGGTCTGCACACACTGAGGACGTCTCTTGTTTCCAACTGCACTGACCAAAAAAACTCTCAAAAACGAGTTTCTCCAGGCTGCCGCAAACTGAAAACTGCTTTAAAAAGTATAAATGGTGTTCTAGAGAATATAATAAGTTAATTTGGATTGTTTGAGGGAATCTGGGATGTTGACTGCAAATAATTTGTCACATAGCACACCTAAAAACACTGGTAACACTTTACAATAAGGGTCTCTTTATTAACGTTACTTAGTGCTTTATTAGGCGTTAATAAACAAAGGAACCCTTTATTAACGTTAATTGGTGCATCATTAAGCGTTAATAAACAAAAGAACCCTTTATTAATGTTACTTGGGGCATCATTAAGCGTTAATAAACAAAGGAACCCTTTATTAACGTTACTTGGTGCATCATTAAGCGTTAATAAACAAAGGAACCCTTTATTAACGTTCCCGATGTTAACTATTAAGTGCCCTTAAGGTTAGGACAAAAGGCCAGGGGGTGTCTGCTTAGTAATGCACTACTTATTAAATAGTTTATTAATGCTTAATAATGCACTAATGTTAATAAAATGACCCTTATTGTAAATAGTTACCAAAAAGTTTTACAAAGTTTATTTTGCCTGCCACTTCCGCCCAAAAAATATTAGGTTGAACAAAATCGAAAAATAAAACTTCAATCCAAATTTATTTATTTTAAAGGAATTTGTGTTCTTTTAAAATATTTTAGGTTTCTACAAAAGAAAACTGCTTCAATGTGAATCAAAAAGTCAGGGTCAAGACATTGTTCATTTTATTTGTAGAAAAACTGTTGTTAATAAATCAATAAATACATTTTTAGGTGTCAGAGTTCATCTCTTCCTTCCAAACTGAAAAAAAAACATCTTTAAAGTGCCCACCTAGAATAGTTGATGTTTATTCTAAAACCAAATCGTTTGCAGAATTCAGTTTTTTTTTTTTGTTTTTTTTTTAAGTCAGCTTTTCTTCTGCGTATCTCAGTCAGGTCTAAGTTCATTATTGTACACAGCCTATTTATGCAGATATCAGGCGGCAGTAATAAGTAGGTTCAAAAATCCATGAACGCGCACAGATGTGTTAAATATTTCCAGAAAATTTCAGCTTTATGTTGTCCACCATTCTTGCACAGGAAAAAAATTAATAGAGTATAGAAAATGTATTTCTGAATTTTGTCCTATTTGATTTAACTTTAATAAGTGGTCAATTAGATCTTATTTTCACTTGCATCTGGATGAAATCCAGATTCACATTTATACAGGGTCATTTGAAAAGTACACTCTAAGAAATTAATGTTGAATTTACTTAACCAAGTTATATCAACTGATTCCACTAAACCTAGTTGCTTAAATGTAATGAGTAATGTACATGGACATGTTCTACATTGTGTTAAAAGTAAAGGTATATACTTTAAGGTCAAGGTCAAATTTATG
This sequence comes from Aphyosemion australe, assembly GCA_006937985.1. Taxonomy (NCBI): domain Eukaryota; kingdom Metazoa; phylum Chordata; class Actinopteri; order Cyprinodontiformes; family Nothobranchiidae; genus Aphyosemion; species Aphyosemion australe. Next base: position 2,249,295 of record SSNS01000027.1, on the reverse strand, counting down.
TATATAGCATGGTTTTACAGAAAGGCTGCTCAAAGTGCTTCATAAACAAAAATTTAGGTTAAAAACAACCAAGAAATACTAAAAAAAGCAAAGAAAGTTATAATGGAACAGAATAAAAATTCAGTTCCAGTCAAATAAATAGGTCTTCAGTGATGATTTAAAGCCATACTACGCAACTTTTTTATATTTTTAAATCATTTTCTTGAGCCAGTTTGTGCTAAAATGGCCCTTTACAGGGTTAATGAAATATTACTCAGACCCCCACCACCCTCTGTAGCCAGAATACCGCACCTGCAACTTCAGAGTGCCAGTCCGGTCCCTGTTGGACTTAATAAAATGGAGCTTACATACCTGGTGCTGCAGTCTGCTTCCAGCATGTTTCCTGCATGTTTTAGATCATGAACACAGCTGATTTGTTTGATTTAGTGATGAACCGCTCCTGTAGACACTAATGAAGGCTGAGGAGACATTTCAGCAGTTAGTTTCACTTTTGCTAATGGACACTAGGGGGTGCTAAAAGCAAGCCAAAACTGCATACTATCCCTTTAAAATGTGTCAAAGTTTGAGCTGACCTGATTTCCTAAGGGCAAACCATTCCAAAACGTAGGGCCAGCTATGTTGGCAATATGTTGACAGTTGACAGAACTTGGTGAAGTAAATTCAACATATTATTTTTTTACAGTGTACACTCCCAGGCAAAAATAAAAGAAATAGAAAAATGGGAAATTTCAGGAATTTTTGACAATTTATGTTGAAGTTAAACAAATGAAATATTTTCTAAATTACAAAAACGTGGCAAAAGTGGTAAGAAAATTAATGTTAGACTGAATAAATCTGCTGCAACACAGTTTCTGGGAATTAAATCGGTGGAATTATTGATTCGTCGCCTCAACGATGAATTTTGCATCTGTGGAAAGCACAGCTAAAAAAATGTGGGTCGCTTTCCCCAAAAAATGTTCCAAAAGACTTTTCCATTTTTTTGGGTACTTTTTAAAACCTTTTGTTTACTACAGACTTAGCTGTAGAATAACGTAAAGACAGACTTCGATAGAAAAAAAAAAACAGCACAAGTCTATATAAATACATAAATAACATTATGACCTTCAATTATAAAATAATAATCATGTTTTTTAAGCAAATTTGAATTTTCTGTAAATATGCTATTTCTCTGCTGAATCGTCCACATGAATGGAAACATTGTCAGGAGGAACGAAGAACGATTATGTGAGTTCACAAAGATGTCAAGGTAAACAAAATTACAGAAAAAAATGCAATTCCTGCTTTAATCAAGGCACAAAGAAAGAATGAACGTGATCAAATCAGAGGGAATAAGAAATTCTTATCGTTTAATTCTAATGTAAACATTGTAAAGCTCATTTTAAACCATGATGAAAGTTTTTAAAAGAAGCTTCAACAATCAGATAAACTTTCCTTTGATAACGACGTTCTATCATGTCTCTTCACTCAGAAGGAACTTTTTAATGAGTGGATGGATCCAGCTTCAACACTTACAGGTAGGTAACTTTTCAGAGTAATTAGTCTGCCCTAATTAGGCGGTTGCTCAAATAAGAAACAATTCTAGGTGAGAGTTAATTATTTGATGATGTGCATCGCATTTCTAAAAGAATCATGTGTTCGAGATAACAAAAAATCCAGTAGGATAATTAGCAAAGAGTTTGGAAGGACTGGTTTTAAAAAATCCCTCTTCAAAGTAAAAATATGTTGGCAGTTGGTGCAGAGAGCTGGGAATAAAGCAGAAGGCGAAATCATGATGGGGTTGAACTTGGTTGGGACTTTTTATGTGCCAAGAAATGTTGCCTTTTATTACATTTTATGATATGAAAGTTGACAGACTATTTATCTAAGTTAATTTAGTTGTACTACACATTCATAATAAAATAAAAACATGATTTTGTATTTTTTGTACTTTTCCATGTATTAAAGCCATACTATGCAACTTTTTCACCCTTTACAGGGTTAATGAAATGTCATTCAGACCCCCAACGCCATCTGTGGCCAGAACACCACACTTGCAACTTTAGAGTGGCGGGGCGCTCCCTGTTGGACTTGGAAAAAATTCAGCTTACATGCCTGCTTCCAGCATGTTTCCTGCATGTTTTAGATCATGAACACAGCTGATTTGTTTGATTTAGTGATGAACCGCTCCTGTAGACACTAATGAAGGCTGAGGAGACATTTCAGCAGTTAGATCAAAGTTAAAGTCCCAAGTCATCATCACACACTGGTGAAATTACATCTCCGCATTTGTCCCATCCTCGTGATGGGGAGCGGTGAGCTGGAGCTGTGGCCGCGCTCGGGAACTATTTGGTGGTTTAACCCCCCAATCCAACCCCTTAGTGCTGAGTGTCAAGTGAGGAGGCATTGGATCCCATTTTTTCCAAAATTTTTGGTATGACCCAACCGGGATTCGAACCCCGATTTCCCAGTCCTGGGGCAGACACTCATACCACTAGGCCACTGGAGCTAGTTTTAAGGTGGTAAAAAGATGAACACACAGCAAAGAGATGAGTTTCACTTTCGCTAACGAACCCTAGGGGGTGCTAAAAACAATCCCAAACAAAATATCTATGTGCAAGCTAAGATTTTTTTTGTTTCTTGTAGATCTCCCTAATTGTTAACAGTTCTGCCTCCCCGACCTCCATGCCTAATCTCTGTCATGGTTTTAGAGAGAACTTTGACCCATATGAGAATGGATTACTGGAAGAGAGAGAGCAGGGTTAATGGAGTTGGGAACTGGACGGACGTATGGGAATTGGCAATCGGAGAGTATTCTTACGGGCGTGATGGAAACCAGCACTGTGGAGGAAGTGAGGATCCAGAGCTGTAGGCTGGAACGGAGGTCCCAAGGGAAGAAAGCAGGCTCTGCGATGACTTGGATGTGAGTATGTTAAGAGCGGATTATTTGAGAGGAGGGTATTTAGTTGGAAGGTGAACAGGAGATGCACTAGCGGTGGAGGCGATGAAGATTGAGAAGAGTTTACAGGAACCAGGAGAACTGGAGTGGTCCGGTTTCAGGGTGAAGTTGCAGAGTGGGCACAGAATGGGTTGAACACAGGTGAGTAACAGAACAGATTATCCTGAGGAAGTCAGAATTCCAGAATATCCAGTCAGAATTGACAAAGCTCCTCGGATGAGAAGCGAAACGTCTTCAAGAAACCAAAGAAGTCCAGTTGCCTTCATTTGAACCCCTTGGATTACCATGACCTGGATGACTGAGAACCTTCACCAGCATCCTGAGGAAGAAATATCAAGGCAAGTTTAGGATCAAAAACGATTCAAGGATTATCAGAACTCTGATACTGATGGCTGGATGTTACCACATAGGTTAACAAACTGGCGGTGAGAGAGTGGTTCCTGGCTCCTGCTATTCCTCCCCTCAATTGGATAGATGAGCTGCAGGTGAGTGTGATGACTCAGCTACAGCGATCGCCTGTAAGGAGTTACCTCAGAGTCTCCGTTTACCCTTCAATGCACCTGCAGAAGGATAGAGAAAAACAAAAAACTACAAACCCCTGGATCCTGACAATCACCCCAGAACCCTTCCCCCTCAAACCTGCCCCAGAACTCCACTAACCAGCCTCCATTAACCTCGTCATTTCCCTCACACCAAACTAGCTTCAGGACTTCACTGCCCTACGTGCACCACACCTGACTTCCTGCTCACGTCATCAGCCCGGAACTATATCAGGAAGGGCGTGCTCCCACTCGTGGCACAGAGGCCCCTTCTGTGCTACCTATTACAGAGATCCCAGCTTCACCGTCCTTCCCGAACCTGTCCAGCCAGCCACATCAGCCAACCTGTCCAGAGCCCAGAGCTGCGCCGCCTGTCCTAGAGGCCCCTGCTCTGCTGCCATTCTCCGAGCTCCAGCCATGTCCAGAGGCACAGTCCGAGCCATCCTGTCCTGTGTCCCCATCTCCTGAGTTCCTGTCAGTACTGTTCCCACCTCCTCCTGAGTTCCAGTCTCCTGTGTCCCTGTCCCTACCTCCCGAGGTCCAGTCCCGTGTGTCCCTGTCCCTACCTCCCGAGGTCCAGTCCCGTGTCTCTGCTTCCTGAGTTCCTGTGCTCCCGCCTCCTCCTAAGTTTGAGTCTTCTGTGTCTCCACCACCCCCCAATCCTGATCCAGTCCAGTCAGTCAGTCTTCCAGTCCAGCTTGTCAGTTTACCAGACCTGTTGACTTCCCGTAAGTCCTTTCCATTATTCTGGAACCGCAGCGTGCTCTCGTTTCCCTTCTAACTGCTTGCCACGGTTCCTATATTAACTGCGTGTTGGTTCAAACCCAGTGCCAGTCACTCCGCGCCTGTGTCATAACAACATGCCATATCCAAACTCTGGCTTCTGCTTGCTCAGTCCTAGCCAGATCCTGACACTAATATTTTAGCATTTTCACCAAGTTAATTTGTAAATCCTACTCATAATAAGATAATTTCAGTTTTTCTAAATCAACTAAAATACATTAATAATGGACTCTACGTTTAATTTGGATCTGTTGGCTTGATTTTATGACCATTTTAACTGCATCGGAACTATTTATGATAAAAAGGAATCTTAACTGGAAGATATGACGCCCTTAGGCCACCATTTTTTGTATTTAATTATTGAAAAAAATAGTGTTTCTAGTTTTACTGGTTTGTCCTCATAATGAGTTTAGAGCTAAATTTGTTTTCATTTATTTATTAATTTATTTATTTTTTTAAAGTTTGAAATTTGCAAAAGTGTGGTTTCCAGTTATTTATTTCCTCATACAATACTTTGTAAGACCAGTTCTGGTGGTTTTTGATCTCTTCTGTTAAACCAAAGACCAGATTAAATCTTGCCACCACTGGTGGCCTTGTCCTGTTTCAGACCAGTTCACACGCCTTCGCTCTAATCCTGATTTAATTTGGCACATGGTGCTTGTTCATAATGAGCTAAATGATGTTTTAATTTGTCCATCTCACTCCGGTCTCTAATCATGGCAGCTACATCATCAGCAACAGCTCTCTTTATACGGTGATCATTATTTATTATTCCAATTATTCTTTTATCTTAAGATAATCATATTTCCCTTGTCTGCAGCTCAGCTGCTAAAGGTTATCGATCATTCTTTTAGAAACAAACTCACTGGGAGTCACTTTAAATGATAAATCTAAACTTTTACACTCTAAATGGCTATTTTTGTTTAAGTTACACAGAAAAACATTTGAGTTTTTTTTTTTTTAGTTTATTAGATGTTTAATTTTAGCAACTCATGTGAACTGTAGTTAGAATATATGGACAGGTGCAGGTTGTAAAAGATGTCTGCAGTGAAATAAAGACATAGTCCAGATGTTTCTGCGAGGCTGAGCTTGTCTGAGTTGTTTGCTGTCTTCATTTCCGTGGTTTCAGTCAAAATTTCACTTTAAATGGGAAATAGTTTTCCCATGATGAATTCTCTGCCACATATTTTCAGAAATATTTTCTAATGAAAAACTGTGCGCTGCTTTGTTACCTTTCACTTGATGGTGACATTTTTTCCCTGAGTTTGCTATGGCTTGAAATAATTTCAGCAAATCTTGTTACTGGGCAAGAGATGAACTTTTGTGAATGATCAAGAACATAAAAGTCCTTTTCCTCCTCTTTTTTTTAACATTTTATTGCTCAATTTCAAGTCTCTAATGATCTTCTGACTCACCATTCTTCAGGGGAATGTTCTGTTCTGGTTCTACTGGACCAGACTGCTGACTGTTGACCATCACCTGCTACTGGACAGGCTGAGAGACTGCGTAGGCCTTTCAGGAACTGCTCTTGAGTGATTCTCCTCTTATCTGTCAGATCGTTCCTTCTCTGTGGCTGTCTCCAATTTTCGGTCCTCTTCTACCTCCCTCACCCATGGTGTCCCACAAGGTTCTGTGCTGGGCCCTCTACTTTTCTACTGTTCAGGCTGGCTTTGCGTGATCTTGGGTTGATTCTTCATCACTACCTTCCCTTCATTCTGCTGTTTCTATCAACTTCTGCCTTTACTGGGATTCTTTTTCCCTTTCCTCACATTTTTTTAATCAAAATTTTTACTTTTCCCATTTTTTAATGATATTTTTTAATCATTTGTAAATGTTTGTTTTTATTACCTTTTTTTTTTAATTTTTTGTTCTTGTGAAGCACCTTGTGATTTTTATCTTGAGAGGTGCTATATAAAAGATTTCTTCTTCTTCATCAATTTAAAACAATTGTAAATAGAAAAGGTACAAAAACCTTTCTGCAAACAAGAAACTGGAAGTAAAAAAAAGGCATAAACCAACATCTCAGACCTCATCACTCGGATAAGAAATTGTTCACAATCTAAGGAGAATGATGGTGAAAGCTCAGTTAATACTTGTTCAGCCCAATCATCAGCTAAATAAAGGTCTAGCACTTTCGGTTTTAGGAAATTACAAATAATTGAAGCCCTCAAATCAACAAGAGGATTAGAAAATGGCTTCTAAAAAATTAAAAGAGAAGTGGGAGTTAATAGCAACAGTAGAGGTCAAGCTTGGGTCTAGAAGACTTGAAAACATGTTAAGTTTAAAAATCCGCTGTAGAGTTGGATAAAACCATCATTCACATGACAGAGTGGCTGAAAAAAGGGTGTTGAAAACAGACCTTGTGTGGTGCTCAAATGTTAGAATTAGCCCTCTTTGGAAAACATTGACATATATTTTGCTTTTATTTCAAAAATGTAATTTCTTATATTATACTATAGGGAAAAATAGAATTGACTTCATTAATCCCACAGTGGGGGAAATTCACTTGTTACAGCTGCACATACACTTAGAGAAAAGGAAGAAGAAAAACAATAACTAAAGTACATGTAAATACACAAAGGCTGTAAACTATTAATGTAACCTTCAACAACTGAAAACAATTAATTAAAAATAGAAAATTGGGTTTCCAAGAATATGCAGCGTTAGGGACACAGAGATATTAATGTACATCCGGGTACTGAACACATACTGAATATAGCATTGATGCTAGCGTGCAACAGGTTAATGCCAGTAACAGTTAAACTGTGGAGTTCTACACTCTTACTGCAGTGGAAATGAATGACCTACAATAACGTTCTGTTTTACAAATTGGATGTCTATGTCTGCAATCCTGATAAAATATTTTCAGTGTTTTTTTAATATGTTTTTGCTTTTGGAAACCAGGTTTTAATTTTGTTTTATATAGCATTCCACACAGGACCAGCCCAAGCCTTTTTGGGGCCCTAAGCAGATTTTCTTATGCCCCCCAAGCTCTATTTCTAAAAAAAAATGCTTTTAAATTGTATTTGAATTCAAAACTGGAAAAATAGAACGTGTGTACAACAATATTTTTTAGAGGTGCAGCTTGACGATATTTATTGATATTTAGGGCATGTATTTTGCTGCTACAGTTCAACGTACCCCAATTGGGAGACCCTCTGGCTCAAAAGGTTAAATAAAAATGTTTTATTAACACGTTATCTTTTCTAATTAATGTGTTAAATTCCCACCCCTAATTAATAGTTATTTAAAACATTTTCTAACGCTATCTTGGTGCTCTTGGGGGGGCTCTGTTGCTGTGGGGGCCCTTAGCAGTTGCTTAACTTGAGTATGCCTAGGGCCGGCTCTGACACCACCACGGAATTGGAATGTACCCCCCTCTTATTATAAAAAGGAAAAACCCCAAACGTATTTCAAAGATTATTACTTGTATTGTGATTTTTATATGAACTAATAAACAAAAAAAGAATAATGTTCAAGTTACTATGACATGACTATTATATAACAATTTGCTTTATTAAATAATCAAACATTGCTGTCTCTTACATGCTTAATTAAGAACAAGAATACATTTTTAGTGCTGTCATGAGATAAATTGTTTTTTAGATTAATTAATTAATCTAATTAATCTCTTTTTTAATCTCACCTACTAATGGCTGAGAAAAGCCCTCATTTTGATGTATTTTTATTTAAATTCATTACATTATTGTGGCAGACTAAAAGATTAATATATAACAAACTGGCTTTATAAAGTCATTTATTGTTTAACAGACTTCTAAACTTTCCTTTTCCATCACCAAGGCAGAATAACACTGTGCTCTTTTGTCAGTCTCGATTAATTAGAAATTAAAAATGAAACATCAGGTCCATATAGAATAATCTAAATTAACACATCAAGGAACGCTTTTTTGAGCAATGCAAATAGTGATCACAGAACTTGTTACTAAAACATTTATCTAAAATTAAAATAGACCTGTAAATTACAGTGCTGTAAGTTAGCATATCAAAACTGACAGTTTATCACAAAATAAAATGCTGAAAAATCATTAATCACTCACTCTCTCACTTCTGACATGTGCTATGGCATGATAGTTAAATATAAATATAATTACATAAAATAAAAATAAAAAATCCCAACAGGTAGGCTAGAAAAGTCCCAGTAAAGTTATAGATTAAAAATGAGATTAACTCGATTAAAAAAATTAGTGCACTAAATGTGGCTGTGATTAATTAATCTCAATTAATGCGACACCCCTAACATTTTTAATTCCAATTTTCATTAACGTACCTCACTCAGCAATCATTTCTAGACTAAATATAATCCACATCAGGGGAAAAAAAGGCGAGATGTAACCATGGAGCCTAAACTACACCCATGTTGTTGAGAGTTTTGTTTTTCATGTGTCACATTTTCCATAATTTAGCTTGACGTCTCCCTCACAGCAAAACAATGGCACACAAGGTGAATGGAAAACAAGAAGCATTCGATGAAGCACAATAAACACTAATGTGTTATGCCACTCTGAAAAATGTTTACTTAGCCAGGGTTGAATAATGCTTCTTATTTTATGCGTTGGTATTTTTATGTAATTCATTTAATCAGTTTATGTATTCCCATGTTTTTTCTTCTTCAGGCTATTATATGGGATTACAGATTACTTTTACCAGTTTGGGTGTCATTCAGCATTCGATGCATTTAAATCAAGTCATTCATCCATGGCTGGCCTATTCTAAAATACTTACTGCTGATAATGGAGAATGTTTTCTGTTCAGGAAAATGTTTTTTATTGATTGTTGCAGCCTGCAGAATAGCTGGTGCTGCTGATTTTCTTTATAAAGGAGACTCGAAGAGGCTTTGCTCCGTCCCCAAAGTTATTATCACCGTTTGGAAGAACTTTAAACGTCTTTTGTGACTTTAGGATCGGGGTTAATCAAGGTAAATTTCACTAATTATTGGCCCAATTTATTCAGTTTAACTCAGCGTTTTTACTTCTTAAATCATGCAATGATCAAACGTATCACTCCGTTGTGCAACCCTGTTTACAGAAACAGAATCTCATTTCTCCTTGGAAGCTTTTGCATCTTTCAACATCACCTTGAAATGTGTCAGATACAAAAACAAATGAGCCCATCAACAAGGGCAGCTATTACTAGCATAACCGCAAATAAGAAGCCCGAACAGAAGTTGTTTTCCAAACTGATTAATGCCAAGCTGGCAGACTGACAGAAAGAGGAGCTCGTTTTTAAATCTTGTTTTAAAATAGACGTTTTTATGACCGTAATAGTGACTTGACAACATGGAGCCGAAGCCAGACGTGGTGGCCCCGTGTCACGGAGATGACAGTCTGGATGTGATTCTAATTGATTTCAATGATTCTTTTGGATTTCAGTTACTAAAGCAAGCTGAAGGTAACAAATAATGTCTGTTTTTGTGTCTGTCTGGAATGCCGGGGCATTGCTCTGGGACAGCGATTTAGATGGTGGAAAGAAAAATAACATCACATCTGAAGTGATTACCTGCTACAAGTCAAGACTCAAATTTATGTCTCCTGATGAAACTTGTGTTTATTTCTGCTGGGGAAAAGCACCGGCTACCTAAAATCTTGTACTGGAACATTTATGGATTGGTTCTTATTTTCCTGTGCAGCTTCCTGGCATGCTCTCAATCAACGTCTGAGCCAAATCTGGACAAAAGACTTCCATCCCTTCACAGTAAATGCTTTAATTTGATCAAAATGTGTGTTTTTGTTTGACCCGTTGTTTTCCAGGCTCTATGTGGATGTTATAGTCTTTGAACAATCATTTAGTCCTGCCTTTTGCCAATGGCACAATGCTCATTTATGCTGGAAGACGTTATTCATACTCAAATGACTCTTGGATGGTTTGGAGGAGTTCCTCTTGGATGTTCACGTACATTTCTGTGTTATGAGGCTAAACTGTAAGTAATGCCATACCATGAACTGTAGGAGTAACCACCTTTCTTTTCTGCAGAATGATTTTTCTAGAAAGCCCAGTCAGAAAGAGGATAAATCAGAGGAAAATACTTTATCCCAGTCCTCCACAGCCCAAAACCTCAACTTTGAGAAGGGTATCATTCTGTTCTTGATGTTATCTTCAAGTATTGCTGCTTTGCTGCCCTTCTTGACACAATTTTTCGAAGTATTCTCCTCTCTATGTACAGATGCACTCGCACCTACCTGGTGACATTCCTGAGAAAGCTCTGATCTGGTGGTGTCCTGATCCCACACCTGGATCAACTCTTGCTTGCTGGACTTCCATGGATGTCCTGAGGTTTTCTTCACATATGCAAAGAAATAGTTTTTTTTTGGGATTGAGCCCATTTAAAAGGAACATATTATGACCTTTCTTTCTTAAAGCAACATTCCGCAACTTTTACACCTTAAAATTATGCTTTTTTGTAAAGTTTTTGCATCATACTATTATCTATTATGTTCATTTTCATACCTGTGATAGTGTTGGGGGGTCCCATGTCTGTTTACTGCACTATACAGTTTTTGAGCTTCGGGTAGCGCTGGAAGTACTGACTGGGTGTCGCTTTACGGCAGAATATGGCAAGCCAAAGGGATAAAAGAGCACGCATTCTAACCGCGCGTTATGTCCGCCAAAATGCGCGTCTTGAACGCACGTTTTGATGCCAAAGGAAGAAAAAACTTACGTGGTCAAAAATCGAGCATTAAGTTCCGCCCAAAACGCGCGTCTTGAACGAGCGTTTTGGCGAACATAATGCGAGTTTAGAACGCGCATTTTTTTATTTCTTTGGCTTGCCATATTTGTAAAACGTAGACTCGCTGTTTAGCAGTGGCAGATTCACCAAAGAAAGCTAGAAATCCCGTATCAGAGGAATATAGGAAAAGAAAAAATGTTCTTCTTGTTATGTTTTTCCTGTGTTTATTTTCTATCTCCATTGGTTTTTCTTGCTTTAACACAGTATTACGATGTTTTATTTACCTTAAATCACTGACGGTTTCGGCGACTCACTGTCGCCATCTTCAGAGTCACGCCGACTTGACTTAAGGTAAATAAAACATCGTAATACTGTGTTAAAGCAAGAAAAACCAATGGAGAAAGAAAAAGAGAACGTCATAGAGCAAGAGTAAAGACCAGAGTTATTATTGGGCCGTCTTTTCCTCGCTGGAGAGCTCTTTTAGAAAGAACAGCATGAACTACGGACTCTGACCTAGCCGTGCTGCTAATGGATAGGTCAGTAATAAATGATTTCACCAGGGTTATTGTGTTTGGTTGGGCATAAAGTTGTTATACAGTCCTGATAAAACTATTTATTCAACGTGTGGAGGTGGAAAAGTTTGTTTTCGTTGTTTTGCCTGACATTAGGAATGTAAACATGCCTCTTATTCCAGAGAGAGAGATTTAATGTTACGACGTTACGCAGCAAGCCTCTAGAGGGCGACAGAGACCATATATCTGCAAAGTTGCGTAATGCTGCTTTAAATTATAATAGTTCTGTGGTTGATGCCAAACATTTTTTTATAGTTCTTTGCACAAATTTCTTTCACATAAAGCTATTTAGTTGTATTGTTGAGGGTTTCAGTACCTTCTAGTATGAGCCGTTTCAGGGCTCTGCCACTTTAACCCCAAATTCACATTAGAGGCATCAGCGTTGCGGAATGGCAGCGGAACAGTTTACTTGCGAGCTTTGCTGTGTGCCAATCCACACCGGGAGACTCACTGTTTGATGTCATATATAATGTTGTTCCTCTCCACTGCCAGGATTAAAGCAATGAAAAACATACCGTTGCACTTTTTGATTGATGCTGGGAGTAAATAAGCCATTAGGTCACATGCATTGACGTGATCTACATAGATAGGAAATCACATTGCTGCAATATTTTATTTTGAAAATTACCAGTCATGTGTGATTTCCTGTCTAGCCTTGCATAAATGTATGTGTCCCAGAAGCGGCTCACGGGAAGAATAGAACCCTACCCTATCTTTTGCGGTGCAGTCTGGGGTGGCGTGCTGCTTCTGGGATGCGCCTGAAATGTTCCATGCCGCGGCTAGTTTGGATCAACCCACAGACTATAATGGATTCTATTTGAAGCAGCGATGTTCTGCTGTCGTTCTGCACCTCTGATGCCTCCAGTGTACAAGCTGGTGCAGGCCACACCTACCTCAGAGTGCAATAGGCTGAGAAGATCCGATATCAAGGAGGGGCTCGACGTAGCTGCTGCTGCTCCTCCATCAGCTCCTTTGTGCACACAAGAGGTAGTTCTATTCTAATTTTCCCATTTGTGACATCACAAACGGGGACTTTTTGAAACGGCCTGTTGTAGGCACATAATTCCTTAAATTAAACATTGACAGAAAATGAATAGACTGATTTCTTTCAAGTTTGGAGTGTTTTTAGAGGCTATAGAGACCCACATGGCAGCACAAAAGATGAGTTCTGCATATGTTTCCTTTAAGGCAAATAAATGTGTGGCCAAGGCTGTGCATACCATGTTTTAATCTCCCTTCTGTGTGTAACAGCATTAAAATGTAGTTCCCAAATAATGAAAGCAGTCACAATGTTGTATCAAAACATAACCCTATTAGCATTTAATGAGCAACAGTGTGTTTTGAGTGTTCTCCTCTTTTTATAATTACATCTGTTTATATCTGGAGAACAAGTGAGGCCCTTTGCTCTCCATCTTATCCCATTAAGCTGCTCTAAAAACAGTGTTGCCAGAATCAAGAGGGCAGGTTTGTGTCCTTTTTATCTGGTTTTGCATGAAGTCTTCCATCAGATCTTCTAACAAGAGGACGCTCAGCGCTGAGCCCTGTCACTGGTCATTACTGTTCCTCGTGAAGTGGGAAGTCAATCAGCCGGCTCTGCAGACAGTGGCTTCAGGTCCCTGAGGGGGTCGTTACGATGGAGATGAGCAGCTCAAGAGCAGCGCATGATGGACAGTGGAGTGACAAGACACGATGTGGGGGGTAAAAGATAAATTGGAATGTGCTGAGTTGAAATGGATCAGCTGTCTTAAGGAAGAAACTTTTGACAGTTTTGAAGCTTGCCTGCATCAGCTGTTCTCGGGGAAAATAACTTAAGTTGTCACACAGAAAATAAATAGAAACTAACGAGTACAATAGTGATGAGATAACAGGAGATGAATCAGAAGTTTGTAAGTGAAAATAAAAGACAAAATACTGTTTTTCAATTTATTGAAGGTTATTTGGTCACTCAGTCTGACATAACATAATGCAAAACATAATTTCTGACCTTTTTTAACAAATAAAAATCAAAGAAATGCAATTTTTATGAGTGAAATGTGTTGATACACAGCAACAGGATGTTCTGGGTTGTTCCCGGTTCTGTCCCCATCACACCGTAATCACCTACTATCTTCAGCAGTAGTTAGGAACAGGCTTTGTTCTGATCTATTATCTCTTGCTCAGCGTCCACAGACACAGAGGAGCCTTTCTGTTACCGGGAGTGAAACTTTCTGTCCATGTGATCGGTTATGTGAAAAAAAGAATAGTGACAGTGATGACACCAGCACTTTTCTGAAAGGTTCAAAGATTTTCAACGAGGAAGAGCTTAGAACAGCTGCACAATTAGGATGGAGCACTCTGGGAAAAATGTGCTGGTTGAAGTGGTTTTCCTTTAGGTGGCCGGCCAAATAGGCAGCTTTTTTCAGAAAAAATGAACAGAGGAAAAAAAGACCTCATTAGACTTGTCAAATTGTTGAGAGATGTGAGAAATTTATAAAATTTCAAACCAAATCACAATTTTTTCTAAAACTAGCCTTGTATTTTTTGTTGTCTGACTGAAAAAAATGTAAATAAGATGATTTTAACACCTTGTAGACGATTGTCAAAAGTTCACATCAATTTATTTCTGCCCATAGAGTATTAGGATCGTAGACTGTGTGTGTATGTATTTTTTCCTGTTTTGAATTGAAATACAATTTAAAAGCATTTTTTAGAAATTAAAAGAGCTTATGTTTACAATAATAATGTCCGTGTCAATTGTTTGATTCTCTGCCTCATTATTTTTGATAAAAAAAATTAGCTTTGAGGCAAATTTTCTTGAATGATTAAAATGTGATTAATCAAGATAAATTAATTACAAAGCCTCCAATTAATTAGATTAATTTTTTTAATCGAGTCCCACCCCTAAAATAAAATATAAAAACTAGGCGGAGCCCACCACCGCCTCCTTGGCTGCGTCACGCATCTCCTCACTCCCGGAAAATACAAAATGAGCAAAGAGATACAGCTGAGAGTCGGGGCAGATGATTGACACCCAACAAACTCTGAGCCAATCTAGCTATGAGCTAACTGCGCTAACTGAGCTAATTGAAGCTAATGGAGGTTGGCGAGTGCTTTTAGCCATAAAACCACAGTTGAGTGACTCTGCTACCCTCTGCTCTCTAGGCTGTAACACTTTTGACATGAGGCCAAGACTGAGGACTTTCCTGGAGCAAGCAGGGGGACTAGCTACTAGCGCTGATGGCTCATCTGCTACCTGTCAATCAAAAACACACGCCACTGATAAATAATAATTTCAAGATTTAATGACATCTAAACTAGAAAGAGTTACCAAAAAAAAATCACCCCCCTCAGAGTTGTCATGGCGGCAAACCTAATAACGTTTTTTTTTTTTTTTTTTTTTTACCAGGGAGTCAATGGGAACTTGCTCCTCTCTGGCCCAGCCCCTAGTGGATGAGGGGGAACTGCAATTTTTGTCACTTCCACGTTCACCTTTAACAGGCGGCATTTTCCGTTTGATTAGGATTAATACCTTCATCAATAACCGTTCAAATCCTGTTCTGTACAGGTCAACTGCTCTCTAGTGGTGTATCTACAAGTGGCAAGGGCCAATTTTATTTCTTTTCTAATTTTTAACACATCTGCATCTGTGACAAAGTTTCTTCTCTCTCATAAATTCATGAATAATGATCCAAGTAAGGAGCAATTCCACATTTATAATGTAGCAGTTATTTATCTGATTAACAATGGCTCTCTGCCATGTTTTTAACTTTTTAATAGAAATGAAATGTTCCAAATAGTTAATGGTAAGTAATGTAGTTATTGCAAATTAAAAGAATTAATTAAAGACAAATAATTTTGCACTTGCCTTATTATAGAAATCTGTCAGTATTGATAGCAAAACATCATATATCCCTTAGTGCATTTTTTTGTGCTCAAAGAACAAAAACGTTAGAAAATTAAAGGGATATATAAGGGGTAGAAATGTACATCCACACAGGGATGCAGATGTGTTTAAAGTCAAACTATCAAAACCAAACCAAACATAAACGCATGGAATTTCCTTGTGTTGTTACTAATATACTGGCTCTACCTGACAAACACAATAGTGAGCTTACTAAACGAAGGGGACAACATTTTCAGCACACTGGTTTATTAGTTGGGTTGTAATTATTTAGAAATTCCCAAAAGACTCATGTAAAGGTTTTGGGAAAAGAAGTTCAATTTAATCATTAAATAGTGTGTGTGTGTGTGTGTGTGTGTGTGTGTGTGTGTGTGTGTGTGTGTGTGTGTGTGTGTGTGTGTGTGTGTGTGTGTGTGTGTGTGTGTGTGTGTGTGTGTGTGTGTGTGTGTGTGTGCGTGTGTGCGTGTGTGCCTGCGTGCTTCCTCATTAGAAGTACAATAAATATTTATTTTACCACAGTACAGATTATAATTAGCCATCCAAAGCCCGCTCAAGAATACCGTGACACTTTTTTTAGTTGCATCAGTGACTTTATTCCACGCAGCTTAATGCTCGACAGAAGAAAATTACAATCTACCATCGCACATTTAATTATTACGTTTTATTGGTGTAGAGGAAATGCACGGTGACATCATGGCTTGTGTCCTGAGTTTGCCTTCTGGCGGCTGTAATGTTCAGGAAACACCAGAGGTAATTAAGATATGACAGTGATCACTCCTAGAAAAAGCCATGCCCGAGGAGGTCTGCCTAGATATGTAATCATCAGTTTCGCATTTGATTTATAACTCCGAAATAACCTCTTTGGCATATATAAATCTTATTACTGAAAGCTATCATCCCACATGCCAACATTTGCCTTCATTTCATAGACTTGGATGCATTTCCTCATGCCTGCTGCCTTTGCCAGCCGGTTAGATTACATCCCAGATATCCTGGCCTGTGGTGATATGGAATTGAATTGTGCTGCAGGGATTTGGTTCAGGGGGACCGCTGTGCAAGGCAGAAGCCACACTCAGACTGTTTGATACTGTTAGGCCTCCGATTTACTATTTCAAAACCGCTCAAAGATGTAGACTGTTTTGTGTGTTTGCTGTGAATTACGTGGCAAGGAAATGTAGCCTTTCTATCAGGATATTACTAAGTAGCTACATGTAAGAGGTAGAAACATCTAAATAGCTGAAGTGACTTGATGGAGTGTGTGTGAAGTGTTTATTTGTGTGGATCGTTGGCGTTTAAATCCTTTATGGGGATTTCTAAGTAGCAGGAAGTCATTTAAAACAGTCACCAGTTCAAAATAACATCATTTTGCAGTGAAAGTAATTTTCTTTTAAATTCGAGTTACACCAACGTTTTTAAGTCAGCGACTCCTTTCTATTGTTTTTTTCCGCCCAAAGCTTATTCTGAGTAATTGGAAGGGATTTTAACTCAATACCTCCAGGTAATCATCTCATTTTATATAATTGTTGTAAATTAAATAAGGTTTGCATCAAAGCTTTCAGACTAATTGTACACAGTGAACGCCATGATTTGACCTGTTTCTATAGCTAGCAGCAGTGGTGGCTGGTGAAAAAAACAATCTTGGTGTGGCTATAAGTGAAAAGATTTTCCTTCTTAATCCATTATAAGTATTAAAATGAACAGTTGGGAAATGACTATGATTCCAAAACAGTAATTTATTCCCCTTCTCCAAATAAGCAGTTTTACAGATAAATTATTCTGTAATAATATTCAAATAAATACACATGCCTAACTTGTGAGCAGCTACAGCCCATAATATACATTTCTGTCCTTATCCTATTTTGTTCTTAATTTGTTTTCCAGCTGGAGTTTTCAGTCTCCAACAGGAGTGTACATAACATCTGCTCAAAGTGCGCACCTCATCGTGCAATACTCAGTTCCACCAGTAGATGGCACTATTCAACCATCCATATATTTTTCTCCACTTATCCAGGGTCGGGTCGTAGGGGCAGCAACCCGACCCTCGTGGCAGTAACACAACATAGAAATTGAATTAGATATAGTTTTTAACACTAAAATCACATAAAATGAAAATAATGAACACATTTTACTGCAGCAGCTACAGGTATGAATGAGGGAGTGACAGCGAGAGGGGGGAACAGAGATCCAGCCACAGACATATATACGTAGACGCCTCGTGGACTGGCGCTGCCTATTGGAGCCGCCGTAGTGGCCGGCTGCCATCTTAGTTGGGTCCCCAGTGCATTCATTTCTACTGAGCAAGGTGCGTACCCAACTAAAAAACACATTTTATCAAGCTTTTTCACTAATTCAGACACATGGTTTGGCATGATAATTAAAATATAAACATAATTAAACAAAATAAATAAAAAAATTTAAATGTCTATGTATTCATGTCTATTGATCCAGAACCTTCTAGCATGCTAGCTAGCTATTTCTTGCAGCAGGGGCACTTATTCCCCAGTGCCCTAAAGGCATTCAATTCACAGATGCTCAT
Organism: Aphyosemion australe; assembly: GCA_006937985.1. Classification (NCBI taxonomy): domain Eukaryota; kingdom Metazoa; phylum Chordata; class Actinopteri; order Cyprinodontiformes; family Nothobranchiidae; genus Aphyosemion; species Aphyosemion australe. The sequence goes on along the minus strand of SSNS01000027.1, from coordinate 2,231,365 downwards.
TGGCTAAAAATTCCAGTTATCCCTAGCAACCAAATGTGATTGGCTGTTAACCTGCAGATCAGGGGCACGTTGTCCCGTGCCCCACAAGATATTAGTGAGTCTGTTGAAGGAAGTTCATTGAGAGACCGCTGGTGAAAAAGATGTGTAAATAATTCAGAAAACATATAGGAACTCACAATAAAGCAACACTGACACATTTATTATATATATATAATAAATAAAACAACTTTATTGAACATATGCTACCCAACTTCATCTGAAATATGAGGATTTGAACACAGTGACGTCTGCCTCTCCACCTTCACGTTCATATCTGCAAAGCACCAGTTGTACCTCCAGTAAAATGACTCACGATTGAAACGTTCTCTTTTCTTTTGTGCATGAATCGTTCAGGATTTATTTAAACAGATCTACTGTTTTCTCCTCGCTGTATTGAACGTTTAAAATGCATTCCTCTAATAGGCGTTGTTGTGGTACCTTCCACAATGCTAGTATGTGAGACGGCATCAAAAGACAGAGAGGTTCATCTGTGAGGTTGCTCCAGAAGATTCAGTAATCAGCAGAACGACTGCTGTGAAAGATTTAGTGCTGGATAGAAAAGAAAAGGAGGGAAAAAGGAGTATTTTCAAGCAGCCATTAACTATGGATCACCCTGCTAGTCAGTCTGATGCAGGTAAAATTTTCAGATTTCACCTCATTCTATAAATTATGCTCTTAAACTCAGAAGACTCCCACAAGGAGGTGGATTATAAAATCCAATGTGCTCCGCGTATAGAGAGATCAAAACATGCTGCTCTTGTGTTTAGCTGAGAATCCAGCGGTTTTCTGCACAGGTATTAGACTTTCAGATAAGCTTAGGAGGAAAACAACTTCCACAAATAAGGCTTAAAGTTCATAAACAAGTCATTTGTGATCTATTTTTGTTTTAGACTGTCATTAAAAGTTGCATTTTCTGGTGACACACATTCACTTCCTGGTAATTTTCAGACTGAGCGTTTCTGCGCGGCGGCAGAGGATGAACTCCCTTAGTTAGGGAGTTTAGTGATGTGTGTCACATGATGTCATCGGTTACAAAAATAGTCTTGAATTGTCAGAGCTGATGATGTTAGAGATGGAAAGGAAAATCTTCCTGAATGTCAATGAAGGATTATTGCTGCAGCGTTGCATCAAATTGATGTGCATCGAATGCGACTGAATGCATTCTGGTGGTGTCGTGGGTTTGGTGGCTGTTTAGGAATCGAGTCTTCTACAAAATTAAAGATCCTCAAAGCAAGTGGTTCTGAAACAGTTCTAATTTTCATTTGGAAAGATTCAAACCGTGCAAACGGACTCAGCTGTCACTGCAGGTCTTTGATGTCACCAAACTCCACTACCTGAAAATTTTCCTTTTGAAATATTCCCAAAGCTCCATTGTCAGTTTTAGATGGATGACTTCTTGGAATTAATGCAGTGTGTCAGAGTGTTTTATTGTCACTCAAAGTCTGATGTAATCTGATGCAACGTGTTAAAAAAGGGCCTTTGGAAATGATTTTCTTCTAAGTTTTAATGGCTCTGAATAAATAAGTTGTTTTAAACAACTGTCAGGCCTCATTACTGAACGGTTAGCATATGTGTCTGTTTTGATGTTACTTGGGGTTAGATTGACTCCAGCAGGGATCCCATATGAGCATCCCCATGTCACGAAATATGGAATACAGTAAGGGAAGGGTAGCTTTTCTTCTGTATGGAAAAGTGGAGGATATCGCTCTTTTCAGTATGTTTTAACTCGACTTTGGAATGAACTTCCCTTATTTTTACGTTCTATTGAGAGTCTGGACACCTTTAAAAAGCAGCAAAAGTTATTCAAAATAGCATTCGCTTAAAACTTTTGTGTTTTTTTTTTCATTTGTATTATGAGCTTCATTTGTTTTTAAAGGTCCTATGTGTGAAATTCATAAAAATCATGGTAAAAAATGCGACTCTTTCGCGGCATGCAGTTCAGAGAAAGGGCTGGAATTTACTTGCTGTTTAGAGACGTTTACGCATGTTTAAAATGGCTAAAATGACTTTGAAGCATTGTTTGTGCACGTTCCTCGAAATTAATGCGACGTAATGCTATGCGCCCTAATGCTGCAATATACGAGTAACCAGTAGGTGGAGTTTACAAAACAAGCGAGACACATGGTTTGGAGGTCTTTTACACCATCTACGATATCGCTGCTGTCTTTTTTTCTGCTGTAATCTCAAAATTAACAAGTTACTGATTTCTTTTATTGACGCCATGTTTGTTTTGGTTGTCCAGGAGCCTCATTTATCAAACATTCGTAGAAACGTTCCTATATTCCCTCCTACGGATGAAATTTAGAATGTGTGTACAAACAGTCAATGTCCTGATTTATGAAACATGCGGTGGCCTGTTGTACGCATGTTCCTCCGCAATCGTCTGATGATAAATCCCACCTGAACGTACCCAAGTGCGCGTGTCCGTTTACCGTCATTTACATACAGAAACACCCTCAATTAATCATAATTGGTCACACTACGTCCTCAGATCGGGAGGGCATTCCCTGGGCTCTTCCCGGACAAAAAAGAAAAACTTTATTGACAGCGGGATCGAAGCACTGGACACTTGACAACGTGTGTATGATCGGGGAGCAGAGGAGGTTCTGGAGGGTTCTTTTATTTGTAAAATAAAATATGGACTGGTATCGGATCAGTGCGCTGCGCTCACGGAAGAGCCGTTCCCTCCGGAGTGCACTCTGCTCTGCTAAATCCTCCAATAATAAGAATAATAATAAGAAACAATCTTTTATATAGCGCATCTCAAGCAAAATCACAAGGCGCTTCACAAGGACAAAATATTTAAATTAAATTAAAACATAATACATAAATAAATTCAAAATGATTTAAAACATCATAAAAATGGGAAGAGTAAACATTGTGATTACAAAATAACACGAAATCAGCCGTTCTACAGTCAGATTCCCGTCTGTCACGGGTGTTTTAGCACCAATAATGTGACACAGCTGTTTATCCACCGAAATAAATATTTATTGGGTAGAATAATTAGTGGATGAGGAACATGCGTGGATCACTGAGACCTTCAGAATTGCGGTTCCCTCGTTCTACCACTAGATGCTGTTTCTACGCATGGTCACAGCTGTTCTTATATTTAGGAACGTTTTCACGCACAAGTACAAATTGGTAAATACCACACAATGCGTAAAATCGTTCCCACGCACGAAATACGCACAGATCTGTATGAAAGTATGGTTGATAAATGAGGCCCCTGGCTCTCTATCCGGTCTGAGTACTCTTGCGTGTGTGTGTGTGTGTGTGTGTGTGTGTGTGTGTGTGTGTGTGTGTGTGTGTGTGTGTGTGTGTGTGTGTGTGTGTGCTACAGAGACAGACAAAAAAAGGCTTCAGTCAGAGGTTTGCTCCACAGCATCCAGAATGATAATGAATCGCACGTGCGGTAAGCCCCCACTGGCTGATTTTATCCGCCAGTCGGGGGCTCCCCCTAATGGTAGGCGTAAATTTGAGCCGGCCAATTAGTCGGCAGTGGGTGTTGGACCAGTTCAGCCAGAAGCAGACCGCCTTGGGAAGAGGGCTGAAAAAATGACCGGTTGCGAATGAAAAAAAATCCAGGCTATGCTGATGTGGACACTCACTATCCTATCTAGCCGGGGTAGAACCAATGCTAGTGTGGAAGCCCTAGTTGATGACAAGCAAAGATACACAGTAAGTTGATGAGTAAGTAAATACATCTCACTGTGATATCAAGTTGTTGGTAATTCAAAAAGTAGCTTGAAATATTTTTAAAGTCGACTATTTGCTTCTAATTCACTGTTAGCATTGTTAGCTCAATGTTAGCCTAGAGCCTTCTTTACCCGATATTAGCGTAAAACAAAAAGATGCCGTAGCGTCTTAGGTCGTTAATATTCTTGTTTTTTAACGATGCGTACACATGTTTAAAATGGCTGCCTCAAATAACTTGCGTTGATTTGAAGCGTCATTTGTGCGCGTCCCCCGAAATTAACGTGACACATTTGCAAGGTGCAATATACGAGTAACTAGTAGGCGGAGTTGACAAAATGAGCGAGACACGCTCACCATTGTCACTCCGTTCCTGCTATAGAGGTCTTTCATACTATCTACGACACCGCTGCTGTATTTTTTTCTGCCGTGATCTCAAAATTAACCAGTTACTGATCTCTTCTATTGACGCCATGTTTTGGTTGTACCCATAGATATGTATATAAACAGTAGATGGCGAAAGCGGGAGTCGAGGGCGTAGCTAAACGGCGGCCATCTTACTTCAGACAGCTCAATGGTAGCAGATGGAAGGTGAGTGAACAACTTAAACAAAAACACTCTTAACTCGATTAAATATTAACGGATTTACAAACGGCTTGCATTATTACAATTCTTAGAACACATGGGCTTCAGACGACATACTTGCACATTTTTAAATTAACGGGCCAAATCCATCATATTTTACAGCCACATCTCTGGCGTTTATAACAACTCAAATCATTTGAAAATCAGTTGAAAATTGAGCAAGTTAGAGTTATTTAAATAGTACATGCACCATTGACACCAATGTTACGAAAGGGGGCAGCTGTCTGAAGTAAGATGGCCGCTACGTTGTACTCCATTGGCAAACAGCGCGGGTGAGCCATCTAGTGTTTATATACATATCTATGGTTGTACCCACAAACCCGGGACTCTATCCGGTCTGAGTACGCTACTGTGCCCCCTAGTGGAACATGCTAGTACTACGGGCAGTGCAGCAGCAAGTAAGTGAACAAAGACGCAGCATGCTGCCTGCTGCGTCAATGCAATGTTAAAAAACAAGTATATTCCAGACCTTAGAAGTAACTTTCCATTCCTGTTTACATCTCTGGAGCCAGCCGGTGTTGAATTGTAAATGCCAACGCTGCAGCGTTAGCTACGTCCCTCTTTAGCTTTTTAAAAAAGAGATAAACTGACAACCTCCCAGGTAGCTGAGAAGGAAATCTGTTTCAATGTAAACTTCCTTCCAGCATGATGGAAACATTAAACTGTTTTGTGATTATTTCCCTATAGAATTTTACTTATTGTACCTTTAACACCTTTAATATTATCTCCCAGTTCGTGTTACAGTTAGTATTACTTTCGTTTTATTTCATTACGAAATATATTCACTGATAAAAGTAACTCAGATATAAGTTTTACTTCATCCTGACTCCAGCTTAGCTGACTAAATTGCTTTTAAATAAAACGGGAGAGAGAAAAAATGCCACATGAAGGACAAATGCATATTTGAATTAATCAATTTCAGCTCATTATCATTCTGTTACCATTTTTACTATAATGTATGCCAGCGCACACCCATACTTTCTCCACAATCTTCTTCATTTTCTCCGTTTAATCCAGTTTCAAAAAAGAAGATAAAGAAAATCAGCCATAAGTATAATTATCTGTAGACCGACACGATCGAACGCGGTGCAGCATAATCCTACCGGAGTCCACAATCTGCCAGGACGGCCTGCTGTTCATGGTGAGTGAATGTTATTGTCTATTGTCAAAGTGGAAGACAAAATTAATAGACTTATTACTTTATTGTGTTTAAAGTTGTCACATAAAATACTAAATTATTGTCAGATTGTGCAGACATCTTTCAGTTTTGTGTGAAATACAATCACCGCTACAGAAAGAGAAAAGAAATGATAGATTAAAGTCTTTAGATGTATAAAACCTTGGTGTTGGAGGAGAAAGGGGCCATTTTTTACCATGACTGTGAGCAGGTGCAAACGTGGGTTTCCCAAACATAATTACATTCTATTGTTCAAAGTGGAAAAGATTACAGATCCTCTAAGGATCTCACTGCTCCAGGCCTCGTGGCCTCTCAGGTAGACCACGGCTTGGCTTCGCTCCTGATCACAATAGTCTTGATGGTGGGTATTTTTATGGGATGTGCCTGCTCTACTTTTCTATAGGGTTTGATTCAATACTTTATTATTACTACTACTTTGATATAAAGACCAAGTTCACAGAGAAACAATTTTTTTTTGTTATTTTTGAAATACAATCGGTCAATCTGAGTTTAAAATGCAGACTCAACGTGAAACTACTCTTCCACTCCTATTTCCTGCATTAGCCGCAGATAGAAAATAGATGGAGAAACTCTCACTTTTACATCTTCGAATGAAGGCAACTGGACTTTTTTGGTTTCTTGAAGACATTTTGTTTCTCATCCAAGGAGCTTTGTCAATTCTGACTGGAATATGGGAGGGTCTTCAATTAAACAACACCTACACAGGAGAGCCACCTCTTCCGGTCAAGACTCTGCAGTCCACTTACACCTAAAGGACAAAGGACACACCTTTGGACAGCAGAAGCTCAGAAGGTAGAGCGGGTTGTCCAGTAATCGGAAGGTTGCAGGTTCAATCCTGTCTCTCGCCAGAATGCTGCTGTTGTGTCCTTGGGCAAGACACTTACCCCCCTTGCCTGCTGGAGGTGGTTGGAGGGACCAGTGGCACCAGTGTATAGCAGGCTTCGCCTCTGTCAATGCACCCCAGGGCAGCTGTGGCTGTAGCTCATCATCACCAGCGTGTGAATGAGTGGATGACTGTGTTGTAAAGTGCCTTGGGGGGTTGCATAACCCTAAGAAGGCGCTATACAAATACAGGCCATTGACCCTTTAGAAGATGACAAAGTACACATTCTGTACAGAGAAGATAGATGATTTGAGAGAGGAGTAAAGGTAGCTATCTGTGTCAAATGGGAAAAACCTACATTAAATAGAGGAAGAGGCCTCGGGAAGCACCTATAATGCAGCTCTGAACCTAATTCGATCTAGGTCACACCCTCCTGCAGCTAAACAAAACAAACATTCCCACACAATAACCTCTAATGATGGCAATAACTCATCAGGAGGTAGGGAGGAGAGGTATTCATAGGTAGTTTCAGCTCATTAAACAACAATAGATAGCTACAGGTTATAAGCTTGACTCTCCCATATTCAGGTTAGAATTGACAAAGCTCCTCGGGTGAAAAGCGAAACGTCTTCAAGAAACCAAAGAAGTCCAGTTGCCTTCATTCGAACCCCTTTGGATTACCATGACCTGGACAACTGAGAACCTTCACCAGCATATTGAAAATTAGCATTCATGGACTCACCCATCTTGGATTGCGGTGGGAAAAGGCTGTGTTGATTTGGCATCCAGGAGAGAGCGTAGCGCATCTCAGCTAGTAAAAGCTAATTGTTAGCATTAGCAACTCTACAACATGGTAGAGATAGAGATAAAACATCAACATTGCAGAGCAAACTGAGTGAGTGGTAGAGTCACATTGTTGTTAGCCAATCAGAGGCAAGATCTCCAAATCTCAGCAAGTTAGACTCCAAATCCTGCTGTCTTCTGCACACTTTTCTTCTGGCTTACTTCTAGTTCCTGAAACAAGAGCGCCAGAGCTTTTTTTCCCATAGAGATCGACTTACAAGGCATTCATTTATACTAGAGACCGCTGCAGATGTATTGAAAAAATGAGAGAACTTGGTCTTTAACAAAACAGCTAACTGTAATCCATCTAAGCAAAGTGCCATTAAATAAATATAATCCTGAAAATAAACAAACTTTTTATATTTCCCTTAAGTTTTACATCAAGTGAACAAAAGCCCAGCGTTTTTTTTTGTCTTTTTCTACCCTGAATCCAGACGTTTATACATCCTGGTAACTGTAAACGCTCCAAAGCCAAAGCAATCTTTGTGCAAGTGCCATTGTTTAGGGATAATAGTGTCTAGAAACAAAGAGCTTAGAATACAATGATGAATGTGTGCGCTCCTTCTCACTGAGCAAGGGAATCACAGACTGACCCACTTTAAATTCATATGTGAAGGTGATATATGGAAGATGTTGGAAAGGGGAAGATGAGGACGGGAAGATGATGAGGAAAAGAAGAAGAAAAGCATCAGGATTTCCCTTCCACTAGCATATTATACATGGAGACTTTTTCTAGCTTAGAAATAATGAAAAAACTTAGATGGAAGAAAAAGGACGGCCTTTGTTGAATGTTTTTCTGATTCAATCTGTCTGTTTTAAGTATTTTACTATTTTTAGGCATAAAAATTTGTGTGCATAAAGGTTTTTATTTTTAGTATTGAGGAAAAGAACTAAAGATTATTTTTCCCCCTTAATATTAATTCCTGTAATTATTAGCACTCGTGTTCTACAGATTTGACCCTTTAACTTGGTAGAAGCATATTTTAGTCCTTGTATTTTATTGAAGTATCAACTGAACTTATCTGAAATAAAATAAACTACTAAACTAAAAAAATTCTACAGAATATGGAGATGTTTGAATAAAACATTAACAATATTACCTTCATTTAGTAGAGCTTATTATTAGATTATTACCTTAAGCCTTCATGGGACACGTGACCATATTTGACCAGTTGAACACACAAAGTCCTGATTTACCAGAAATGTCTTTAAAAATGGGAAAAATAAAAAAATATAGCAAAAACAACAAAGTAAAAAAAGGTTATAAAGTTAAAATTGTCAGAAAAAGTAGTTGTTTCTCTAATTATTGCTTCCCTATGTTATTATTTTATTGTGTTTATTTATTATTTTAGGTATTTTTGCACCAAGTACCGCAGCAGTTTCCTAATGTTGTGATTTCTCACACATAAAACCCTTCTGATTCTGATTCTGAAAAACCTAAAATGTAGAAAGCAAAATAAAAGAACTGTAAAAAATAATTAAAAAAGAAATCCAATGAAATGTTTCTAATTATTTCAAGGATTTCCATTTAAAGGGAGAATTTATTTTTGGCTTGCTTTTAGCACCCCCTGGTGTGGTGCGTTCGACTTTTTAACACCTCAATCTAACTGCTGAAACGTCTCCTCAGCCTTAGTGTCTACAGGAGCGGTTCATCACTAAGTCAAACAAATCAGCTGTGTTCATGATCTAAAACATGCAGGAAACATGCTGGAAGCAGACTGCAGCTCCAGGTATGTCAGCTGAATTTTTCCAACAGGGAGCGTCCTGCCACTCTAAAGTTGCAAGTGTGGTATTCTGGCCACAGAGGGCGGTGGAGGTCTGAGTGACATTTCATTATCCCTGTAAAGGGTCATTTTAGCACATACTGGCTCAAGAACATGATTTCAAAATATGCAAAGTGTCCCTTTAAAGGCTCATTGATAACATGATTACTATATTATCTTACATTTAATGTTAGCTAGCTTTTGTAGCCGAGGGTCAGACTTACAGGTCGATCAATGTTCCTATCCTCACCTATGGTCATGAGCTTTGAGTAGTGACCAAAAGAACGAGATCGTGGGTACAAGTGGCTGAAATGAGTTTTCTTCGCAGTGTCTGGGCTCTCCCTTAGAGATAGGGTGAGAAGCTTGGTCATCCGGGAGGGCCTCAGAGTAGATCTGCTGCTCCTCCACATCTAGAGGAGCCAGTTGAGGTGGATCGGGCATCTGGTTAGGATGCCTCCTGGACGCCTCTCTGGTGAGGTTTTCCGGGCACGAGACCTAAAGGAAGACCCAGGGCACGCTGGAGGGACTATGTTTCTTGGCTGGCCAGGGAATGCCTTGGGATTCCCCTGGAGGAGCTGGCCCAAGTGGCTGGGGAGAGGGAAGTCTGGGCCTTTTTGCTTAGGCTGCTGACCTCGCGACCCGACCCCGGATAAGTGGATTAAGATGGATGGATAGAATTAATGTTAGCTCTCATTATCCCGATTTAATAACCTAAAAATCTAAACAAACCATAGGAGTAGCAAAAAGATTTTGCCATGCAGATGTAGCCTCAGCAGGTCTACAGTTTTAGGTCCAGCCAATCACAGCTCTCTTTGTTTGTAGAGAGACGTTGGGTGGGCTTAGCTCCAGAGCTGATCGGCACTCGTTTGAAACAGCTTTGGCATCAACTTTTCTTTGTGACATAAGCCGATAGAGGTACTTAAGTCTTTTATTTTAAAAGGGGATGTATTTTCTTTGACGGCGTACGGCAGACTGCCCCATTGACGGATTTCTGTAGCAATGAATATGTAACGTTATTTGTTGCTCTGATTGGTCCTAGCACTGTCCAACTGCATTTCGAGATGGTTTGAAAGACAACCGTAGATTCCACCCCAAGACTGAGCTCTGTCTATTGGTCATGGCCAGAATATTCAATATTTTATATTCATGTGGAAGCTAAAGGGTTAAAATCTCAGCAAAAGCCTTTTTTGTTGTTTAATATTTGTTGTGATGGCGTGGGTTGCCTCTGCGTCCCAGTTTCCACCCACAGCCCTAAAACATGCATGCTAATTGCAGGTTAAGTTGCACATAAACGTGACAATAGGAAGAGAGATCGTGCGTGCACGACTGTCTCTGGAGATGGACTGGCATCTTGTTCAGGTCACCCTAAACCTAGCTTTTTCCATCCATCCTGATTAGCACAAGCGGTCTGCAGCCACTACGTCTCTGCTGCTGCTACAGAAAGCATTCATGGGAGAGCGATGCCTCATTAATGAGCAACAGATGACAGAGTTGGAGCCTGTGATAATTCTAACAGCGACCAGTCATCCTTCTTCAAACGAGTAGCGAAAACCTTCACAGTGAAAACGGAACTTTCACTAGAATGTTTCCAACTTTTATCAGCATCAACAAGGTCTAAATAACGAGAAAAACATTCAAAAACTGTTGAAGTTTACACCCACACACTGGGCAATAATGCTAAAATCACACTGCTGAGCATCAGCTCACTAAATTGAATTGCACATGTACTTTTAGTTATTTTTTTTACCACGTTTTCTTTGGAAGTGGTGATTATTTTGAGATGAATAGGAGCTGGTGATTTTTAAGAGATGACTTCTTGCAAATTAACATTCTTTTCTTCAAATTTGGTGTCTTAAAAAAATCTCACATAGTTTTATTTATTTATTTATTTATTTATTTTAACTACAACTAAGCTCAGAATGACAAGTTTTGATATTCGGCTGTTCTGATGACACCTTGAATGTTCACATGTGAACATGCACAATCCCAAAAACAAAGTGGAGCAATGAATTAATGAACATATTCCTCATTCTTGTCATTTATTTCAATGTTTCTGAATTAAAATACCATTAAATTTGAATAAATCTTCACTTGAGGTACATTTCTGAAGGTAATTCAGTTTAAGTTAAAGGTTGTGTCAAATAAAAATAAATTAAATCTCCAGGCAGTGTTGGTTATTTTTGGTATGGGTCAGGCGTCTGCAGCTTGTGCCTTCAGGGCTGCATGAGGCTTTTTGGTGCCACTGCAGTGGTTTATATAAACACAAAACAAGCCTGTTTTTCTGTCTGATTTTATACAAACCTGACCGAGATCTGTGTGACGGAACAATGCTGGTGTTGCAAAGAGGAAAAGCAGATTGCTCTAATTATCTCAGTATCAATTAATAAAAAAGATTATTAAATTTATTTTCCATCAAACCAAAATTTAAAGCTTGAGTCAATCTCTGTGGGAATAAAGCTCTGGCACTCCTGTTTCAGGAAGTAGAAGTGAGCCAGAGCAGAGGGGAGCAGCAGACGGCAGAATTTGGAGTCTTATTTCCTGATTTTCAGACATTTTGCCTCTGATTGGCTAACAGCAACACGACTTTACCACTGACTCTGTTTGCTCTGCAACGTTGATGTTTTATCTTGCCGTGTGGTGGAGTTGCTAATGCTAACGGTTAGCTTCTACAAGTTGAGACGTTCTCTGCTGTTTCCTGGACGCTAAACCAACAACAGCCTTCCCCGTCACGAGCCAAGATGGCTGAGTCCATGAATATATGACATGCAATTGCCACTGGCTTTTCTAATCTGAACATTACACAATCTATTTTTTATCAGTGGTTAATTCAGGAAATTGGGGTTGAAGACTATTTTCACCAGACTGTGAATTTCAGCACAAATGTCTGTGAAATAGAGCAGTTTGCAGCCGAGTGTGGGGCAGCTGGGATGAGAATCAGCTCCTCTAAATCCGAGACCATGGCCTTGAGTCGGAAAAGGGTAGAATGCCTTCTCCAGGTCGGGAACGAGGTTCTGCCTCAAGTGGAGGAGTTTAAGTATCGTAGGGTCTTGTTCACGAGTGACGGAAAGATGGAGCGCGAGATCGAAGGCGAAGCTCTCCATTTACTGGTCGATCTACATTCCAACCCTCAGGGCAGCAGTAGCTCAGGAGGTAGAGTGGGATGTCCAGTAATTGGAAGGTTGCAGGTTTGTTCCCAGCTCCCACCAGAGAATGCTGCTGTTGTGTCCTTGGGCAAGACGCTTAACCCGCCTTGCCTACTGGTGGTGGTTGGAGGGACTGATGGCACCTGTGTATGGCAGGCCTTGCCTCTGTCAGTGCGCCCCAGGGCAGCTGTAGCTACATTGTAGGTCATCCCCACCAGTGTGTGAATGGGTGGATGACTGATTGTGTTGTAAAGCACCTTGGGGAGTTGTAGAACCCTAAGAAGGTGCTATTGACTATTTGCACCTACATCACCTAATCATGTGGGTCCGCCACATTGGTTGGCAAAAGCATGCAAACAGTTAAAGACACGAGTAGGGATGGGTACCTTTGACATTTGAATCGATACGGTACCAATTCCCGGTACCTATGAATCGATACCGGTACTTCACGGTACCTATTTTCGATACTTTTGAGTGTTTAATAATTATTTAAATCTCATTTTTAATTAAAAATTTATTTTTTCTCAATATATAACCACATAACAATAAATAACATACAACTGTTTGTATTTTGTCATCGTCGTGTTGTACAAAATTCTTCAATATGAAAACCTTTAACCACAACTGTTTCTAAATGATGCAGAAACTAAAACCCAGCTCCATGTGCTCCTATTCCTCTCCTTTCCCCTCTGGACAAATTGTGTGATGGTGCGTCCTTGTAGTATTAGAAACTGCTGTGAACTAAATTTAATGTGTATCTTCATTCATTTTGCCGTTCTTTTTCAAACAGTTGATTTTTCCCACTCGGAAGTCGGAATTTCCGAGGAGGAAGTGAACGCACCATTAGCTGATAGCAATGTTAATGCTAGCTAAAATATCAAGCTAACACTATCTTAAACATAAACGTTTATTTTGCTGCTGGAGCAGATTAAGATGATGATGCCTCACTTAGATCGTTGTCGCTGGTTTCATCATCACCCAATCACCCACTGCATTTAGTGAAGTGAAGCCAAACTTTATAGCGCGTTCGCTTTCTCCTAGTCGAAATTTCCAAGTTCCGAGGAGAAAGCGAACGCACCATTAGCGGAACAGGAGCTAAAATATCAAGATAACGTTATGTTAAACAGTTTATTTACCTGCTGGAGCAGATTAAGACAATGATGCCTCACTTATATCATTGTTGCTGGTTTCTTCATCACCCAGATAGCCATCCCATTTAGTAAAGTGGACCCAAACTTTAGAGCTCTTCCTCTGTGCTGCTTGCTCTGTTTACAGCTTGCCTGCAGCGACTAGCGACTTTCCGCTCAATCACCAGTGAAACACTTCTCGAGGGGGGAACACATATCGACATAACACCGGCGCTGCTGTCTATTTTGGCAAATTGCTGTCTCGCAAGTTCTCGTTAGGTCAGGTACTGAAACAAGGCACCGTTTCTTGTCACGTGAATCGGTACTCAGTCGGTTCGACGGAATTCGGTCGGTGCCTTAAAAAGTACCGGTTCCGGTACCCATCCCTAGACACGAGTACTAAATAAAGGGGAAAGTAGCGCCTGAAATAGATTTTTCTTTGTTGTTGTTTTTTGCGATGTTTAGCCTGGCTTCTGGTTTGTTCAAGCCCAGTTTAGTTGTGGGATGATTTAGCGCACCTTGGTGGGGCTCATAGAGAGCAGTATTTACAAAAGTTAAGTGTTAGCTAGCTTACAAACATTAGCTTACGTTCTCCCTGCTGCTGTTCACCGATGTAAACAAGTTGCCGGGTTTGTCAGAATTCACCCCGCTGGATTTATAACTTTCTCCGATAAACAGCGTTTCACTTTACACTGGAGCTGATTAAGAAAAAGTCCGGATCCCTACCAGTTTTTGTCGCTGGTGGGGTCACCGCCGGGTTCAGATGCTACTCTCACACACAGGATGAGACAAGATATCTAATAACGGTGATGCTCATCATACTAAATAAACACCACAAGTTAACACATGTAATCCTACATTGAAACAATTGTATTGTAAATAATTATCGTGCATTTCACTGCACGTTCTACATGGTGAAATATCCATCCATCCATTAGGATGATCGATAAATATAAACACATCAAATTTATCCCAGTCCCTGTCCTCCCCATGAAATATATGAATGCTAATCTTACCTGGTAAAACATGTTAGCTGCAAATCTAAAAATAGTTTGAGGGCTGCTAGTTCATTTTATTTATCGCTGCAGTTCATCTCCGTCCTCAGTCTCCATCAAAGTTATTTTACAAAAAAAACGAGCTGAGTCCTTGTCTGTTAGTGCAGCCAACCGCGCAGCCAACTATTACCATTTTACTGTAAAATCAACTAAATAAAAGCAACAAAAGGCTACAAACTGGCTTGTTTTGACTAGCTTCACAGGCGTTTCAACGTGTGTAAACGGTCTTTTTCCCAACCATCATGGCAAAGGGGGCGGTCCCATGAGCGTTGTGACGTCACGTGCAAATGGTCAAAACAAATACAGGCCATTTACCATCTATGGTCACGAGCTTTGGGTAGTGAATGAAGATTTAAATTGTGGATACAAGCTGCCAAAATGAGTTTTCTTCCCAGGGTGTCTGGGCTCTTCCTTAGAGATAGGGTGAGAAACTTGATTCATCCAGGAGGGGCTCGAAGTAGACCTGCTGCTCCTCCACATCAAGAGAAGCCAGTTGAGGTGGCTCAGGCATCAGGTGAGGATGCCTCCTGGACGCCTCCCTGGTGAGGTTTTTTGGGCACGTCCAACCGGGAGGAGACCCAAAGGAAGACCCAGGACACGCTGGAAGAATTATGTTTCTCTGCTGGCCAGGGAATGGCTTGGGATGCCCCTGAAAGAGCTGTCCCAAGTGGCTGGGGAGAGGGAAGTTTGGGCCTCTCTGCTTAGGCTGCTGCCCCTGCAACCCGACTCCGGAGGAAAATGGGTGGATGGACTTTTGTCACGTTTAGCCAATCATATTTCAAAAGGAACAAGTACAAAAACAGTTTCTGAACTTGGCCTTTAAAAAATTATGCGATACTGAGTCAGCTTATTTTTTCATTATTGACATTCGCTCTGATCAGTGTGTTGTTGGTCATTCTTTTTTACCAACCTCCTGATTCACCAAATTGCTTAAAACATGGTCAATAATACTTTCAAAATGATGAGGTGGCAAGGTCAAATGTCAAGCTCAGTGCTTTTCAAAAATGGATGTATTCTGTCACGGTTATTTTGTCAATCTTCATTCATCGACACGTGCAACATGACCTACAGTGTCAGTCGTCTACGACCCAATGCCAGTTATTTTCTATTCTGAGATTCTGAATGCTCATTAACATAAAATCACAAGAATAAATGCATTTTAATTGATTGCATTTTGATGAATAAATCAAGGATTATTTCAGACTTTTGCTACAGTTTGAGTAGAAATAAAAAAACATCCACTGATTTGTGTTCACATCGTTGAACGCTGGTAATAAAATCTGATCAACATGCTCTCTGTCTAACTGCCTTTTTTTGTAATCACTGAGTAAAAATCCAGATTTGAGGTCAAACTCTGATGTGGTGGCGATGCATGGCCTGTATAAAACAGCTGGGAGTTTTGAAGTCCATAGATAGCAGCCTGAGAGTCAGTGATACATGATGCCCATAAGGACGCAGGGTAATTGCCGGTTACATAGCGAACATGACAAATTGCCTCCACCACAGCTAGGTCCCTCAAGCGAAACAAGCCGCCATAAGGTCAGTCTCAGGTTAAGAGTGTTATCAGCGGTTGACCTTGACTGTTCTTCTTGTGTCTGTGTAGCAAAGGGTGGCAGGGATGGAGCCAAGAAACAGGAATGCTCATTAAAAGTCTGATAAGGGTTATGATGACATAAACTTTATACCATTTGAACATAACATTTATTATAATGCATAATACCCATACCAATGTTCAAGTACAGAAATTTGGACATTTTAACAAAAATAAACCAGTAAGAAGAATATGTAAGAATTCTACAGTGAAATAATCACAAGACAGTCTAATGTCTCAATCATGTTGGAAGGAAGGTTATACAGAAACAGATTTCATTCTCAGCCGGCTGGGGGGTCGTCAGCTTTTCTCCTCTCAAAAAACAAAAGAGGGATGTATTTACTGTTTACAATCAGTGAGTTTGTGAGGTTGCACTAGGCTGCACGATATTAGGAAAACCTGCGATATGCGATAACAGTGCTTAATATTGCGATATCGATATTACTTGCGATAAATGAACAAATACTTAAATCTGCAGTTTTTGTATATATACTTTAGACACGCCACTCTATCCTCTGTCATTAGTATTAATACAGTAACAAAATGAAATCATGCAAGTTTACGTTACAAAATTAGCATGATCTGTTTCAATATTTTGTAAACAATAATCATTAAAATATGTTGGAGCGATTTAAAACAATAGGACAACGCTGTAGAACATTTACAGAGCTAAACAGGTATGTTTACTCCCGTAGCACTTACTGACTACTTCCGTTATTTCCTTGTACCGTTTTGATGGTTTCTCATAAGGAGTTCCACCCATGGACATCTGCTGGGCTGTTGTGCTCTTACTTGTCTTAACGTCAGAGACTTTGGGTTTGCTAACGCTAGCTTTCTAGAGCCCAGTATATAGATCTTTATGGTTACGTTGGAGGTGACAATGGATATTTGTCATGTTTCCCCTCGTGGTTGCCACAAGTGTTTGGCATGTCTTGCAAAGTACTTGTGTTTGTTGAACACAAGTATTTTGAAATAATAGTCATGCTGTTGGAATTATGAGTTCTTTCTCGCTAACATTTTCCGCACACGTCTTACCCTCAGTCATTGCGACGCTCTTTAAGCTAACTCAGGTGTTTGCTAGCCATCCAAATGAAGTGCCTAGGCACCAAGGCATCTAACCTATAAGAACCCAACCGTTTGGCCAAATGGGTGAAGGGCTCTATTTGATTTGTCAAAAGCTTCATGCTTCCATTTGATTGACAAAATGCATTATGTGTAGCAAAAATCTGAGATTACCATTAATTGCAATATTTTTCTGTTCTTTGCTATATGCCTATTGCGCATGCTGATATTGCGATAATGATGTATTTTCGATATATTGTGCAGCCCTATTGCTAACGCTACAGCGCAGGGATTTGAAATTTGACACCAGCAGGCAAAAAGCTCCTGAGTTGTTTAGAAAACTGAGGCCAGTAAACGGGAGTGACCCAGAAGTTATTTCTTGTACCCCTTGTACCACGGCATCTTTTTGTTTTACTCTAGTATTGTGTAAAGCAGGCTAGAGGATGTGGACTTTGTCATCTTCAAAGGTGTGGCCCTTGTCCTTCAGGTGTAGGTGGACTGCAGAGTCTTGGCCTGAAGAGGTGGCTCTCCTGTGCTGTGCCATGCGCTTGTGTAGTTGTTGTTTAGTTTCCCCTATGTTACATAGGGGAAACTAAACAACAAAGTCCACATTCTGGACAGAGAAGATAGATGGTTTGAAGGAGTGAAGGAAGCCATCTATGTCAAAATGGAGAAACCATCATTAAATAGAGGAGGAGGACTCAGGTTTCACCTTTCCAGCACCTACAATGCAGCTTTGAACCAAGTTCCAAAACAGTTTCAGTCCAGTTCACACCCTCCTGCATCTAATCAAAACAACGACTCACAAACAATAGAGGCTAACGAGGCTAACGACTCATCAAGAGGTAGGGAGGAGGGGCATTCACAGGCAGATGCTGCTCGTTGAGCAACAATAGACAGCTACAGTTTATAAGATCGACCCTCCCATATTCCAGTCAGAATTGACAAAGCTCCTCGGATGAGAAGCGAAACGTCTTCAAGAAACCAAAGAAGTCCAGTTGCCTTCATTTGAACCCCTTGAATTTTCAACATCTGTGAAGGAAATGTTAACTACACCTACTTGAAACTGTAAAGAAATATAAAAACGTCACATTTCACATTTGGATCAGTAAAACTCTATAATTGTTTTAATAAAAATAATTAATGTAAAACACCCAAATGCACACTGACAGTTTAACATTGTGCCTTAGTATTAATAAACAAATTTGTATAATGTGCAGTAATATTTGTAAACATGACAGGACATGACATCATACTATATCGTTTTTTCTCATAGAAACACAGCTAGAACGCTGATCATATTGGCCACAGCAGCACCACGAAAACATTAAACCAGATCCACCACTCCGCGTGTTTGGTTCGGCTCCAGCAATCCACTCCCCTGCCCCCCCTCCTGTTAGCCGCTACCTATGGCTGCTACCACCGTAATAGTTTTAAAACCAGGGGCAACAAAGGATGTGTACTCACCAAGCAAACAGTTTGTAGATTGTCACATGTAATGCTTTTCCTCCCAGTAGTAGACATTTTCTCCTTTTAAATGTGACACCTGTATAGACATCGATGTCCGGTTAGCGGTAGCTTGTTTTAGAGATCGTCCAGATCCGGACTTTAATTGGTTATTTTCTCGTCTAGTCCCGCCTGTTCCATTTGCTTTTTGGTTTTTTTTTTCCGTTGTCCCATCATTTCCGTTTTCTGATTGGATTTTCGTTTCTGTCAATTTTTGTTGTCGTCCTTCATTTGTCAACAAAAATGCTGCTCAATATTCATCATAATTTAATTTTTCTTGGTGTGTATTTTTTTAGTTTTTGTTTCGTTTTAGTCTGCAAAAATACATTTGTCATGGAAAAAAAATAAATAAAAAAATATTTTGTCAACGCAAATTAACACTGGCTCTATACACCACCATAATGGAATTGAAATGAAACAAACTTGATGTGCAATAATTACAGACTATCAGCTTTAATTTGAGGGTATTTACATCCAAATTAGATGAACAGTGTTTGCATATGTGCCTTCTAGGGCTGCAACAATATTGGCAATATCGTGATATCGTCGTAGTAAAATGGCCACAATATCGTCGTGGTCTTGTCACGATATCGTACAGTACGTCTTGAGGTAAAAAGAACACTTTTCAGTCTTCTCCACCAGAGCATAGCAAAGAAAACTACATAGACCATGATCCTTTGCTTCCGCATCATCGGCCAGTTCGCCAATGGGAGTGCGTGCAGCCCACACAGCAAAGATAAACAAACATGGAGGATGGAGGCTACAGCGGCGAACGCAGCACGGAGGATTCCAGTCAAAGTATTTTATGTTGTGAGTCTTATTATCGTGAGCCTCCCCACAATATCGCAATAAATATTGTATCGTGAGGTTCATATCGTGACAATATCGTATCGTGAGATTTGGATATTGTTACACCCCTAGTGCCTCCCACTTGTTAAGGGACCAAAGGTAATGGGACAGAGTAATAATCATGAATCAAATATTCACTTTTTAATACTTGGTTGCAAATCCTTTGCAGTCAATTACAGCATGAAGTCTGGAACACATAGACATCACCAGACGCTGGGTTTCATCCCTGGTGATGCTCTGCCAGGCCTCTACTGCAACTGTCTTCAGTTCCTGCTTGTTCTTGGAGCTTTTTCTCTTCAGTTTTGTCTTCAGCAACTAAAATGCATGCTCGATCAGATTCAGGTCAGGTGATTGACTTGGCCATTGCATAACATTCCACTTCTTTGCCTTAAAACTCTTTGGTTGCTTTTGCAGTATGCTTTGGGTCATTGTCCATCTGCAGTGTAAAGCACCATCCAATGAGTTCTGAAGTGTTTGGCTGAATATGAGCAGGTAATATTGCTCGAAACACTTCTGAATTCATCCTGCTGCTTTTGTCAGCCGTCACATCATCAATAAAGATAAGAGAACCAGTTCCACTGGCAGCCATACATGCCCACGCCATGACAACTTTATAACTTTGTGTTTGAACAAACTCTTTAAATAACAGAGATCCAGAAGTGTGTGACTTATGTTTCATTATTCTGGAATAGAATAATAAAGCCCTTAACTCAAAATAGCCATATATTCCACTTCTTGTTATTATATTTAAAAAAAAAACATACATGCAAAGATGCTAAAGCTCAATTTATCTATATTAAAAAAAACATTTGAATAATCCTTGTATTCCTAATCAAATTAAGTAAATGTATCACATATTTCACAGAGATCCCCTCTGTGACACTGAACAGAACAAGTATAACACAGCTTTGCAGTAATCCATCAATAATTAAACGTGTCCACATCAAATTTGGTCTTTGGAGTTCATATTTTTAGATCCAGACTATTATGCCGTGTTTCAGTGGGTTGTGCCCCACGAGTCTCCAAATGGAGAATGCGGTGCAAGGATGTTAACTCTCTAACTCCCTTGATCTTTGCCTGGCTAGGGTACAAGGCTGAATCCTTACTTGGTAATGGAGGTTGCTATTTTAAACAAACCATAGGGGATGCATCTATTTTGCATTAAACCATTTCATTCTGACAACTCTCGCAAGACTGCTGACAAATACAAGTTTCAGAGGCTAGATAGTTGCATGCACAGACACGAAAGCCACTCTAATATTTCAATTATGGAGCTTCTTGCAAAACACAACTGGGTTTTTGAAATTGTGCGTGTATGACAAGAACATTTAGCTCTATCATTTTAACGATGCGCTGGTCACACTTTAAAGGAAAAAAACACTTACATGCTAAATTTCATATTATTTTTTCACAAGGTGTTTAAACAGGCCCACAGCTAAAAGTTTGAGTTTTTGTTTAGGTCTAAATATAACTCCCTCAGTCTTACCTTGCTTTGTGTAAACAGGGGAAACACAACACCACCGAGCCCCTCAGGGTTCAAAAGGCAATTATTTGGAGAAAGTTGCCATGTTACAGTTTGAGGGAGGGATGCTAATTACCTTAGTGGATTCGTGAGTTGCTGCTTCTTCCTTTTCTTTTGTTCATCCTCCTCATGAGCTAATTAATTATGAAACAATGCACAGGTGATTCATCTGAGAGAACCAACTTTTCAAACATTTCGTCTTCCTTTGCATGTACACAGCACCAAAAGGAAGGCTTTAAAAAAAAAAAAAATCATATGCATGAGTCACATCAACAACTCCATATGTACAGGAATTGAAGCATCCAAAGACAAACAATAGGGTCAACTTAAGGGAAGGACAGATGCACAAAAGCAAAGGATGTTTATGCAACTAAAAGGCTTCAGGGTCAGAATTTTTAATAAAACAGACATTGCTGGAGTCAGATGTAGCCGGTGTGTTACCTTCACTATCACTATCATTCATTTCTAGTGATTACACGCTATATTTACCCTTTATTTTTCTCAAAACTGATGAAGAAGTTGGCAAAGTTTCTTTAGGACAGAAAATACTATTGTATTTTTAGAGAATTGTAACCAAAATGTTATTTAAATGAAAGAAATAATAGTGCAGATAACTGTTGAAAGCTATGTTTATCGTAGGCTAATATGGAGCTAGCTTGAATGTTAAAAAAAAGTAACGTAAGTGAACGCAGCAATAAAAGATATTTTCTTTGATAGTCGTTAATTCCATTAAGAGAATGCAATGCTGATGCTAGTTTTCTGGTGGTGTAGGTTCTGGATCTGCTCGGAGTCCTGCGCCTGATGATGATGTCACACTGCGGCCATACCACTCGGCCAAAATATATTGCATCTCTTTTTTGATTTTGTTCTTTCACATAGGTTTTGGAAAGAGTTTTGTAGTTTTGTTATTAAATTCATGTTTCATACCGCCTAAATGTTTTCGAACGTGGTAACGTAACTTCCGTATGTCGTACGCCAATAATCTAGTGTGATGTCATCAGCAGGCGCAAGTTCCCGAGCCAGGTCACGTAGATGGAAACGTGGCGTCTAATATGGTGTCCCCCAGAGACTATAGACTCGCACCCGATGTATTTTAGACCCGATTTGACATCATTTTATTCATTTTCAACAACATTTTGATGAATATTTCCAGAGATTAATGGTATAAACTACACATTGTCACTTCAACAAGGACTTCACAAACACAAAGATGGCTATTTCTCAGAATGATTAACAAAAGAACTATACAATTTAAATTGAATTTTCTTTCTAAGAACTATTTCAAAGTTCAAAAACCATCAATATCACAAGATCTTTAGGATCATGGAGAAAGAAACAGAAGTGGGTTCTGTCGTCCCCCCCGCTTTCTGACAACTGTTGCTTTTTAACTCATCAGCGTCTCATCCACTGACATATATACGTAGACGTCCCATGGACTGGTGATGCGTATTGGAGCTGCCGTAGTGGCCTGCCGCCATCTTAGTTAGGTCCCCATTCGCCCCCAGTGCATTCATTTCTACTGAGGAAGGTGCTTACCCAGCTAAAAACATTTTTTATCAAACCTTTTCACAAAATCTGACACATGGTATAGCATGGTAATTAAAATATGAATATAATTAAACAAAAAAATTAAAATATAAAATCCCATCAGGTAGGCTAGAAAAGTCAATAGTAATCCCTCGTGATCTGTTTTCAATAGTTACGCCTGTTGTTGCAGCTGTAGGTTGCATAGTTTCTCACTCTGCGTTGTCTTTTGAGAGTGAGGAGACCCATCCAATATGGCGGCAACGCTGTTAAGCTCTCCAGCGCCCAATGTGGCATCTACGTATTCATGTCTATGGTCTCATCAACAAATTGGGTGTAGCTGGTGCGCTAATATTGTCTGAAGGCGGCGGGGAGACTCAGCTAGGCCGGGCGCTGTCCAGGGTGCTGAAATGAAGGAGCAGAAAGCGGCACTGGTCATGGTCCTGGGGCTGGAACCAAACAGCCATAACATCTCATGTATAGATATATAGACTCCCATTAATTTTTTTGGCAGTAGGGAACCAATGAACCAGAAGCAGATGGGCGTGTCTTAGGCTCCCTATAGCAGGGGTGACCAACTCTGGTCCTTGAGGGCTACCATCCTGCACGTTAGCTCCTACACACCTGATTGAAATGAATGAGTAATTAACAGGTCTGTGCAGAGTTAAACGTGGTGCGGAGAGGATTCAATTACTCCATTCAGGTGTGGCAGAGCAGGAAACACAGAAAACTAGCAGAATGGTAGCTCTTGAGGACTAGAGTTGGTGACACCTGCTTTATACTCACCACATCCCTTTCTTACATTTACCATCAGCACTCCACACAAAGAAAAAACTCCATATTTAACACTTCACATACTTTATGTGACTGTTTTAGATGACTTACTCTTTTTTCTGCTCAACACAATAAGAAGCAGCACAGGGTTGGAAAAAACACACCAATGAAGTAGAGCGTTCCCTGATTTCACACCTACTGCCAAAGTGATGAAATTCCAAACTTATTTAGCAGTTGAATGCCTACGTTATTCCCACAGCAGAGCTGCCAACTTAGCTTTAATGAAATGGGGACAGGGGTGATGAAAAATGTAAAGAAACAAGGGTAACCCCTAATATCCCTCCAGGCTTGATGTTAACCTTGATGCGTCATACCGCAGCACTTTATTTTGATCCACAGCTTCAGTTCTGAGACTTAGCCGTCAGGTCTGGTTTCAGGCCAAACTACAAACTCATCTGTTGACACGACTGGTAGAAGCGTGCCAAATGAATGGTTTTCTGACTGAGTTACGATGCTAAAATTCTCATTTTTCATGTTTGTATTTGGAACTTTTGCCTCACATCATGCAGGGTTTTTATTCAGTTTGCATATTTTTCTGTTTCCATGTGTTCCTGGTTTTCCTCATAGTTCAAACCCTTTAGATAATCGTGATCGTAATAGCCTGGAACTATGCGCGTGATTGACGGCTCGCTGTTTTCATCAGATTGGAGACTTGTACCTTCCTCACCTCTTGTTCAGTAGCGGTTGGGATAGCTTCAGATTGCTGAAACCTAGAAAAAGATGGAGCCTTTCAGCATAAATGCTTTGACAAAAATCATGAATGATTAGTTGCAAGGGGCTGCGCAGTGGTGCAGTGGTTAGTGCTGTTGCCTTGCAGCAGTAAAGTTCTGGGTTCGAGTCCCGGCCTGAGGTTTTTCTGCATGGAGTTTGCATCTCCCTGTGCACACGTGGGTTCTCTCTGGGTACTCCAGCTTCCTCCCACAGTCCAGAGATACGAACCCTGGATGCATGGATTAGTTGTAAGTTTTATAAATAAAACTGACAAAAAAAAACCTTCAATGTACTAAAATAATAAATCAGTGAGGGTTCTGTGAAACGTTTTTCTGCAAAAACACATGCAGAACCTAACCTTGAAAACATTTCCAGAGTATTTATTAAATTAAGTGGAAGAATCTTGTTGAAGCCCTCTTGTCCTGGGAACTTGATGACCTTTTCGAGTGGTTTGTTTGAGTTTGATTTATTTCCTTCCTTTCATATTCTATACTTTCTTACAGTGTCCCTTGCTTTACCTTTTATTCCACTGCCTCATGCCCAGAAGGAGTTCTCACAGTTGAAACACTTTTCTTTTTTTTCTGCAGCCTCTTTTGTTTTGACTTTGTTGCTTGCTTCTCTTTGCAGCCGTTTAAGCATCTTTTTCTGAAAATTAACAGCAGGGTTTCTGGATTTAGGTGGTTAGAGTGACAAAAAGAGTGAAAATGATTCATATTGAGTGATTTTGAAAAGGTTAATGTTGTTATTCCAACGTTAATTATTTTTAAAGCGACTTTTGCATTTATTTTATTCAAATCAGTTAGACAGATGTGTCTGTAAGGGGCTAATTTAGCAAAATTTTCCAAAGGGATGAGTTTTTTTTTTTTTGTCAAATAACCTAAATCGACACTTAGACAACTTTAATGTTGCAGTGATTGTAGATGCATATTATAAGGGGCGACGGTGGCATAGGAGTTAAGTGGACGCCCCGCAATCGGAAGGTCGCGGGTTCGCGTCCCACTCGGTCTGTCGCCGTCGTTGTGTCCTTGGGCAAGACACTTAACCCGAATTGCCTCTGTTGGTGGTGGTCAGAGGGGCCGATGGCACAACAATGCAGCCTCGCCTCTGTCAGACCACCCCAGGGCGGCTGTGGCCACCCAGTAGCCTACCATCATCAGCAGTGTGTGAATGTGTGAGTGCATGCAGCGTCCTTGAGTGTCCTAACAAAGCGCTATATAAGTTCAATGAATTATTATTATTATTATATACTAGCTGGCAACATTTCAAATAAAAAGGACCCTTTTTGGTGAAAACACATTTTTGTACATCTCTGCAATCATTTAGTAAAAGAAAATTAAAAAAGGCCTTACTGCATGATCTTATCGTTCACTTTAAAGGGACACTTTGCAACATTTTCATGTTTTTAAATCATTCTCTTGAGCCAGTATGTGCTAAAATGACCCTTTACAGGGTTAATGAAAGGCTACCCAGCCATTATCGCCCCCTGTGGCCAGAATATTCAACTTGCAACTTCAGAGTGCCGGTCCGGTCTGTTGGGACTTAGTAAAATGGAGCTGACATACCTGGTGCTGCAGTCTGCTTCCAGCATGTTTCCTGCATGTTTTAGATAATGAACACAGCTGATTTGCTTGATTTAGTGATGAACCGCTCCTGTAGACACTAATGAAGGCTGAGGAGACATTTCAGCTGTTAGATTAAGGTGTTAAAAAGACAAACGCACAGTGAGAAGATAAGTTTCACTTTAGCTAACGAACACTAGGGGGTGCTAAAAACAAGCAAAACTGCCAAGTGTCACTTTATTATTTTCAGTCATATTATTTAGAGTTTTTGTTGTTTTGCATATTTTTTAATTGTAGACTTTTTGGCTTTTTTCTACTTCAGTTTTAATAAAAGCATTCACTGCAAAAAAAATTTCTAAGAAAGTAAAAAAAAATCTTCATTTTTAAACATTTTATCTTATTTTTAGTCTAAAAATGTTTTTTTTCTCTAAAAAATAGCATTAGGTAAAATAAGGTAAATATTCTTAAATATGATCCAAATTTTCTTGTTTTGAGTAAAAAAAAAAATTTGCCAATGGGGTACGCAAAATTTGCTTGGCTAGAAAAAAAAAACTAGCAAAAAAAATCTAATTTTAGGCTTATTAGCTAGTTTTAAGATTTATAGCCAAACAACTTTTGTTTACCACATTGGTAGAATTTTTTTATTACTCAAAACAAGAAAAATTTGGATCATATTTAAGAAAATTTACCTAAGATAAAATGTCTAAAAATTAAGCCTTTTTTACTTTCTTGGAAATGATTTTTTTGCAGTGTTTTATTTCTGCATGACAAAAAAAAAACCACATGTGAGTGTGAAGGCTTTGGAGATTCTTTTTTTAACATCAGCAACGTCATGTCCATCACCAAGTTTCACACCAATTCAGTCTTCAATTCACAAAACCATTCACAAGAGGATTGCCACAAGCTCCATTTAACCTTGGGAGCCCATTTCAGTTCAGTGGGACCTAATAAACCAACTCTGTTCCCAGCTTCATAATTTTATATGATCACAAAAAAATAAATATTTTGAGTTTATCTATAGTCAAAAACTCTCTTTTGACTCTAAACTCTCAAAGTTCCAACTCTAGCCTCAAAATCTTATCTTCCCACACACTCACTATTAATATTTAGCACCATGACATAGCTGAGAACATAAAATCAACACATTACAGACATGTAAACATCCATCAGTATGGCTTGTACTACCTCCGGGATTTTAAATATCACTTATTATGATGAAAACTCTGGAAACCCATGGGATTTCATCATAACCCCATGGGAGAATCACGGCTCTAGTGAAAATCCCTGTGGGTGTATTATAGTAAAAGTACAAGGGTTGGTTTAAAAACAGAGTAACCAGAATGATCTCATTACCTCTAATTGTTTAATGAAATATTCAAGCCAATAGCTTAAATTATACATCTGCAATAAAGAATGTGGAAGAAACACCCGTGCAGCCATCCATCTTGCACCAGGTATCCCTGTGTGTCATCTGTTGGAGGGCTGGAGCTCGGTGTGGAAACTAACAGGAAGATGATGTGTCTCTGGAGACGAAGATGCCTTGGGAGAAAGGCAGCTCTTAATCATCAGGAAAACACGTTTATCTGCTATTTTTTTCCCCTGTTGCTGTCTTCCCAACTCATTGTGTGCAAGAGGTCACCTGTCATCCACATTTCTGACTGGCTGTGACTCACAAACACACAGTGCTAATTTAAAAGTGACAAACGTTGCTGAGTGACATGAAAACATTTGTTGTTGTGTTGCAACGTGTCTCAAGGAAAAACAGCAAAAAAATTAGGTTTGCACTAGAAGAAAAGAAGATAAACTGAAAAATATGGTAGCATCCAATCATGATGTTTTTTTTAATATTTAATTGATTTAACAATTTGCAAGTCCTTGTCTTTTATAAT
Source organism: Aphyosemion australe (assembly GCA_006937985.1). Taxonomy (NCBI): domain Eukaryota; kingdom Metazoa; phylum Chordata; class Actinopteri; order Cyprinodontiformes; family Nothobranchiidae; genus Aphyosemion; species Aphyosemion australe. Next base: position 2,203,986 of record SSNS01000027.1, on the reverse strand, counting down.
TCTAAAAACGAAATGTCAAAGCAAATTTTGTTTAAAGACCAAGTTCACGTGTTTTTTCAACACTTTTGCAGTGGTCTCTAGTATAAATGAATGCCTTGTGAGTTCATCTTTGTGAGGAAAAAAGCTCTGGTGCTCCTGTTTCAGGTAGTAGAAGTTAGCCAGAAGAGTGGTGAGCCTAAGACGGCAGGATTTGGAGTCTTACTTCCTGATAATTGGAGATCTTTCCTCTGATTGGCTAACAGCAACGCAACTCTACCACTGACTCAGTGTTCTTTGCAATGTTGATGTTTTATCTCCACGAATAACACATGCCTGAAGGAGTTCTGCCATGTTGTGGAGTTGCTAATGCTAACAGTTAGCTTGTAATAGCTGAGACGTTCTCTGATGTTTCCTGGACGCAACAGCAGCCTTCCATGTCACGAGCCAAGGTGGGCGAGTCCATGAATGCTAATTTTCAGTTGGATCTGACTGGCTTGTCTAATCTGAACATTTCCTCGTCTATTTTCTAATGGCGGCTAATGCAGGAAATAGGGGTAGAAGATTGTTTTCACATTTAGCATGCATGTTAAACACAGAGTGACCGATATTTTAAAAACATTAAGTAAAAGAAGGTTTCTCGGTAAACTTGGTCTTTAAATCAACATTAACCTTTTTAGTACAAAAACATTTCAAGAAAGTAAAAAAAGGCCTTGTTTTTAGACATTTTTCTTATTTTTTGTTCAAAAAGAAAAAAGTTCCTATCTGCAAAAACAGCACAGCTTGAAATAAGGTAAATAATATAAATTCGATCAAATTTTCTTGTTTTGAGATATAAAAATCTGGGGTAAGCAAAGGTTGCTTGGCTAGAATTCTTAAAACTAGCAGATAAATCTAACATTAGATCATTTTGCTAGTTTTATGAATTCTAGCCAAGCAACCTTTGCTTACCCCAGATTTTTATATCTCAAAACAAGAAATCATATTTGAGCATATTTACCTTATTTCATGCAGTGCTGTTTTTGCAGATAAATTGTCTTTTTTTGCTGTCCTGACAGTCAGTTTTTACAGTGTAACATTGGTCAAAGGTCTGAGTTACGTGAAAATAAAGGTGAATAATCCATGCAAACTGTGCAAGAGTAAATCACTGAAATGCAGAGGGATTTCTCACTAAAACATGAGCAGAACGTCCTGCACAGGAAATGTTTGTGGCATAATTTGAGGGTTGCATTGTTGTAGAACATTGACTACCTGATGTAATGTCTCTGTAAATCATTCTTTCAGCCCCTTTAGGCATTTTCTGAAATCATGATTCAGTCTCCGATGGCAGATTTCATTAAAATTGTGCAAAAGGAAGACTCCTCTATACTTGCCTCCAGCAGTTTTCTTTTCCTCAAGCCTCTACTGCAGAATAAACTCCCCTAAATCTGTCTTTTTTTCTCCTTTTTCCCCCAAGTGGACAAAACATACTTGAGAGTGGAATGACAGAGGGAAGCCACACTCGGTTTTCTCCCTCTCAGTTTGATATGTATGAGGGCTTCGCCACCTCTAACTGAGTATATTTCAACTGGACGGAAAGAGCAGCCAGAGGGATGATCATTTGTTTCCATTCTATCAAGAGGCTCTAGACCACACAGACAGGCAGGTGGGGAGATACACTTAGGACATGTTCTAGGTCTAGAAGTCTGATCTTTTTTCTCCCACCAAATGGTAAAATACAGCTGCATGTTTTCAAATTCCAAGAAAAAATCTTTTGTTTTGTAAAATTCCAAATGCATGATGCCTTTTTTTACAGCTTGGTGCAACAATTTCTCAATGCATGAACATTTAAACTGAAATCTGTCATCTTTATACTGTGTTAAACATCCGTCACCTGTTTGTTTACAATAACTGACCTTAAAAATTAGGGACACAATGTCTGCAGGGATAGATATTCACCAAAAAGGAAATGGTTTTATTAAAATGTTGACAGTCTGGGCTCACCCACCTTCCACAAAGCAGGTCCTTTTCATAGCGTTTGACTGAAAAGTGCCCGTTCCTTTATTCTCACACACATTCAGGCTTGTCTGCATTTATTTGAGTGGCCATATTTCTGTTTGCTTTTCAGTGACGCCTACTCAAACTTGAACGTTTAAAAGATTTAAAGGATATGATTGAGTTCAAAAGTTCCCGATAAACATTAGAAACAAAAAAAAGTGAGATTATTGTGTTATTCTCACTTATAGTCAGACCCAGGACTCTAAACAACAGCTTTAATTATCCCAGCACCTGTGATGAATCTGAAGATAAACGATGAAAGGAAGGTTAGAAGCTTTTAAATGAATCTGTATGTTTATATCTGCCTCTTTATGTTGAAGTTGTACTTGTAGGTTATTGTAATACAAAAAACATGTATAAGAATTGTGCTGTGAGAGTTTGTTAAGCACTGACGATTACTTACACTGTAAAAACTTAAAGGTTGAATTTACTTAACCAAGTTATGTCAACTGGTTCCACTAAACCCAGTTGCTTAATTGTTGAAAGTAAATGTTTATTACTTTTCACATTTAGGCAACTCGTTTTTTTTAACCAGTTGACATAACTTGGTTAAGTAAATTCAACATTTCATTTCTTAAAGTGTATATCAGTGGATTTTTACGCACTAGAGAACAAAACAGTCTCAGGGTACATCATGTGGAATAAAAAGGGCCAAATTCAAATCCAATACTTTCTTGTAAATTTAGCAAAAATACAAACTGCAACAATAACTTTTGATTTGTCAAACTTTTTCAAATCTTTTGCAAACTCATCTTACTCAGATCTGATCCTTCTCCTAGAGACTAAAAGTATATTCTCTCTGATGTTACGCCCCCTCCTGTCTAGGAGCTCAAGGAGGGAGCAACACAGGAAAATTAAAGGGTGAGAAACACCATGGGTGGAGGCTTATTTCAACCAGACTTCTTGTTAGAAAAATACTTTGAAAATAGGCGTTGGCTGGAGGACCAGGAGAACGGCACTGAGGCCATGACTGACAGCACTCACCCACTTTCGAAGTTTCTCAGTCAGAAAAACAAGTGCGTGCGCACTCGCGCGTGCACACGAGCACACAAACTAAGCAGACTTACCGCTCAGAAGAAGAGCAGACTCAGAGCAGCAGCAGGCTGGAGGATTTCCTGTCCACCATGATCACCAGAAAAAAAAGGGGGAGAAGGAGTTTTTATTTTCAAGGAGACGAGCGGCTCCGAGCCCTAACGTGTCACATCGGCAGGTGAGTGATTAAGCCAGGTGGAGGTGCGGCCAAGACTCAACTGGAGTCCAGTGCAGCGCAGCCACGTAGTACAGTACAGACAACGTCACGCTGCAGCTTTAAAGCCATCAGCTGTGGCTGATTCTAAATCAGTGTGGAGCAGAGTTTTAACCTGAAGATGGAGATAGAATTACAGTTTTGGCCTGGAATATTAAATTTTAAGTAAGTTGCACTAAACTGCCAAAATAATGATTACACGCGTCTACAGCACTATTAGACACTCATATATACAGGTTATCAGCAAAAACAAAGCTGATTTAGGTGTTCCTCGCTCTTTAAAGAAAACAGAATGAACCGAGGCTTTGCAACAAGTAATAAAGTTTATAACAAAAAGTTCACTCAAATAAGAAAAGGCTCAGCGACACAACAAACAAAAACAAGTCTCCTGCATCTAAGAACAAGTAACTACAAATAACCCACAGCAAAAATTACTTATAACCCAAAACAAGAAAGCTCGTAACTAAAAGCATTCTTCTATATATAAATCAAGAAAGTAACTAAAACAACAAACGGAACTGAAATGCTGCACACACACTAGTGGAAAACGGGGTCAAACACTAAATAAAGAAACTGCACAAAACCCAGTAAATTAGCTTAAGTACAACAGTAAATGATGCAGTCTCACAAACTAGAAGTTCTCTATTATCAAGTTCTTCTAAGGAGAAACACAAGCCACAGAGAAGGGGAGAACAGCATGGATCTGCACCCCTGAATGACTGAAAAGCTTCGCTTTTTAACCCTCTTACTTCTGACCAGCTGCAGACAGTTTCATTTTGGCGTCAATGCATCGGCCTTAGGAGTGTTTTAAAGGCTTGATCAGTCTAATTACCAATTCTCATCAGCTGGTGCTGCAGCTAGTCTGAGCAGGAGCGTGCCTCTCTCCATGGTGCTGAACTGTGGAAGCTGGAACAGCGCTGGAGAGGAGAGTGGCAGCTTGCAGGCGCTGTCCAAGGTGCTGACTCTGGGGAAACTTACGGGGGCCATAACAGCACGAAAAAAAGCATAAAACAAGAGCGTAATAACAACACTTGAACAACAAAGATGCACAATCTGTCCATCTTTATGAGAGGAACAAAAAACAGGTCAGTCCTTTTCAAATGACACGGATTATTCATGGAGAAAAGGAGTTCCAGGGTCTTCTCAGGAAAGACTTTGCACAAGGACAACTTCCACATTGCTAAACAGGATTGTTCATAAACTTACATTTTACCTAGAAATATAAATGAAAACCTTTATATAAGAAAAGTTGCTGGAATCAATAAGGACGGGTTAAATAATCCAAAATCGAGTAGTTTGAAGTCGGTGTGATCTAAACTATCTGTGCATCCCATGCCCAAGAGCATAAAGGTGCATAAAATGTGACATTAATAAAAGGAAGTAATAACATTTTTTACAGATGAAAGTAGTAAAAGTTTGTCCATTGACCTGAATCCTTCAGGACACCTGGAGTATTTCAAAATGGAAGGTAGAGCAACAAAACCCCTCCAGCAAAGAGACGCTGAAAAGAATTACCTATGAGGAATGGTAGGACATCTCTCCAATGACTTGTACAGGACAGGCATCATCCATGCCCAGGAGGCTTGGAACTGTGAGCAAAAAAATAATGTAGACAAAAAGAAAAACTAAAAACACTAATAAAGAACGCACAGGGTGGTTTTATAGCTGAAAAACATGATTCAATTTAATTCTAATATAAAGTACACACAGTAAAGCAGAGATCTGTGTTGATCGCTACCATTGACCATGAGACTTTCTGCAAAGCAAGTTCTTAATTGGCTGAAAATGTCATGTTTTCTTACAAAAATGGCAAATAAAGCACCTTGAACCTTGATAAACACATTTGAAATATACCATCTAATTGAAAATCATCACTTTTCATCTAACTGTATTTATCTGAAGGTCAAAAAATCCTTACTGAATACAGAATTGTTAGTTTTTATTAGTATTAGCAGCTAAATGTATCTCATTTGAAGACTTTCATTACTTCACAAAGCAGGAGTAAGTTAAAAAAACATATACCGTGATATTCCAACATAAATACATACCTGATGTGTTTTAGTTTGATCTAAACCTCCTGCCTTGGTGGAGCTCCTGCAGCACCAGCTGTGAGGTAATGGAGCAAAGAAAATGCAGTCTGGTTAAAATGATAAGTGTGCCGTCCAATTAGTGGTGCCGGCAAAGAGAATGTCCCGTTAGGTTTGTTTGTTTTAACGTAACATTTGGAAGACAGTTACTCGGTGGTTCTTGTTAGCTTCTGACAAGAGTTTAGAGATAAACATGGACTAAGTGATGAGGGCCGTTCAGGCTGAGAGTAACTAAAAAAACATTTTAAAGCAACATAATAAATAAAAGTGGTAAAGGATGCAATTTTTCACATCAAGCAAAAAATAAAAAATCATTACCATGCACTGAGCCTGCAAGGGGGCGCGCCCCACTAATTAAGAACCGCTGCCTTAACCAATTCCTTAACCACCTTAACCAAGTCATTCCAATAATTTGAATTATTTCAAAAGAAACACTATAAAAGCTAGTTTATACTTAACCGTCTGTGTTGCTATGGAGACACGCAACGCCATCATGCGTCAGCGCAAGGGCTGTCCAACAGGATCTCAGAGGATAATGGAGACATAACTTTTTAACAATCCGTCGAAAATGACCGCAAGCTTGTGATTGGTCAGGATGCCGCTTCCTTTAAATTTGTCAACAGCAGCACCATTGCCCTCTCAAAAAATAAAGAGAGCCGAAGTTATTTAGCGACAGACATGGAGCAGATTGAAGAACGTCTTGTGAAAAAATTCCGAAAATATGAATTTTTATTCACCCGTGACTGAAGGAGTACAAAGATACGCAGCAAGTGATTCATTCGTGGATGGAAATGATGGGAAACGTGGGTTTAGAGGTGGCGACTGCATGAAGAGGTGGAGAATGAGGGACAAATTTGTCCGTGTTAAAAAGTCTCTGAAAGACATAAATACAGTAAATACACTATCGTAGACCAGATACGTGACTGTAATGGTGGCAGGATACCCCAGAAAAGTGCTACGCCCTCTGTTGTCCTGGAGGGGAATTGCTTTGCAACTCTCCCCAGGTGACGGAGAAGTCTGAAGGAAAAACATCTCCATCAATGCGTGCGACTCCACACTCGAGCTGACGGAGAGAAATAAATCAGCCTTAAGAAATGAAATGTTGAATTTACTTAACCAAGTTATGTCAACTGGTTCCACAAAAACTAGCTGCTTAAACGTAGAGTATTATACACTCACTGGCCACTTTATTAAGTACACCTTGCTAGTACCGGGCTGGACCCCCTTTTTCCTTCAGAACTGCCTTAATCCTTCGTGGCATAGATTCAACAAGCTACTGGAAACATTCCTCAGAGGTTTTGGTCCATAATGACATGATAGCATCACGCAGTTGCTGCAGATTTGTCGGCTGCACATCCATGATGAATCTCCCGTTCCACCACATCCCAAAGGTGCTCTATTGGATTGAGATCTGGTGACTGTGGAGGCCATTTGAGTCCAGTGAACTCATTGTCATGTTCCAGAAACCAGTCTGAGATGATTCCAGCTTTATGACATGGAGCATTATCCTGCTGGAAGTAGCATCAGAAGATGGGTCCATGTGGTCATAAAGGGATGGACATGGTCAGCAACAATATTCAGGTAGGCTGTGGAGTTGCAACGATGATCAATTAGTACTAAGGGGCCCAAAGTGTGCCAAGAAAATGTCCCCCACACCATTACACCACCACCACCAGCCTGAACCGTTGATACAAGGCAGGATGGATCCATGCTTTCATGTTGTTGACGCCAAATTCTGACCCTACCATCTGAATGTCGCAGCAGAAATCGAGACTCATCAGACCAGGCAACATTTTTCCAATCTTCTATTGTCCAGGTTTGGTGAGCCTGTGTGAATTGTAGCCTCAGTTTCCTGTTCTTAGCTGACAGGAGTGGCACCCGGTGTGGTCTTCTGCTGCTGTAGCCCATCTGCCTCAAGGTTCCACATGTTGTGCGTTCAGAGATGCTCTTCTGCAGACCTTGGTTGTAACGAGTGGTTATTTGAGTTCCTGTTGCCTTTCTATCAGCTCCAACCAGTCTGGCCATTCTCCTCTGACCTCTGGCATCAACAAGGCATTTTCACCCACATAACTGCCGCTCACTGGATGTTTTCCCTTTTTGGGACCGTTCTCTGTAAACCCTAGAGATGGTTGTGCGTGACAATCCCAGAAGATCAGCAGTTTCTGAAATACTCAGACCAGCCCGTCTGGCACCAACAACCATGCCACGTTCAAAGTCACTTAAATCACCTTTCTTCCCCGTTCTGAAGCTCGGTTTGAACTGCAGCGGATCATCTTGACCATGTCAACATGCCTAAATGCATTGAGTTGCCACCATGTGATTGGCTGATTAGTCATTTGTGTTAACGAGCAGTTGGACAGGTGTACCCAATAAAATGGCCAGTGAGTGTACAGTGACTTTTTACCAAAACATCGTGTAACAATGTATATTACTCTATATTTAAGCAACTTTAGTAGAACCAGTTGACATAACTTAGTTAAGTAAATTTCCCAACATTTCATTTCTTGCAGTAAAGTAACATTCCGCAAGTTTTACACCTTGAAATTATGCTTTTTTGTAAAGTTTTTTGCATCATAGTATCATCTAGTATGTTCATTTTTATACCTGTGATAGTGTTGGGGGGTCCCACGTCTGTTTACTGAGCTATATAGTTTTCGTGCATCGGGTAGCAACGGAAGTACTGACTGGGAGTCGCTTTACGGCAGAATATGGCAAGCCAAAGGGATAAAAAAAAGTGCGCATTCTAAACGCGCGTTATGTCCGCCAAAATGCGGAGAAGGGTATCGCTGCAGACCCGGAGACGCCAGTTTGAGGCCGACGCCACTTTCAGGCCGACGCCACTTCTACTGTTTATGAAACAGCGCCGCCCCCTGGAATAGTTTCATAGCAATAGCATAGCAATCCAAGATATTAAGAATTCGTTTCATATTTTTTCTGAATGTCAGAAAACACAATTATTTTGGAAAAAACTAGAGATGTGGCTCAAACCAAAAATTCCCTTCCCAGTTCACATTACTAAAGATATGATAATTTTTTGGAATTCTGCTAAAAGATAAAGATAAGGAACTCTGCTATATCATCATCCTCTGCTTATCCAAATTTTTTATCCACAAACAACGAAGCCTGAAAGTGGCGTCGGCCTGAATCTGGTGTGGTTGCAGTTAAACATCTGTCCATTAGAGGTCGCTTTCGAAAAGGCTAGAAGCCTGAAAGTGGCGTCAACCTGAAAGTGGGTAAATAATTTGAAAAACAACTTAATTGAAGCTTTAACAGCAATTACATTTTTTAATAAGCAATTAATAGAAAAAAAGTGTAATAAGCAATTAACAGAAGGGTAGAAGCCTGAAAGTGGCGTCTGCCTGAATCTGGTGTGGTTGCAGTTAAACATTTGTCCATTAGAGGTTACTATCTTGAAAATAGTAGAAGCCTGAAATTTGCATCGGCCTGAAAGTGGTGTCGGCCTGAAACTGGCGTCTCCGGGTCTGCAGCGTTATACTATTGAAAATGCGCGTTTAGAATGCGCGTTTTGACGCCAAAGGGGGCAAAACTCGCGTGTTCTAAAAGCGAGCATTATGTCCGCCAAAACGCGCGTCTTGAACGAGCGTTTTGGCGGACATAATGCGAGTTTAGATTGCGCATTTTTTTTTATCCCTTTGGCTTGCCATAATAGTATAACGTAGACTCGCTGTAGCAGCGGCAGATTCACCAAAGAAAGCTAGAAATCCCTTATCAGAGGAATCTAGGAAAAGAAAAGGAGAACGTGATAGAGCAAGAGCAAAGACCAGAGTTATTATTGGGCCGTCTTTTCCTCGCTGGAGAGCTCTTTTAGAAAGAACAGCATGAACTACGGACTCTGACCTAGCCGTGCTGCTAATGGCTAGGTAAGTAATAAATGATTTCACCAGGGTTATTGTGTTTGGTCGGGCATAAAGTTGTTATACAGTCCTGATAAAACTATTTATTCGATGTGTGGAGGTGGAAAAGTTTGTTTTTGTTGTTTTGCCTGACATTAGAAATGTAAACATGCCTCTTATGCCCGAGAGAGAGATTTAATGTTACGACAGTGACGTTACGCAGCAAGCCTCTAGAGGGCGACAGAGACCATATAACTGCAAAGTTCAGGAATGGGGCTTTAATAGCTGCTAGAATCATGTACAAAGATTTTAACATTTTGAGGTGCTTCATACACTTTGGCTCATGAAGAACAGCAACTGTTGTTTGGGGACCTGGTGAGATGAGATAGAACAAAACAATTAGATCTCTAGATCACCGTTACAAACCCAGCAGCTGTTGTTGTGGTTCTGGTTGGCTTTTTAGCATCACATGTTCTGTAGGAGAAGCAGCACAGATTGGCTTTGGTGATGATTCAGGTTGTGATATATTTATATAAAAAACACCCTGACCAATATCTCTAAACACACAATATATGACTTAATACAGGATCAAAGAAGAGGACAGTACAAGCACACACTAGGGCTGGCAATCAAAACAGGCTGCAACTCGATATTACAGTGAAATGTATTTATCTACTTATCAACTTACTGTGTATGACTCATCTTAGCTCGTCATCTAGAATCTTCTGGTGCTGATCTGTAACCGGCAACAGCCATAAAACGTACGAAAAGGACGGGGGGAGTGGTTTAGAGTGGACTTTTTTGATTTGAAACAAGAACTGCAGTACCTGAGTTTGACCAGAAGAGGTCATTCTTACTTCATGCACCTTTAATGTCAACATAAAAATGTGCATTAAAAGACAAAGTTCAATGAAAAACTTTTTTTTACTTGTTATTTTTTAAATATGATTGGTCACTCTGAGTTTAACGTGCAGGCTAGATGCGTTAGACGCAGACAGACAATAGACGGCGTAACGCTTGGATTAGAAAAGCCAGTGACAATTGCTCCTCATGTTTGGCTGTTGTTGGTTTACAATAGAATAGAATAGATTTTATTGATCCCGCGGTGGGCAAATTCACTTGTAAAGCAGCAACCCGGAGTTGTCCCCTTTCAGGAATTATGTATGATTTTTCAGAAATCCGTAAAAGTGATTGTCTAATCATGTACTGTGATATAATGTAAGCAATACGTCTTTTTTTTGTGCTAAGCCCGCCCCCTGCCCCGTAGAGCTCTGTGCAATAGGAAACTGAGCGGTCAGAACTAACCAATAGTGTTAGACTACCGCTTACATGCTTTAAAATTTAAGGAAGCACCTCGGCTGATGCAGAGTTGATTAACTTTTCACGGACAATTAAGTCTTTAAAATATAAATATATGAAACACAACATGATATGAGAATAATAATTGTAAAACAATGTGTTTTAGCTCTGTTTGTCGGCTACAGAAGCACATTCATAAACAAGACACGTGCAGTCGCCATCTTAAAAAACCGGATCGACTGACTCTGGGTGTGATACGCTTGTCAGCCACTAGATGGTCATACTCCGGATAGCCGCTTTAAGGCAGCACATAGACATAGAATATATAGAACAGGAAAAAAATAACACAGGTAAACACACAAGTGCATTAGGCTACTACCGAAACCTTCAGCAATAAAAAAAATAAAAAATAGAATAAAAATAGAAAACAGAGAACTGCGTTTCCAAGGAGAAACAGCATAAAAGACACAAACATACAAATGTGCATCTGGGTATTGCACATGTACTGAATATAGCACTGATGATAGCGTGTAACAGTTAAGCTGTGGAGTTATACAATCTTACTGCAGTGGGAATGAATGACCTACGGTAGTGTTTAGCATCCAGGAGAGAGCAGAGTGCATCTTAGCTAGTATAAAGCCTGGCCTGCCAGACTCTTTCTCTTTCTATTCTACACAGAGGACGAGTCTGGAAGCTCAGAGGCAGCGAGCACCATGAGGGGCGGGACTAGCCAGCTCAAAAATAACCAATCCGAAAAAAGGCGGAGATGACGACTTTCCGTGCGAAGCTGTCAAACATGGCGTCAAAGGAGCGCTGCTAACACTGTTCACGCCGAGCTGCACTGCAGTTAACCCCAGCTTTCCGGCATTTTTTACTTCTTGCTCCATTAGCGCAAGTAAAGGTGACACCACAATAAGGATTTTAGCTGGGTAAGCATCTTCCTCAGTAGAAATTAATACACTGGGGGCGAATAGAGACCCATCTAAGATGGCGGCCAGCCACTACAGCAGCTTCAATAGGCAGCGCCAGTCCACAAGTCTACATGCATGTGTCTGTGGGTAGCATAGCACAAACATCTTTTTTTAGAAGAAAGGCTTTTAGCGCTAATTCTTGTTGTGGTTTTAAAGACCAAGTCATTTAGAACAGAGGAAAGAGCCGCAGCGAGCTCCGCTTCAGACGCCATCTTCGTTGTTCATGAGAAACTGAGCATCGCGGTGTGTGATGTATGCTGCTCAGCGCTGATTGGCTCGGCTAGAATTCTCAGGGGGTGGGGTTATTTGAGTAGAAGTGTTACCAGACCCATTGCTTCCCATAAGGAAGCATTGGTATGGCTGGCCAGGTTAGCTAGTATAAGCTAACCATTAGCATTAGCAACTCGAAAACATGACAGAACTCCTTCAGGCTTGTGTTATTCATGGAGATAAAACATCAATGTTGCAGAGCAAACAGAGTCAGTGGTAGAGTCCAGAGCTTTTTTCCCCACAGAGATTGACTCACGAGAATTTAATTTCTAATAGAGACCACTGCAAATTTTCATGAAAAAACAAGTGAACTTGGTTTTTAAAATTATTTTTTATTCAAAAAAATGACAAACAAATCGGAAAAAGTAGCCTTAATTGTACAATTAGGACAGGGTATTTATGTCTGATGTCTTCTTAAAAACGATCCAAAAGTCCTCCACAGAGGAGGTCACACTGCTTACTAATTCCTCTTTCATTATGAAAAGCTGTAATGGCTCCATTCTCCGTTCAGAACTGTGACCATTAATAGAAAATCCCTTATTATGCTGTCTGAATTTTTGGAACGCTGGTATGTGTGAAAACTCTTTTCAGTGAAATGAAATTCCTCCTCCAAATGCGCTGGTAGAAGAACAAATATTTTAATTAGGAGCAGCCTAAACAGGACAAACAAAAGGGATGGCATGTTTGCAATAATTGCAGAAGAACACAATTTTCCTGACCGCTTTTAGCTTCAATAAAGTAAAGAATCAAAATTGCCGTCTTTGTGCCTCTGTTTTCTGTCTGTCAATACCCATTTGTTGAATCTACTTTAAATTTAATGGTTATTTTCTTTGGAACACCAGTAGTTATTGTGGCAAACCGCAGTAGCGGTTCTCATCACAACTCACCGATAAAGAATCTTCTGTTCTGCAAAGACCTGTGCAGAAAGCCGCTCCTGACCTTTTCCAATGATTACAGGTTTAGCAAGGATTTATTTTTGTTAAAAGGTGTAATTTCTCCTTTTCATTTGTCTTTTTTTCACTTTAGGAAGACAAAGAGATTTTTCATTTACACTAAAACAATTTAATTTCCCCCTTTGGCTTAATGAAGTCCAATTAAGTCCAATTTAATTGACTTGGTGGCAATTCTTTCTTGAATCTAATTTAAAAGTTCAGTGTGGAATGGTAAGACTAATGCTCACCTGCTCTGCAGCGGTGTGCACGTACATTTGTTTCCATCTGGAAGCAGCTTTCTGCTTTCCTGAGAAATGTGTAGGTGGTACAACCGCCGAAGCCTGAAAGCATGTGTCTGCACACAAAAACACTGGCACACAAGTCTGATCAAAATCAGAATTGCATTATTTTTTTGTTTTGTTTTGTTTCTTTGTTTTGCCCTTGACTCTCCCTGGTCCCTGTGAATAAACCTTGACACCACAAGAAAGAGAGCGTTATCCCCGCTTTGCAGCGTGGAGCTCATTAGTTCCAATCTCTGGACTCATCGACTGAAGTCTAATGACAGTGGATGGAGACCATTATTTCCTTGGCCATGTAGTACCTAATAGATACAGGAATAATGTAAAATCTTTTACTGTTTCTAACATGGCTTAAACGCGTTTCACTTTGATTTTTTTAAAGTTGACTGAATGCCAGTTATTTGGAAACTATTTGCCAAAAATCATCGTGATGAACCTTACAGAGTGTAAAAGTTTTCCTAATAATTCTGACTATTATTTTATTTGTAAAGAACTTTTCATTATTGTTAAATTGACCAGGAAAATGTGTGTTATTAGCCTAGAATCTAGACCGTCATTTGTCGAAACAAAATTGACCTTTCGCCAGCCCCACCCCCAAAACGCCCATTGTCCAATCACACATCATAGCAACTTTTACTGGTCCGACAACTTCAAGCAAGAAGGTGAAGCGGTGCGCCAACGGTGTCTGTACAGGGCTCGGCAAAAGGTCAATTGACGGTCTAGCAATGCTCCAATGGAACCTCACAGCCCCAGCCAGTATTGTGGCTGGCCAATCACAGCGCGTTTATTTAGAAAAATGATGTATTATTTTATGTTTTTTTCATGTTTTATGTAGTTCTTCCATGATGTAATGGCGGACTGCCCTGTTGACCGACATCCTTAATCACAGCACTCTGTTGGTGGGCGGGATGTTACAGCTAAAACAAAGATGGCGACGGCTCGTTTGAAATGACTTTGGCATCAACTTTGGACAATTTTGACTTGGGCTTTTCTTTGAGTCAAGAGCAGATAGAGGTTCTTAAGTTTATTTAGAAAAAGGATGGATTTGCATCTTCTTTGACAGAGTTTGGCGGACTGCCTCGTTGACTGACATATGTAGCGGTGAGTACATCACGTTGTTCATTGTCCAATAGCATGTAGAGACAGTTTGAAAGACAACCGTAGATCCTGCCCCATGACTGAGAGCTGTCAATGGACCATGGCCAGACTATATATTCATATATATAGGATGGCTTGCCAGGCTAGTGTCACATGTTATATATTTACAAAAGATATCAGATCAAAGTCAGAGTTGACTGGGATTCATTCCATGCAAACTTCTAGCAGCAACCACAAACAAACAATATAATAGACCGACTTCCATTTATACACAAACCCCAAATACTTGGTTTTATAAGTTATTCTTTGATTTACAGGTATATCTTGAATAGTCACAGTTATGCTTCTCAACACCACAAAACCAACATTAACATCCAGCCACTCTCCATCGTTGGTGCCTGTGGAGAGGGTTTCCAGAGGGTTCAGGTTTCTAGGCATGGAGGATGAAGACCTGAAATGAAACGTCAACACCAGGTAGAGGAAGGCGGAGCAAAGATTGTACTTTCTGAGAATTCTCAAGAAGAACCTTCCTCCACCAAACCATCCAGAACGTGTTCACTTATGGACTGTGTGTGTGGCACGGCAGCAGCACATCTTAAGAAAGGAAAGTGGTCCACAGGGTCATCAGAATAATGTAGAAAATAATCAGGTGTACCCTCCCCACGCTGGAGCTGATTGACACCTCCTGATGCCAGAATAAAAGCAGCAAACATCTCACAGGACTCATATCCTGGTCGCCATCATGTAAGAGATACAGCACGATGAAATCCAGAACAAACCACCTTAGAAACAATTTTACCCAAGAGCAATCACTCTGAATTCCCAATAAAATTCCATTATATCCTTTTCTCAGTGTGCAATAGAGACCCTAACAAGCCCTGTGCAATATTTTCATAAACAAACTGCTTTTATATTGTACCATTTTTTATATTAGTTTGTTACTATTACTCTCTTTTTTTATCTTCCTGTCTATTTATTTTATCTTGTATGCTAAACAGTAAGTAGACTGCACCCTCTAATGTTGTTTTCTGTAAAACCTGACATTAAAGATTTGGTTTTATATGGTTACATGAAGGTACTCACCATGTATGGTTAAATGTAGAATAAATAAACAAAGTTGAACCATGATAGTATTAAACTGTATTGTTGTTTTTGTGTGTAGGTGAGAGTGTGAACAGATGTCATGCATTTATTCAAGAGCTCCACAGCACTTGTCAGGATTGGGTAGTCTAACCTGGATGTTTGAGACAAGAAGAGATATGCAACACAACGTGAAGGCCGTTTGGTTTGAGTCAAACCAGATTTCATCTTCTTCAGGTCGTGTCATGAGTCTACTGCACATCTGACAAGGTCTGCTCCCTGATGTTTACATTAGATCACATCACTGTGCTGTGAAGTCGCCTGGTGACACATGATTCTTTTAGTTCTTAGGCTCCAAAAATCTGACAGATGTAGAAATTCTAATTGAAGAATCAGCCCAATTATATTTATAACCGTTTCACTTTCATCATTCAAGTTTTGTTGTAATAAAAGCTGAAGAGCAGGAGAATTCAGCTGCCAGTCATGGACAAAACCTGTGGGATGTATGTTTTATTGTATTTACCCAAGTGCCAGATCGCTGGGCAAAGGCGATTGCATGCCGCCCAGATTTTTGCAATTTTGTGTCATAAAAGGTTTCGCCAAAAACACGACAGACAAAGAAGACCACAGATCAAACCATGAACAGAGGAGAGAAAAAAAACACAAAGGATGCCTATTTTGAGGAAACATTGTGTGAGGAGATTTGCTGCTGACCACTTTGGGGAAATCACTTAGAAACCTAAAGGACACAAAGAGCAACATGAAATTTCTAGTGAGAAATATTCCAAACTTTGCTTTTTTCTGTTATTTTTTTAACAGAAACAAATATTAGAGCACACATATCAATAAGGTCTCAATAGCTTGAGTGCACATTAATGTAATCCAGTAATTTCATTGCAAAATTGTCATGCAGCAGCGGTCATGAGTCCATGAACGCCCATAAAAGGACTGATTACTCACCTGGCCAATGCTCAGTCATCGTTTCTTCCAGTCCAGGTCTCAAGCTCTCTTCACCTCAGATTTACTTCTAAGCATCTGCCTTGCCAATCTAAATCCACGGGACTACGTCACCTCCATCATATTAGTAGTTCCGCTGTAACTCCTCGTTTTACCGTGTCCATCGGTATTCTGCCAGGAATTACTATAATAAAGTGCCTGTCTGTTTTTGCCCGATGCTAGGACTTCCGCGTCTGGGTCTCAACCGACAGCGCCGCATTCAATCTTCAGCATTCTCACCCTGGTGTTCAGCCCAATCCTTGACAAAAACACATTGTTTTGGAATTGTCATGTTATTGCTGCACATACGTTATAAACTGGGTCTAAACATTTTAGAGCAAAACACATTCTCTAAGATTGAATCCATATTGACCACGATAACTTGAAGCAACCTGTATCCTTAGCATGTATCGACTTACAAGGGACAAAGTGACGAGGACAAACACAACAAGCTATGGATTTATCCTACATTCATAGTCTGGATATTCCCACTACATCATGGAAGGTGAGTAGTGCTCCAACATTATTGTGTTATGTTATTTACTTCTCGCCCAACAAGGACGATAGCGGCTCAGGCTAGCCTTAGCAGTTGTTTGGGCTAGCATTAGCAGTAGTTCAGGCTACCTTCTTCCTCTGACATGTTGTCCTGTTTCCCCTCGTTAAGTGTTTATTGGACTCACCTGCCCCTTGTTATCCTACCCACCTGTTTCCTGATTACCCTCATGTATTTAAACCCCCTGTTTGTGTTCGTATTTGTCAGATCCTTGTCTTGTAATCCCGTTGTGTCACCCTATCTACAATTATTCATATTAAACAGTTCTTTTCCCTGCCAGCCTGCCTCCTGTTCCTGCTCACCTGCATTTGGGTCCTATTGCAACCATTAGCAGTAGCTTGGCCTAGCTTTAGCAGTAGTTCAGGCGTTAGCAGTAGCTTGGCCTAGCATTAGCAGTAGTTCGACCTAGCTTTAGGCCCAATTTCAATACTCGCACTGCGCCCTACACCCTTCTGTGAAGTGCACTTAGAGGAAGTTTGCACTAAGGCTTCGAGTGCGTAGTACACAAGTGTGCAAATAATTGTCGAATTGGGACAGTGAGCATTACGTCATCGAACGCGGCGCATGCTAGGATGCCGGTCGCTGTTTGTGCTTTTTGAAAAATCTTTATTAAAAGCTTTCAAACACACAATTAATTATTTGACTAAATTTAAATTAATTGCTGTCCACATTTATATCTTAGTCTAAAACATTCAGAGCATGAACAAATATCATTAATCGTCTTAAAATTAACTTATTTCACTTGAAAATACATGTTTTCAGAAAAGGATATATGACCCATTGCTCCGCCTTCTTCTTAAAATTCCCACGCAGCAATGGATTGTGGGTAATACCCTTGCCCGAAGTCTGCATCGCTGCGGACTTGGGCGACGTGCGGATTAAGGGTGCAAAATGGGCGTGGTCAACTTACGCACTTGGGAATTGGGACACCCTACGCACTCGCACCCCTGGCCGGGAACGCGCAATTGAAGGGCGCAAGGGTGCAAGTGCGAGTATTGGGGTTGGGCCTTAGTATTAGTTTGACCTAGCATTAGCAGTAGCTCGACCTAGCATTGTTCTGTGTTTATATATTGCTGATGCTGAAGTGAACATGCAGATGTAAGCAGGTGTGTTAATTGCCTACTACGTGTTATCAGAAGCTTTTCTCAGACCCAACCCGTTTATCCCTCTGCTTTTCAAGATGACTAATTGACATTAAAAGCAGGTCAGACATGGCTCTGAGTTTTTGGCTTGCTACATTTAGCCACCTGAGGTGTCTTTATTCAACAACAAAATAAATGTGGCTTTACATTCAACTGCCCCTTTAAAATTCACATCTTTACAAAAACTCCATCAAATTTACCATCTTTTGTTTTATATGGTATTTTTTCATCTTTGTTGTCCCTCTTTTCTTTGTTGCATTTTTGTCTGATTGCACATTCATGACATCATTGAGTTTTGATAGCAAATTAAAGAATTGATCTGAAGCTCAGCAGGCAATTATCAGAGTAGAACCATGATGCATATCAATGAGCCCCAGCAAAAAGAGTGAGATTAAAAAAAAAAAAGAAGAATGCTCTTCTGCTGCAAAGCTAATATTCTTCATTATGAGCCTGTTTATATCACCATACCTTCAAGCTCTGTGGGGGGAAATTTCCAGGTCAGCAGTGTATTTGATTTTCCTCACTGATCAGAGGAAACCAATTTCTGACCCTTCACATAGCTATGATAAAAACCTGCGCTATCATGGATTATTTCCTCTCCTGGTGACTTCACTTCTAAAAACCTGCACATTCTCTCTCTAGTTCTTATTCTCCTGCTGTTTTCCTCTTTGCTTGTTTTCTTTTCCATTCAAAGCAAAGCAAATACACCGTGTGTTGGTACAACAGATCTAAAACTAGATAAATTGCATTTCTTGCAGAAATGCGTTTGAATGCTGTATTGCTGAATACAATAGCTGAAACTGCTGAATTGAAGCTAAAACTAAGCTTAATTGTCAAAATGTGCTGAATGTATTTGAAGTTATAGGAGCAAAAATTGCTAAAATTTTTTAAAAGCCCGAAAAGTAAGTAGAGAATATAGAAAAATATCGTAAACAGCAGAAAACTGAAATCTCTAAACATAGTTTAAAAAACTGAGTAGCTAAAATGTTTAAACAGCTCATATTTGAGTATAAGTAGTTAAATTTTCACAATTAGTTGAATTGTGAAATTAGCAGGATATGCTGAATTTTGAAACTGATAGCTGAGTAGCTGAACTGAAATAAGCAGTTTTCTGCTGCGAAAATTTAGCGTAATTGTAAAAATGAGCTGAAAAGATTGAAAGATTTAGTAGCAAAAAATCACTAACAAGTGTATTAAAGCCAAATAAGTAAGTGGAGAAAAGAGAAAATAAATCTAAACATCAGAAAACTGAAATCTCAGTACACAGTTTAAAAAACTGGACAGCTGAAATGTTTAAACAGCTGGTATTTGAGTAGGAATAGTTTAATAGTTACATTTTCACAATTAGCTGAACTGTGAATTTAGCAGCTGAAAATGATGAACATGCATTAGAACTGAAGTGAAGTTGAAAATGAGTTCAATTGTCAAAGTTAGCAGAATGAGATAAAAATTAAACTGTTAGAAAGAGCAGAAATTGAACTTTAAGGTTTCAAAACTTTCTCAGCCAATCAAAGACCAGGGATGGTGGACGGCTGGTTTCCTGAGTCCAAGCTGATCGATTTGGTGTATAACATGTCTGGGTGCGTATTTCTGTTAACTTGGAAGAAGATTGAACTCTCTCGGCCAATCAGAGAGCAGGGCTAGGGGATGGCTGGTTTCCTGAGACCAAGCTGATCAATTTGATGTATAACATGTCTGGGTGCGTATTTCTGTTAACAAAGAAGAAGCTTGAACTCTCTCAGCCAATCAGAGAGCAGGGAGGGGGGGGCACTGGGTTCATCAGACCAAGCTGATCAGTTTGATGTATAATATGTGTATGTGCGTATTTCTATTAAGCAAGAAGAAGCTTAAAATCTCTCAACCAATCAGAGAGCAGGGAAGGGGGGTGGGGGGCATTGGGTTCCTTAGACCAAGCTGAACAATTTGATGTATAATATGTGTGGGTGTGTATGTCTGTATAGCCAGAAAAAATTTGAAAACTCTCAGCCAATCAGGGAGAGAGAGGGGGGGAGGTAGCAATAGAGAGAGACAGACTGAGAGAGAGAGAGAGAGAGAGAGAGAGAGAGAGAGAGAGAGAGAGAGAGAGAGAGAGAGAGAGAGAGAGAGAGAGGAATAGTGAGGGACAGAGAGAAAGAGAGAGGGGGAGAGAGAGGGCAGAAGACAGACAGACAGAGAGAAAGAGAGAGAGAGACAGACTGAGAGAGAGAGAGAGAGAGAGAGAGAGAGAGAGAGAGAGAGAGAGAGAGAGAGAGAGAGAGAGAGAGAGAGAGAGAGAGAGAGAGGGAGAGAGAGAGAGAGAGAGAGAGAGAGAGAGAGAGAGAGAGAGAGAGAGAGAGAGAGAGAGAGAGAGAGAGAGAGAGA
>SSNS01000027.1:2164755-2182052 GCA_006937985.1 Aphyosemion australe | reverse complement strand
AATTGTGAAATTAGCAGGATATGCTGAATTTTGAAACTGATAGCTGAGTAGCTGAACTGAAATAAGCAGTTTTCTGCTGCGAAAATTTAGCATAATTGTAAAAATGAGCTGAAAAGATTTAGTTGCAAAAAATCACTAACAAGTGTAATAAAGCCAAATAAGTAAGTTGAGAAAAGAGAAAAAAAATCTAAACAGAAGAAAACTGAAATCTCACTACACAGTTTAAAAAACTTGACAGCTGAAATGTTTAAACAGCTGGTATTTGAGTAGGATTAATTTAATAGTTAAATTTTCACAATTAGCTGAACTGTGAATTTAGCAGCTGAAACTGATAGATGAACATAGATTAGAACTGATGTGAAGTTGAAAATGAGTTCAATTGTCAAAGTTAGCAGAATGAGATAACAAATAAACTGTTAGAACGAGCAGAAATTGAACTTTAAAGTTTCAAAACTTTCTCAGCCATTCAAAGACCAGGCATAGTGGACGGCTGGTTTCCTGAGTTCAAGCTGATCGATTTGGTGTATAACATGTCTGGGTGCGTATTTCTGTTAACTTGGAAGAAGCTTGAACTCTCTCAGCCAATCAGAGAGCAGGGATGGAGGGGGCACTGAGTTCCTGAGACCAAGCCGATCGATTTGATGTATAATATGTGTGTGTGCGTATTTCTATTAACCAAGAAGAAGCTTGAACTCTCTCAGCCAATCAGAGAGCAGGAATGGGGGTCGGGGGCATTGGGTTCCTGAGACCAAGCCGATCAATTTGATGTATAATATGTGTGGGTGTGTACTTATGTTAACCAATAAGAAGCTTGAACTCTCTCAGCCAATCAGAGAGCAAGGATGGGGGGGCACTGGGTTCCTTGGGGCAAGCCTATCGATATGATGTATAATATGTGTGGGTGTGTATGTCTGTTTAGGCAGCAGAAATGTGAATACTCTCAGCCAATCAGGGAGAAGGGATGGAACAGTTGTGGTTTCACACCTTTTTACTGGCTTCTGGGGTCAGACATATACAGACAGACACACTGCCAGACAGACAGAAAGATAGACAGAAAACACACACACACACTCACACACACACACACACGCACACACACACACACTCACACACACGCTCACACACACATGCACACACTCACACATGCACACACACACACACACACACACACACACTCACACACACAGGTGAACTTGACTCATAAGGAAAAGCCTTTGATCCTTTGATCTTTAATTGTTTATAATTAGGCTTAACGAGCCGTCTGCAGGTGTTAACGACCTGTCTGCATGTACTTACAGTCAGCTTCAGCTGTTAGATGTCCGTTCAGAGGCCTCCAACGTCTCATCACCATTCGAAAAGTATTGCACCGATTTGAAAAATTCCAAAAGCGTGAACATCAGAAGGCTTTGGTGGTGCTATATTGAAATTTTTGTGTGCCTACCTAGAATATTTGTAGGAGATATGATGAGATGATTTCTGCTGTCTGACACAGACCGGAGCAGAAAATGCCTGTTTTATATGGGAGGAAAATGTGGCTGAATCATCCTTCTGACGCTTGTAACTCAAGAACCGTGACAGCTACAGCTAAAACGAGGACATCCCATCGAAGCAGACGAGTAAAACTACTGTTTTTGAGTAATTGATGAGTGTACCCTAAAAAATGTGGTCGTAGCAGATTTTTGTTTAGAAAAAATCATCAGAATCAGGAGATCACCTGTTCTGCAGCTCCAAATGTCAAATTGCAGGCTCCGAACGTCTCCTCACCATTCGAAAAGTATTACACCGATTCGAAAAATTCCAAAACCGTCAGCGGCCGAAGGCTTTGATGGTGCTCTGTGTGAATTTTTGTGTGCCTATCTTTAATATTGTAGGAGATATGACGAGTACAGTTTAGCTCTAAAACAGCGATCGAAGCACCTGAGCTGAGAAAAAATTGAATGGCTGCCAATGGGAGAAAATCAGGATCACTCCTCCTTCTGAGCCTTGTAGCGCAAAAACCGTGGCAGCTACAGCAAAATCCAGACCATCCCATCGAAGCAGACAAAAAAACCTACTGTTTTTGAGAAAATTACGCGTCTACCCCAAAAGATGTGGTCGTAGCAGAATTTCCCCTCTGGATTGAGATCTGGAGCTGTCAGTCACAGTGGGAAAGGAATGACCATATTTGGGACAGCACAGCTCAGCTGCTGGAAGGAGAAATATTTTAAAACCTTTCCAAACTAGTTAACGCTACGACCACAATTTTTGGAGTACGTCCATAAATTATAGCTCAAAACGGAGGAAAATCCGTCAGCTTTCATCCAGCGCAAGTCTCATTTCCCTCGGTTCTACGGTTCCCTCAGGACACGGTCTGAAGTCGAGCAAAGTCTGTTTTTGGCCCTATTCTTTTGAATGGGGGGAGGAGGAGACGTTGCTGAACTTTCCCAAATCGTACCTCAAGTTTAACCTGTGATTGTAGAAAAACTGTAAAAGATATCAAGAAGCTGAAAAAATTTGAAATAGTTGAACTTCTTTTGAGTTTGTTAAAAGTTGAATGAAGTCTCTAGGTTGAAGTTAACCCTGGCAAGTAAGAGGTCAAAAAGATGAACGATTTTGTGCAAAATTGAGCGATTTTAAACATTTTCCATTCATTTCAATGGGCTGAAAAATCGCCGAAAAAGCTGAATAAATCGGAAACGGTTGAAGATATCAATACCAAGAGATATAGCCGGAAAGAGCTGAACGAGCTGAACGGTTTGATACCAAACTTGCTGAAATAGCTGAAAAACTGTAGGAGGAGATACAGTTCAAAAAACGTACGGAATCTGAAAAATGGAGGAGGAGAAACTCAATACTTTGAATGCTTTACCAAGCATTCAAACTAATAATAAAGAGAAACAGGAAAACAATAGTTTGAATGCATACTGCATTCAAACTAATTATAGCAGAAAATACCTCTTGCAGCTTTGGTGGCTGTTTTTGGTGTGGTCTGCCAGTTTAGTTCTCAGGGTTGTGTCAGGTTTAATTCAATATTTGTTTCTAAATTCCTTTTTTTGTAATTTTTGCTTAATTTCTTGTTGCTGTTTTTTTTATCTTTGTTCATTTCGTTTTGGCTTTTACTCTTGTCTCTGTTGCACAACTGGGTTTCCTTCTGAATATATTCTGTCAGGTACTCGTTCTGCCCTTCTGTCTTGTTAGATCTTTGCTTATTGATCTAGATACATGTTTTTTATGCATTTTGCAGTTTCACACTTTTTGTTTTCCGCCTGCCTCTAGTGAGTCCTGCATTTGGGCACGCAGCTCCACTTTTTGACAGTTTCTGTCAACAAAAACAGCAGAAATGACGCCTTTCAGTAACCTTACAAAGAAGTTTCTATTGACTGCTTGTTGATAAGAAGCAGTCTTTCATTTTTCCTTCAGAATTGCATTTTGCTCATATCGTGTCAAGCCTCTAATCTCCTATTTTTGAGCAGGGGCTTTAGTTTTAGGCTGATCTCATGGAGAATACTAAATCTAGACAAACTGTAGGGTTAGGGTTTGGGGTTAGGGCATTGTAGCCTAAGCAGGTTATGGTTAGGGTGGGGGTTAGCACAGGACAAAGTGGCAATGGAGAAAAGCGACAAAGATGGTGGCAGCTCAGGAACGGCGCTCGTTTGTCATTACCTTTGGATGATTTACCCCAACTTCACACTGGAGGCATCAGCTGCGCGGGAATGGCGCTGCTTCAAACAGAATCCATTATAGTCTATGGTCTATGGGGGTTGATCCAAACCGGTCGGCGCATTCCAGAAGCAGCTTGCCTCACATCGCTTCGCCGCTAAAGATGGGATCAGGTTTTATTTTTGCTGCGAGCCGCTTCTGGGACACGTCAATTTCCGCAGTTAACGTAGGGCTAACACGGTTTCAAAATAAAAGACTATTGCAGCGATGCGTTTTCATATCTATGTAGATTATGTCTGTACATGTGACCTAATGACCAGCATCTTTTAGGAAGTGAAACAGCGTTTTTCATGGCTTTAACCCTGGCAGTGGGGAGGAACAACATGACATCAAACTGTGATGTGAAACGTGATTTCCTTCTTCTTTTTGGTTTAATGGCAGATGGTAGTTTTCTCCGCAGGGTGGCTGTGCTCTCTTTTAGAGATAGGGTGAGAAGCTCGGTCATCCGGGAGGGGCTTGGAGTAGATCTGCTGCTCCTCCACATCGAGAGGAGCCAGTTGAGGTGGCTCAGGCATCTGGTTAGGATGCCTCCTGGACGCCTACCTGGTGAGGTTTTCCGGGCACGTCCAACCAGGAGGAGACCCAAAGGAAGACCCAGGACACGCTGGAGGGACTACGTCTCTTGGCTGGCCAGGGAACGCCTTTGGGTTCCCCCGGAGGAGCTGGCCCATGTGACTGGAGAGAGGGAAGTCTGGGCCTCCCACCTTAAGCTGCTGCCCCCATGACCCGACTCCGGATAAGAGGAATGGAATGGATGGATGGATGGATGGCAGATGGTAAAAACAAACCGTGACCTTTGAAGTCTCAAGGGATTTTGTGATCTCGTGAGTCCGGCAAGAAGGACAGCGAAGAAGTCGCTCTGCGGCTGAGACTCTCACGGTGTGGATTGGAGTACCACGAACAATGCGAGTAAACCGTTCCACGCTACTGATGTCTCCAGTGTGAAGTCGGGGTTAGACTTGGGCTTTTCTTTGAGACATGAGCACACAGAGACACTTCTTCTTCTGCTTCTTCTTCAACTGAGTACGGTGAACTGACCTGTTGACTGACTTCTGTCGCTATGAAAATTTGTTGTTCTGATTGGTCCAAGCGCTGTCCAACTGTAGATCCCGCCCCTACAACTGAACTGTCTATGGTTCGTGGCCAATTTCAAAGAGCACCAGTCTCCTCCTCAGTTTTACAAGTCAGATAATTACCTATTTAGATGCTTCTGCGGAGGTGCACGTGTTCCTGTTCGTGCACTGGCCTGTTGCCACCGTTTCTGAAAAGAAGAACCATAAAGAGGATCTGTCACTGCAAGTTATAGACACAGAATGGCTGCATGCCAGGGAGGGGGGGTAAAATGCACTGACACTAAAATAAGCCATCCAGATACAGGCACAGACTGTACATTTGGACCTTTGTGCACAATATATTTTTTTCACGTTGTGGGTTCTATTTTTAAAAGACTACCTACAGCAGCCCACAAATTTCATCAGCTCCTTAAGATAATTATGGTGGATCAAATTAAAAGCTGCCATATTTCTGCCGCTAATGGGCTCGGCGTGGAGGCTGGGGAGGTGAAGGGCTTTTTGAAAGGTCAGCTTACTCACCACTGCTGCTGACCCCCCTCAGCTATAACTACCCACACCTCTTAAATCTCAATCAGGAACGGGAAGCGTGGCCATTCATTAGCTCGGTATCCGGCGGCTGTCTCTTTCATCTTGCCCCTCACGTCCTCGCCGCTGCATAAAAGCTGCCCCTTCTGCTCCAATCTTTCTTCCACTTTCTCAGTAGAGAAACTTGATGTGGTTCCTCAAAGGTGCATTTCGCTGAGCTGCTGGGAATCTGCCACTGAACCGCACACACACACACTATAACCTCCCTACCTCTCCACGGATGCTTCCCTATCTCCCACCTCCAAGCTCAAACCATCACGATCCTCCGATGTCTCCCAGGTTTGCGCCGCTCCATCCCCCACCCCCCTTCTCGGCTGCCAATCAGCAGAGCATTTTTCTCAGAGCTACTTGTGGCAGGAAAGAGCGATGGTGTGTGAGGGTGTGCGTGTGGGGGCGTGCACGCGCAGACGGGCAACAAAAGCATTGTACTAAGCTGAGGGCAGTGCCGAAGTTCCCCCCTGAGGCAGAGCTGAGATTGAGTTCATTATTCAGCAGGACCGGGTTCCAGCTGTGTGAGGAGAGAGATGGCGAGCGGCTGTGTCTGTGTTGTGGCTCCTCCAGCCCTGCAGTCCACTGGGAACCAGTCAAAAAATAATGCAAGCTTCTACCCATCATAGTTAGACAGCTTTGTTTTTTTCATTATTAAAGCACCAAGCCAAGAAAAAAGGAGCTTTTTGTCAATAATGGCAGGTGTTTTTATTTTCTTAACCATACCGTATGATTATATGGAGCATGCTTTTTGTTTATCATATGAAGGCTGTAATTTTATTGTGCTAGAATGGATCATCTCGTGCTCCTGATGTGACAGTGATGCACAGCTAAAGAACTCTCCTGCATCCCTAGATGGCAGTAGTTAGTCGAGCAGAAATGCACCGCCTGCCAGAGGGAAGATTGTCTTTGAACGTGTGCGAGCTGCTTTGTTTGTTTTCCCTTGAGGTTGATAAAGTGTGTTGGTATAATTTTAAAAATAAATTTAAACAAAAACTAATAACAGAAGAGAAAAAAAGTGTCTTTTTTTAAAAAAAGATAGCGTCGGTGTCCTGCTGCTCCTCACTTACAGGACCCAGGGTTTCTCCTTCACTCATGAATAAATACATATTGCTGCTGCCTTTTTTCAGCGCTCACACAAAGGCAATTAACTTGAAATTGCTTTGTTGAAACTGCCTCACAAAGAGCTTAGCAAAGGAAATGGCATCACAGCAACTGCATATGTAAAAACCTAATGAAAGATGCTCGCCTCTCCTGGGACGTGCATGAAACGGCATTGAGGAGCCATTACACAGTGACAGTTTGTAAATGGCACATGGAATTGGCTGCAATTGCTGTAGCACTTTTCTAACCTTATTGATCACTCGACAGCTTTAGAAGAGAAAGACGCGTTCGCTCTTTTGTGCACGCATTCGTGAAGCTTTCTTTTAAAAATTTGCACCACCACGAGTGCATCTAGGACAATGTGGGGCTCGGTGGGCTCAGTGCTACTTTGACGTGTGGATTGTGTTTGAGCCACTGACTACTCCAAACGGTGGATAACTGCTCAATCTCCTCAGGCACAGATTCCCTCGTCTTGAGTGGTTTCCTGTGTGAAGCAAACAAGTCGTTTTAGCAAAAGCCAAAAAACAAAAACATCAGTTTGCTGACTACGATTGCAGTGGCATCCCCAAGGGGTGGCCAGGGGTGGCTATGGCCACCCTTAGAAAATTGTTAGCCACCCAGGGAAGACCAGTGTTCTTATTAAATCATGTTGATGTTCACTCAAACAATAAATTCATATTTAAGCAGGACATAAATGGAAAACCCAATAAAAAATTATACAATTAATGAGTAAATAAATAATCAGAATTAAAAAAAATTTATGTACTGTATGTTTCTGCTGCTCACCGTTAAAAAAGGAAAAGTTTATATCTCCAAAGTTTTTTGTGAATACAGCAACAGGCGAATTAAAGAAAATAAAATTATAAATTAAATTTTGAAATAAAATTTAAAATAATTGAAATTTAATTTTCTGAAATTTTTGTATTTCTCAAATTTGAGTTAAGTGTTTTGGATGCATATTGTTTTTTAATAAGAAATAATAAAGGAGCAATGCAATGCATCACCACAGGCTAAACTCTCCCAGAATTACCACAAGGACCAATTTGGTGTGCCACCCCAAATTTTTCTCTGGCCACCCTTATCAAAATTTTCTGGGGGCGCCCCTGCGGGATTGGAGCTTCTAAATTAGTTGCATGTTGCTGCTCAAACACAGGAGAATCTTATAGAAGACATAAAATTGTGTTTTATCTTAAGTTTAAATAGTTCTATGGTTTCAGTTCCTTCCACAATGAGCTGTTTTAGGGCTCTGTCACTTTAAGAAAACAAGCCAGAGCTGGCCACGCCCACCCATCATGCACTCGAGCTGCTATAAGCTGAGAAGCTCTGATATCCGGGAAGGGCTCTGAGTAGAGCCACTGTTCCTCCAGCAGCAGCTATCTCCTCCAGATGAGAGGTGGTTCTGTGCTAATTTCCCCTTTTGTGACATCACAAATGGGGGCTTTTTGACATAATTCCCAAAAACAATAATTAACAGAAAACAGATGGATGGATTTTTTTCACAATAGGAGTGTTTAAAGAGGCAGTAGAGACCCACACGGCAGCACAAAAGAATGCAAAGGCGAGTTTAGCATAATATGTCCCCTTAGATCGTCACTTGCTTGTAATAAAAGCTGCAACTCACATTTGCCTTTTCTTGCAAGTCATCCTCAGCATGATGAGAGAGTAGTGTTCTATGCATCAAATGGGTTGTCATCTCACTGCTAAATCATCGAAGAATGAGACCCTGGGGAATGCATGTGTATCCTCGTCGCTTCATGGCTCCTCATGAAGACAAAAATCGACCTCCACTTAGTACATTCCTGCTTTCCTTCCCAATAAGCTTTAAAGCCAACAAAAAGCCTGTCAGGTTGAATTTGTTTGACTCGTGAGCCAAATTTCACCCGAGTTTGGAGAATGCTGAGACAATAAGCTGAGGTGAAATACCACAAAGCTGGCAATATTAGTTGGATAATGAGCTTGCGAGTCATGACAGGGTCAAACAGGGTCAATAGCTGGGAATGGTAACTCTGTTCGAAGTACATCTGAAAGCAGTGTAAGAACTGGCGTGGTGAGTCTCATTCATGTCTGTTAGAGAAGCTCCACAGGCACAGCAATGGAGAAAAAAACGACCCACTGAGCTTCACTTCACACGGATGTGCCACCTCCATGTCACGAGGGCAGCAGGCTGTCTGACTATAGCCGAATATCTGAACGTTTTCGACAGGCGGACAGGGCACATCGAGCGCCGTATGTCAGGACCCGTCCTGCAAGTGAGTGACACGCAATGCATGAGTGGCCTATTAGGCTGCCCTAACCTCTGCCATTCAGTAGTACAGCAGCTACTAGCTCTTCCTTCCTTTTCTCAGACACATCTGCTGGATTTCTCTGAAGACTACCACCACTGACGTGTGAAACAAAGAGAGCGTCACGTTTTAGTCGATGTGGTTTTGCAGAGGTGAGGGATTTTCCTTTTGGTGCTAATTGAGGGTAAAGGTGAAAATAAGAGGCAGATAAGCACGCCGTACTCCCAGCTAACATGGAGGTGCAGTTAGCATACATGCATCATTCAGGACACAAGTAGAGCACTTTATAATCTTCAGAAAAAATGTAACTGAAGCAGTTCGGTCACAATGTTGCCACTATGATTGCGACAAAAAAATACAGTCTGCTCTCAGCAGTTAAGGAAAAAAAGTGACAGCCTCATGAAATTATTCATTTGTGGAGGTTTCTGTCTTTTTTTGAGACGGAAAACAGTTCAACGCTGGCAGAGGGAAAAAGCTGAAAGTCAATAAATGCCCTTGAAGATTTGGACTTCCTCACTTTGTGTGACAACTCAATAATAATTTAAGAGGTTTGCATGAAAGCTTGTCGTCTTAGCAACATTTTGTTTCACAGTTTTACTTAATAAATTTACAACTCTGTGAAAAAATATGGCTGCTAATGTCTGAGTGGCACTAATGGACTCAAACAACCAAATGCCATTTAGTGGACATGCTCACTGAGTTAGGAGATACGTTTACTTTTGAATTAATACAGTTTTTTTGTTAAACATACATTTTTAGCACCGTTGCCTCGCAGCATTAAGGTCACTGGTTCAAATCCCGACTGCTGCCTATCTTCGCAGAGTTTGCATGTTCTCCTCTTGCCTGCGTGGGTTTCCTCTTTCTGCTTCCTCCCACACTCGTAAAACACACGTAAAACATGCATGTAACCGAAAACTCAAAGTTGTCCTCAGGTGTGAGTCTGTGACTGGTTGTGTGTGTCATAAATGGACTAATCTGTCCAGGGTGTCCCCCACATTCTGTCTGTCCAAAACCTGTATTTTAGGCATTACTGGTGTGTTGCATGCTCCAGATGTGGTATTTGTTGAAAAGATGGTGCCTTTTTGTCTAGTATTTTTTATTGATAAATATAAGTTACAATCTTTAACCATGTACTGAACCTCAAATTTTAACTTAAATTTTAAAAATGAGAAAAACAGTAAAAAGTAATATTAAAATAACAAATTCACACAATTCTTGTGCTTAGAAGTCACCTTTTCTGATTTATTATGTGATCTAAAGTGCTTAAAGGTCAAGTTCAGGGAGAACCTCTTGTTTTTGACAAATGATCGGTCACTCTGAGTTTAACATGCCATCTAAAGGTGAAAATAGTCTTCTACCCCTATTTCCTGTAGCAGTCGCCAATAGAAAATAGATGAGGAAACATTTGGATTTGAAAAGTCACACAGATCTGCGTCACATTGAAAATTAGCATTCATGGATTCACCCATCTTGGCTCATGACGAGGATGGCTGTTGTTGGTTTAGCGTCCAGGAGAAAGAAGAGGGCATCTCAGCTAGTAGAAGCTAACCATTAGCATTAGCAACTCAACAACATGGCAGAACTCCTCCAGGCGTGTGTTATTTTTAGAGATACATCAACATTGCAGAGCGAATGGAGGCAGTGGAAGAGTTGCCAATCAGAGGCAAGACGTCCGAACATCATGAATAATAATGACTACAAGACTCCAAATCCTGTTGTTTTCTGCCCTCTACTTCTGCTAAACAGGAGTGCCAGACCTTCTTTTCCCTCAGAGATCGACTCACAAAGCATTCTTCTTCTGAAAATGTGCTAAAATAACAAGTGAACTTGATCTTTAAAGCCACACTCCTGAACTTTGCGGATATATTCTCTCTGTCGCCCTCTCAAGGCTTGCTGCATAACGTCACTGTCGTAACATTAAATCTCTCTCTCGGGCATAAGAGGCATGTTTACATTCCTAATATCAGGCAAAACAACAAAAACAAACTTTTCCACCTCCACACATTGAATAAATAGTTTTATCAGGACTGTATAACAACTTTATACCCGACCAAACACAATAACCCTGGTGAAATCGTTTATTACTTACCTATCCATTAGCAGCACGGCTAGGTCAGAGTCCGTAGTTCATGCTGTTCTTTCTAAAAGAGCTCTCCAGCGAGGAAAAGACGGCCCAATAAAAACTCTGGTCTTTGCTCTTGCTCTATTGTGTTCTCCTTTTCTTTTCCTAGATTCCTCTGATAAGGGATTTCTAGCTTTCTGTGGTGGATCTGCCATTGCTCAAGTCTCTAAACCGCAGGTCTACGTTATACTACTATGGCAAGCCAAAGGGGTGAAAACGCACATCTTGAACGCGCGTTTTGACGCCAAAGGGGGCAAAAAACTTGTGTTCTAAAATCACGCATTCTAAATGCGCGATGTGTCCGCCAAAAAGCGTGTTTTGGCAGACATAATGCGTGTTTAAAACGCAATCTTTTTTCACCTCTTTGGCTTGCCATATAGTGCTGTAAAGCAACATGTGGCTTTAATGACAAGCAGTTGTCAAGGAAAGCCTAATTTATGCTTCTCCATCTGCGTCGGTACGGAGACACGCAACGCCATTATCCGTCGTTGCGAGGGCTCTCCAACAGGCTCGCAAGGACGGACGGAGTCGCGCCCACTTTTCTAAACATCCATCGAATTAGACGGAGAGAGCAAGCTTGTGATTGGCCAGGATGCTGCTTTCTATTAGATTCAAAAAAGTTAGAGTCAAAAAAGTTAAAAAAGAGCCAAAGATATCTAGCGGCAGACACAGAGGAGACTGAAGAATACCTCGCAGAAAACGTTTATTCACCCGTCACTGTGTAAAGATACGCAGCAAGCGTTTTATTCGTGGACGGAAATGATGGGAAACGTAGGTTTAGAGGTGGCGAGTGCAGTAAGAGGTGGAGGAGAATGAGGGACAAATATGTCTGTGTTAAAAAGTCTTTGAAATACAAAAAGACACAATATAAACACAATAGTAAATGTATCATCTTGGACGATACATTACAGGATACCCCAGAAAAGCGGTACGCCCTCTGCTGTCCTGGCGGGGAATTGCTTTGCAACGCTCCAAAGGCAAAACGTCTCCGTCAATGCGTGTGCATCTCTCCCTCGCGAAGCTGACAGAGAAGCATAAATTAGGCTTAACATTTACCTTTTTGTTCATGACTGATGTCTCAAGTGTGTACACTATCAGAAAAAAAGTTGCAGATTTTGAGCTTGTGACAGTAAAGGAGATCAGCGTGGAGCAAATCCAAATAGAAGAATAAACCACTGTCTTATGTTGCATCAAGTACTACATGTTAGAGCAAAAACTAAATAAAATACTAGATTTAGATCTTAGAAAGTAACTCAGATTTCTGAGAAAGTCTCTTTGTTTTGGTCTTCCAACCTTCACTTCCACAGTTCATGCATAACATGCAAAATCTCCGTTTTGGTATTGAAGATTAGACAAAACAAAATAACATTTATTCTCCTCAGCTAAATAAATAAAATACTATTTTACAAGTATTTTCTCCAAACAGAACACAAGATGACCTTGGTTTCTGATTTCCATCTTATTTGTTGAAAGGCTTGAAAACGTTTCATTCTCAAGTTCCAACATCATGAAGTACTTCTAATGAAGAAAAACACAACAAACTTCCATGACAACCACTTCTATGGTTGTCATAAATGAAGTTAAAGATTGGAGTCAAGTTGTGTAAAAGAAAAAAGGTGCCCACTAGGTTAAGAAAATACAAATTCTTAAGTCAAAACAAACTCCTAGTTGCTGCTAAAAGCTTTTGTATCCCAACAGCTCCGCTGGTCAGATGAATCGTTGCTCCAGGAGCAGCTAGGATTGTGAGGCAGGAACAACACCAACACAACACCATCATGTCATCCACCCTCCCACACAGCGTTTAAGAGGAAGATGGCAGAGTGCAGAGTGGAGTGTTCATCTGCCTTCCAGATTTTTTATTTTTTTGCTGCTGAAAAAAACCACGTTTCTCACTAAAAGACCTCCCTCAAAGAGGAGTAGAAGTTGCTGAAGGGCTCAGAGCTGACCTGGCTTTCAGCTTTGGTTTAGTTTGTTTTGGTTTGAGGAGCTGAATTTCTAATATGACATGCTGGGACTCAGGAAGTCATGTCTGCTGAACATCTTTAGGATCACTGCACATGTTTAACAGTGAGTGTTGGGAATTAAAAAGAAAAAGCATGTTGGCATATGTTTGGTTGGTAACACTTTACAATAAGGATCCCTTTAGTAACGTTACTTACTACTTTATCATAATCAATAAACAAAGGGACTCTTTATTAACGCTACTTAGTGCATTATTAAGCATTAATAAACCAAGGAACCATTTATTAACGTTACTTAGTGCATTATTAAGCATTAATAAACCAAGGAACATTTATTAACGTTACTTAGTGCATTATTAAGAATTAATAAACAAAGGGACTCTTTATTAACGCTACTTAGTGCATTATTAAGCATTATTAAACCAAGGAACCATTTATTAACGTTACTTAGTGCATTATTAAGCATTAATAAACCAAGGAACATTTATTAACGTTACTTAGTGCATTATTAAGAATTAATAAACAAAGGGACTCTTTATTAACGCTACTTAGTGCATTATTAAACATTAATAAAAAAGGGACTCTATTAATGCTATTTAGTGCATTATTAAGCATTAATAAACAAAAAACATTTTATTTATGCTATTTAGTTCATTATTAAGCATTATTAAGCATTAATAAACAAAGGAACCCTTTATTAACATTACTTAGTGCACTATTACAATAGAATAGAATAGAATAGAATAGAATAGGCTCACTTGTCACAGCAGCACCATCACTCAAAGGGTAATTGGAAGAAAGAAAAAAACAAGGATACATGTATATACACATAGGCAGTAATCTAGTATTGTAATCTTAGATCACTAAAAAAACCCACAAATAAAAGATGAAAACAAACTTGGTACCAACACTATGCAGCATACTGTAAGAGACACAGACAACAATGTGAATCCGGTATTGCACAAGTATAGAACACATGAATATTGCATTGGTGTTATTGTGTACCAGGATGATACCAGTACAGCTTAAACTGAGGAGTTCTACACTCTTACAGCAGAGGGGATGAAGGATCTGTGGTAGCGCTCAGTTTTACATCTGGGATGTCTCAGTCTACCTCTGGAGGAGCTGTCCATGATCTCCACAGTGGAGTGCAGTGGGTGGGAGGGGTTTCTTAAGATGGAGGTCATCTTCCCCAGCATCCTCCTTTCACACGTCTCCTCAACAGAATCCAGTGGGCAGCCCAGAACCGAGCTAGCTTTGGTAGCTAGCTTGTTCAGTCTCTTCCTGTCTCGGTCAGAGTTGCCTACACCCCAACAGACCACAGCAGAATGAATAACAGAGCCAACAACAGAGTGATAAAAGGATTTTAGCAGCTGGGAGTTAACTCCGAAGGACCTCAGCCTCCTCATGAGATGGAGGCGGCTTTGGCCCTTCTTATACAGAGCATCTGTGTTGTGGGACCAGTTCAGTTTACTGTTGAGGTGAACACCCAGGTACTTAAAGGTGTCTACCACCTCAGTGTCTGCTCCCTGGATGCTTACTGGTGAGTGAGGAGGAGTGTTTCTCTGGAAGTCAATCACCATTTCCTTTGTTTTACTGGTGTTCAAGCAAAGGTGGTTACGCTCACACCAGTCCACAAAGTCCATGATGACTGACCTGTACTCCTGGTCATCCCCCTCAGACACACAGCCGACGATGGCCGAGTCATCAGAGAACTTCTGGAGGTGACAGCTGCTGGTGTTGTGGGTGAAGTCCGAGGTGAAGAGAAAGGGTGAGAGCACTGTACCCTGCGGAGCTCCGGTGCTGCACACAACCACCTCAGACGTACAGTTGTGCAGCCTCACGTACTGTGGCCTATTGGTGAGATAGCTGATGATTCATATGGTTAGATGTTCATCCACTCCTGCACCCCTTATCTTCTGCTGCAGTAGACACGGCTGGATGGTGTTGAGTCAAAGAACATGATTCTCACAGTGCTCTTTTGATTATTATTTGATTAAGCATCAATAAACAAAGGGACCCTTATTGTAAAGTGTTACCATTTGATCTCCTGGTTTTCTTTTTTTTTCCCGAATATCTTTATTTGGATTTTAGCAATACGATCATACATAACATGAACAAGCAACACACAGTGCCTGTTGAGATCCACTCCAATGCAATACAGATATCGAGTTAACTATTTCATGATACACAAACATGTAAATTATAGTTCCATAGTGAGGAACCACGATGTCTACAATTTTCAGTCATTTATATGGTCCTCCAATAAGTCCAGGTGCTTGACATACAAAATGAAGGAGTCTAGATGTTTTCTAGCTTACCTTTGAGTACATATGTAATCTTCTCAAGCACGGATAGCATCTGTCGGGTCCATTGGGCGACAGTTGGTCTGTGAACTCTCTTCCAGAATAATACACACCACTTAGCTTTAAGTATACCATGGTCTATAAATGTACATTCAGCTTTAGTAAAACAGTTTTTCTGGATATAAACCAAACAAGAACAAGTTTGACTCCAGTTCTGCTCTTTTAGAGATCTTTTTCTGTTAGACATCTGTTATTTCCTCCCAGAATAGTGACATTTGCCTGCAGTACCACATGCAGTGGACCAGTGTTCCTCTACATTCTGCATATATCAGGAATGTTTTCATTGTACCTATTAAGGTCTACTGGTGTCACATACATCTGCTGTAACCATTTATAATGGATCATTCTGAGGTGTGTATTTATAGATATTTTCTCAGCCAAAATGTTTGCACCTGTCCATTTGTCTTCTGATAATTGTAGCGATAGATTCCCATTCCAAGCCCCAAGTTTATAGTGAGATTTTTCTGAGACATGACATATCATTAAAGTATAAAACTCAGATATTGTACCTGTTTTTTGCTGTCTTTTACCAACATGTTTTCTAAACTTGATGGGGCCGTGGTCTCCTGGTTTTGTTGAATTTGTAATTTAAAATAATTGTTTCCAAGTGCATTGATAAATGCAACATCAACAAAGTAACTGCTGTGTTTTTTTCTGGATTTTGGTTTAGGTTTATTATACTTGGAAAATTTGGAGCATGAATCTATGAGTCCAAAAAACTAATTTCAACCCTAGAGAGTAACATTTCAAATGTGACTGGTTGAGAGAGGATACAGGTGAAACTGGAAAACTTAGAATATGGTGCAGAAGTTCATTTATGTCAGTAATTCAACTTAAATGGTGAAACTAAAAGGTGAGATAGATGTATTACATGCAAGTTCTAGGCTTTAATCAGCTAATGAATCCAGAACACCTGCAAAGGGTTCCTGAGCCTTTAGATGGTTTTGCAGTCCAAGTTAAATTACTGAAATAAATGGACTTTTGCACCATATTCTAATTTTTCCAGTTTCACCTGTATTTTAGTTTGGACCTCTGTAAGTGATTCCCAAACCCTAACCCTTCAACAAACTAAGCCTCAGAGACAAGTTAGGTCACGCTGCTTCTCCATGTTGAGAGAACCCAGCCGAGGTGGTTCAACAGGGGGTCAGGATGTCCCCTCAACACCTCTTCAGGGAGGTGTTTCCAGCATGCCCTGCTGGGAGGACAGGCTAACCAAGCAATGGCATGAGAGGAAATGATGGAGCGGCTGCAGAAATGAAAAGTTTGGGATTTCTTGCTTGGTCTGCTGCCCCCGAAACCTGAACCCAGGTGAACAGAATCAGATGTGTGATGTATAATCAAATTAGATAGCAAATTATATTGTGATAGTCATTATAGACACAATGATGGCTATTAATTTCTGTCTATATTCCTAAAAAGTTTCAGGCTATTGGCTCCTTTTTTTCAGTAACTTTACAGTAAATGTCTCTTTATTCACGTTACTTAATGCATTATTAAGCATTAATAAACTATTAAATAAAACATTAACAACTGTTTAATATTAATGATAATATTAAGTAATGTATTACTAAGCAGACCCCCCCCCCTCTTTGTCCTAACCTTAAGGACACTTAATAGTGAACAATATCAGGAACGTTAATAAAGGGACCCTTTGTTTATTAATGCTTAATAATGCATTAAGTAACGTTAATAAAAGGACATTTATTGTAAAGTGTGACCAAATTTTGAATTAAAATAATTTAAAAAACCCTGGATCTTAAAATATGCTAATCACCTGTCAAAGTTTACATTAACTGATGGAAGAACTATGACCATGTGTTTAATTGTAACATTTAGATGTCCTGATCTATTATTATTATTATTATTATTTTAGATGTCCTGATCTATTATTATTATTATTATTATTATTTTAGATGTCCTGATCTATTATTATTATTATTATTATTATTATTTTAGATGTCCTGATCTATTGTTTTGTATTTTTTATTAATTGTGCAGTTTGCTCCCTGTGCTCCTGTGCTGATGGATGGGTTTTGTGATGATTTGACTCCTGCACAAGTGGAAGTGTCAGTCCTCTTTCTGACTTTTGTCCTCCTTTATGCGGACCCCCCCCCCCC